>CM044432.1:149978083-150008868 GCA_024363595.1 Xenopus borealis | reverse complement strand
TGTCTGTCCCTTTCCATTTGACACATATCAGTCAGTATCAGTGGCCATTACATTTATGTATTACAAATCAGGACAAATAAGTGATGTGACATTTAGCAGAGATGCTTCCTGAATCCTGGAAATACGCCATATACCTTCATTGAGGTTTGACATTCTTCATTTGCTGTTTTTTTTTACTATAACCTGCCTTGAAAAGACCTCTTTAAGATCAGTGGGTTAGCAGCACAGTAACAAGAAGATTCCTTTTCTTTCTAAAAGGATTTCCTACTGTCAGTCTCATGGTAGTGCCTGCTGAGCTGCGGGCACAGATGTGTGACAAGGACAAGCCAACCGGGAAAGTAATGCTACTGTGATGAGTGATGGATTTCCTTAAAGCCTGGTGTAATGATATGGATATTTTAGATAGCAGCTTTGTGCTATACACCCCATCATTTCTCACTGACACCTGCTGGTTGTTTTTTCTCTAGGAAGCGCTTGTGAGCACAGATAGCCTTGAACATATCCATTTCCAATCTGAGGCTTGAAGGGTCCTTAAAAGAGAAATAAAATAGGACTTTCTTTCTAAAGGGCATTAAAACCCACCAGTCTCCAAAGAAAAAGCGGTGGCCATTAATCCTATATCTGTTATTCAAAAAAAGGGCAGCAGTCATCAGCAGCTATATGTTTTAAAGCTGTTTATTTGTTGTAAGGCAAATCATTTTGTTGAAACGAATGCTAGTGCTGCTATATGCAATGCTATACACAAAATGTTTCCTTGAGTCGATATCTAGCAGAATATATTGTAATCATGTATGCCTTAGGCACTGGGAGGCTGCCATAAATAGAACCGTGTGGCTTAGTCAACAGAATCACTTTTACTGACTCAAATTGTTTTCTACTGGTCATATTAGTCATACTGGTTTTATGCTGACACGGTATAGTAAGTGTTACAGAAACAATGCTGCCTTATGGGCATAACTGCTGCAGAACAGAATAACAATCTAAGCCCTGGGGCCTTTCTGTCAAAGAAAAAGATCTTCACTAATAAATGCAGATTACTGATTTGTTAACTCAGAAATGGCAAGAGGGATATGTTAACACATATGCCTTTATTTCATGCAAGTATATCATTTACAAGATATTCAAGGTTTTTGTGTATTATAAGGATATCATTTATATCTATAGATAGATAGACATACATTTGGTATACGTATATATACAAATATTTTTATATGTATTATATATATATATATATATATATATATATACCAAAGTACCAGGGGAGCTTGCAGTGCGGTGCACTGAATTAAAGGAGAACTAAACCCATGAGTGTGGCTAAGAATGCCATGTTTTATATACTAAACCATTGACCCAAGACATTCTGATGAGTTGGGCACAGTCCTAGAAAGAATATGCTTTAGCACTGAGGAATGAAGCTGACATCAATTAAAGAGGTGGTTCACCTTTAAAGGAGAAGGAAACCCTAAAAATTAATAGGACTAAAATCAGAAAAAAGCGCTATATGGTATAGTGAATTAATTATATTTTAAAACACCCAGTGTATAATTATGTTTATAATTGTGCAATTTCTTAGGAACACTCCTTTGGTTCTCTCTCTTTTGAATCCATCCCTAAGCTCAGTAAGTGACAGCAGTACAGAGCATGTGAATCAGTGAATCAGCACAAAAGAAGATGGGGAGCTACTGGGGCATCTTTGGAGACACAGATCTTCCCTTCTAAAGGACTGTAGTTACCTTTGGCTAGCACAAATGGCCAAAACATAATGAACAGTATTCTAGCCTACTTCTTTAGTTAAGCTTTAGTTCTCCTTTAATTGCTTGTAAACACAGGTAAACTACAGGGCTGCCATTAGTCTCCTTGCACTTTTACCTTGCACAAAATCAACTATGATGCTCAAGGTGATTGTGATGCTCAACGCACAAGCAGCAACTGCATTATGGAGCAGAAACAGTTGCACTTAATTGAATTGTGTCGTGTTTGAATTTTGTTCCTATTTATGCTTTATAAGTAACTACTGTAGGCGCAATGTGTATAATTTCTATGGCTTACAGGTTAGTAGGGGTTCTGACATGGTTCAGGATCCACATTGAGATTTGGGAATTAATGTTGCATCTATTCCCCTTCAGTGAAAAGTGTCCACCTTGGGACCAACCCCATATTTTGGTAAGCATTGCCTTACTGACTCACTATCGGATGCTCCATGACCATGAAGAGTCTTGCATGGTCTATTTTTTTCAACCAGTACACAACGCATACCTGCTATCCGCAACTTGGACTCACGACCCGCATTGTTACCCGTCTGGACCCACGACCTGTAAGTTCCTCATCTCCAACCCAGACCCACGACTAGTAATTGGCGAATTTGTTTGCCTGGGGCAGATTCGCAGTGAACTCCCACGATTCGCCTCTGGCGAATAAATATGCAAAACGCCAGAAAAATTTAGTCAGGCGAAAATTTGCCGTTGTCTCGTTTTGGATGTGGGCATCTGTTTTTGGATGCCAGTGCCCATTTCTGGCGTCTAAAAACACGGCATCAAAAAAACGGACACTGGCATTGAAAAACAGACGCCAGCACCCAGGACTACTGGGCCAGCGGGGATGCTTTCCATGGTGATCTTCTCTCCCAGTTCTCCTATGGCGCTCGCAACGCACACTTCTGTGTTTTATGTGCCAGGTTTGTGACGTTATCACCTCTTTCGAAATTCAAATATTTAAAGGGGCTTCAAGCCCACACTCAGTTCCTGTTTTTAGGTCTTACTTGTTTAGCTCCTGGGTTTGATTTTATCTGCATATTCTCTGGTTTTGATCCCTGCCTGTCTGGCACTGCTGTATTTTGCCAATCAAGGCCTTTGCCTGCCTGATCATTCTTGAACTCTGCCTGTACTGACCCCGGCCTGCCTGACTATTCTTGAATTCTGCCTGTTCCCCCCACCTTGACCACGCTTTATCTTCTCATGCTTAAGAAACTGATGTTGCCTTCCATCCTATCCTTGGTAGCGAACATGCCCCTTTGCTTGTTCAGAACACTTGCTTTGCTCCTCTCAAGTTAAGACCTGTTGGCATCTGAGTAGCTGAGGGTTCCTCATGAGGCCAAAGGCAGCTGCTACAGGCAGAAGATTGAGCTGTGACCGGGAGATTAGCACTTGTTCTGAATTTAGGGAGCCTTACATAACAGACTCTTTCCAAACAAAATAACAGAGGCCTTATTCAATATAAAGTGCCACAGGGTTGATAATACTCACACACATATGGTACTTCAGATAAATGCTAGGTACGGTCAAAGGGGTTGTTCTTTTGGGGCCTAAACTTCTGGGGCCTTGTAGACTACAGGCTCAATGGACATCCACCCAGATCAACTGCTGCAGGCCAAAGAGAAAGGACCTCCCCTGCCAAGCACTATGTTACAATGAGACAAGATATCGTCCTGAACCCAAGGGCTTATTTACATGGGTTTTAACTCAGCAACAAGGAAATTAGGTACTGGTAGGGAATTGAGCCATATGGGATATGGTGCTATGGGTTCCTACATCAATTTTCACAAAATGTAGAGAAAAAAGACACCAGTATGCAATAAAGGCCTCTTACCGAGTTTAAAATGCTTTTCATCCTATTTATACAGCTTGGAAAGCAACCTGTCTCCCCTCTCCCTACCTTATTTTCACATTCTGTACCTCACTTTTCATTGTTTCCCTGTGCTGCATAACTTTAGTCACAGGATGGAACATTTGTGCTCTGCAGGTTAGAGAAGTCCATTTGCATTCCAGCTAGCTGATGTAGCTGATGTAGCAAGGCTTCCGATTTGATGAAATGCTTTGGGGAGATAATACTTTCCCGTCGGCTGGGAATAAAACATATGGATTTGTCTGTAAGCAATCATTGTGCTGCTACGAATGATATGTTTAGCATGGGGTATAGTTATGCTTCCCTTCTCATTGCCAGTGTTACCCATGTGGTGTTTTAATCATATTTGTCATTCATGCATTGAGTCCTGTGTGTAACAAATGTTTTAGAAATTGACATACAGTAACATTAAATCTATAAGAAAAAGGAATCCTATATATTTACTCATGCATGGGGCTTGGTGTCAAACTGGTTATATTAAGAAAATGCCGGAAAACTACCAATTGTGTGGTTTTTTTTTTGTTAAAGTTATGGATATGTATTTGCATTGAAATTCTCGAATTTTTCGCCGTTTCGCGAAACGAGTCGCGCGTCATTTTCGGCGCGCGTCGCGTCATTTTCGGCGCGTCGCGTCAAAAAATGACGCGCGACTCGTTTTTGCTGGCGAATTTTTTTGGCAGTTTCGCAAATTTATTCGCCAGCGGCGAATCGCGGGAATTCGCCGCGAATTCGCCCCTGGCGAATAAATTCGCCCATCACTACCGTCATCTATTTATCTAAGCAATTCACATTTCTACAGATCAGCCATAAGTTGAATAATGCTATTATGTAATATCAGCAAGATATGAGCATTGTAGACTGGTCTGCACAATATCAAGGAAATCTCCCAAAGTGACCAAGTAGCAGTCAAGCATTCTGTTTACCAGCTTTGACACTTTTAGGCCCTTTTCCCTTTCTGTCAAGAAAGAGAAAATGATTAATGGGCAAAAAATTACATACGTACAGTAGTAGAGGCAGGGAGAAAAGGGGAAGAAAAGAAGCATTAGCATAACCTCAGCACAGTAAATTTATTTTAGCAAGAAAATACCTTAAATGAAGAGGAAAGATGCAGGCAGTGCCTTGCCAATTAGTATTGGGGGCTCCATCAACAGTCTTCATGGCCTCCAAGCTCCCCCATGGCTCTCTTCTCTATCTCCTTAGCCAACTGTTTCCAACCCATACCCCACAGTGCACCCTCCTCCTCTGCCTACCCCTAGTTCTGTCCCTAAAATATTGAGGGAAAAGGGAACATCTAGTTTTCTCCTTTGCGTTAGATATTATAGGTCTTAATGCTGCTGTTTTGTTTGTTTGGTGTCTTCAGCATGGTTGGATCTGCAAGTTCTGCTGCAGAATGCCCAGTGAACACCAGCAGGGTCATTTGACCTTGCCAAGGTGGCAAACGGTCTGCTTCTGCCCTTACTTTAGAACTGATTATTCATTTATGATTTAGTAAGTTCCATCACTCTGCATACACACTGGGCTAATTTATTGTGATCACTCAACATATTTAGAGGTACAAGAGACCCCTCAAAGCCATTGTTGAACAACCATGACCCTAAAATGACTCAAGAATTATTAGCTACTTCTGGCAATGGAGTTGGATTTCAGGACAATGGTGGGGCAATACTCTATCAGGCTATACCTGCTAATAAATACACATCAGTGTACTGTATATAGCATTAGTTCTGTTCCCTATAGTTTTGACTTCTGAAACTCAGAATTCTTTCCTTTTTCATGCCCGTTGTTACAGTCTTAGTTGCTGCACACAAGCCCATAACAAATATGTAAGCAAACAGGTCACTGATTGTGTCATTTAATAAACATTAACAGCAGAGTACCTATTTAAAACATTGGGTTTTGTGAGCCAAATGCACATCAAATAGATATAGAAAAGGCTAGTGCTATATCTAGGAATTATCG
Source organism: Xenopus borealis (assembly GCA_024363595.1). Classification (NCBI taxonomy): domain Eukaryota; kingdom Metazoa; phylum Chordata; class Amphibia; order Anura; family Pipidae; genus Xenopus; species Xenopus borealis. The sequence goes on along the minus strand of CM044432.1, from coordinate 150,003,288 downwards.
GTCTTAATCAAGTTCATTTGAGTAAGCTTCACCATGGTTTTACACTATACATCTTCAGATTCTTTGTGCTCATGCTGTAGAGAGCTGCAAATCCCAATATCGATAGCAAAGACAATTGAAATTAATTAAGCTAAAGGACTGAGATTTTCACATCCATCTAAACAGATTCTGCAGAGGCAAGCAGTCTGTGAGGTTTTTCTCATTTCTTGGTTTGTTTGGAGTGTATATAAAGCGAATCAGCAAACTATGCCATCGTTGGTATTCACTTCCAAAAAATCGACCAACATGATAGATCTAAAGCCATTAGTTGAACTTAATACATTTTAAATTATTTGTCTTACTTGTCGTTCGTTATTTCTCCTTCTGGTGGAACCCTTGCAAATCATTCCTACACTAAATCCTGGGTCCCTAATGATATAAGTAGCTTTATTTCTTTGTTGGGATTGCCATGTTTTTGCTGTTTTGGAGCAGCCAAATATTTCATGAGTAAGTCCGCATCTGCCAATATTTTGTTTCTCTCTCCTTATATTCATGGATGCCAAAATAGTACCACCCAGGTCTCCATTCAGTGGTCTCCTTTCAGCTGTCTCTTTAAAACAGACTGAATCACAGAAATGTTGATGGGAGTAGAGCTGTGTCCTCACCACAAGGGTCTATGCTGGACTGTTTTGTCTTTGTTAACATTTCTATACTTTATTGATTTATAGAAAGCACAATTTCTGAATGATAGGTTTTCTGACATGTACAATACTTGTAAAGTAGTTTAGAATAAATATTTAGGAGCCCAAGAGGTCTGCATATCAAAAATTACACAAAGGTCGACTGAATGTCCCTGGCAGCACTGATGCAGATGGAAAAAAAATCTCAAGTTGGCTTTCATAAGCCTAAAATCTCCCAAAGGCATAACCATGTAGTTAAAGGAGAAGCAAAGGTTAAACTAAGTAAACTTTATCAGAAAGATCTATAGGGCTGTTAGGGGTTTGCACGGCTCTCTAGTAAGGTTGGAAAAGCAGCACAGGTTTGGCTGTTCTACACTTTTTGGTTTCACACTGTTGCCTGCCACTACCTCCTGCATTGCTGAAGAATGATGAATTGCAGGTGTCTTCAATGAGTTTAAACCCCCTCTGGTTATTTTTGAAATGCAAGAGCTGTACATTTCTAAACACATTGAACTAAACACAAATCCTAGTGTTCTGGAATACTCTTCCATCATGCATTCATAATGTGTAACGTGTGGTATCATTTTCATGACTGAATGATGCACTCACTGATCAAGGTGTTGCCTATGCAGCAAATTTACTCTTATATTAAACACCCATAATTAAGTGTAAGAGGAACAGACCATTTTTTCAAGATTACATTGCACCCTGGATAGCAATTAATTTATAGCACAATGCATTATTCATTTATATTAACAAAGCCAGCGTAGATTATTCATAGCTGTCACAAATCCAGCAACTGAATTAAGAAAGAAACAGCCTTCAACTTGTCAAAAAATGTCCAATAATTTCAACTGAAACTTTGCTACTTTTACTTATATGGACTGAAATAAAAGTTGTAAATGGCAAAAATGAATAAATAAGAACACCAATTGCTATTTCACAATGTAATATTGTTTTAGTATTATATTTTTCAGACATGCCGTAAAAAAGTGGCGTATATTTTTGGCCCAAAACTAACTTTTTCAGCAGAAAGTTTTACTAAAAAAACACACAATGATTTGAATTGTATGTATTGTATAGTTTGCTTTAATCTAAATTTCTTTCTTTTCTTTTCACCATCTCTGTATTACACAAGGCTGCTAAAGGGTCCACATTAAAGCGTCATGGGAAAACATATTTTTTTCATCAGTTAATAGTGCTGCTCCAGCAGACGTCTGCACTGGAATGCATTTCTCAAAAGAGCAAACAGATTTTTTTATATTCAATTTTGAAATCTGACACAGGGCTAGACATTTTATCAATTTCCCAGCTGCCCCTGGTCATGTGACTTGTGTCTGTACTTTAGGAGGGAACTGCTTTCTGACAGGCTGTTGTTTTTCCTTCTCGTTGTAACTGAAGGAGTCACAGTGGGGCAGTGGTTTTTACAGTTGAGTGTTGTTCTTAGATCAACCAGGCAGTTGTTATCTTCTCTTAGGGAGCTGTTATCCGGGTAAATTCCCATTGTTCTGTTGTTAGGCTGCTGGGGGGAGGGGTGATATCACTCCAACTTGCAGTAAAGAGTGAATTTAGTATAGCAGAGCACAAGTCACATGACTTGGGGCAGCTGGAAAATTGACAATATGGCTACCCCCCTGACAGATTTCAAAATTAAATATTAAAAATGTGTTTGCTCTGTTGAGAAAAGGATTTCAGTGCAGACTTCTGCTGGAGCAGCACCATTTACTGATGCATTTTGACAGCATCCCTTTAATGAATCTAGGTTCAGTAATATGAATGGATTCATGATTTTGTCATGATTTTTATGATATATTTTTATTTCTAAATTACACAGTATTACACTGCAAATAATTCACTCTACAATATAAAATGTAATTCCTGAACCAGCAATTGTATTTTTTTTGTAAAATTGGTGTTTAGGTGCCATCTCGGGTCATTTTGACTGGTCACATTCTTTTACAGTTGTGCTCATAAATTTACATACTCTGGCAGTATTTATGATTTCCATTTTTCAGAGAGTATGAATGATAATGCAAAAACTTTTGCTAATGGTTAGTGGTTGGCTGAAGCCATTTATTGTCAAACAACTGTGTTTACACTTTTTATATCATAATCACTACACAAACTACCCAAATGACCCTGATCAAAAGTTCACATACCCTGGTGATTTGGCCTGATAACATGCACACAACTTCACTAGGGATGGCGCGAACCGCCGAAAAAAAGTTCGCGAACATGTTCGCGAACTTCCGCAAATTTGCGAACGGTTCGCGAACCCCATAGACTTCAATGGGAAGGCGAACTTTAACAGCTAAAAAAGATATTTCTGGCCAGAAAAATTATTTTAAAGTTGTTTAAAGGGTGCAACGACCTGGACAGTGGCATGCCAGAGGGGGATCAAGGGCAAAAATGTATCTTAAAAATCCATTGTTGACACAGCGCTGCGTTTTGTGCTGTAAAGGGAAAAAAGTCACTCAGGTGGTTGTGGACACTGTAATATTATGGATATTTAGACAGAATGTGAACAAGCTCACACAGCTAGATGGTTGAAGAACACACTGGGCAAAAAATGGCTACAGGGCAAATAATGCCTACAAGGTCAACGTATACACTACTACAACGGTGGATACGGATTACGTAAAATATATTATGGCTGCTTGAAAAAAGTCACTCAGGTGCTTTTTCTGGAGAGGGTAATATTATGGATATTTAGACAGAATGTGAACAAGCTCACACAGCTAGATGGCAGTTGTTTGAAGTACAGTAGATTACTAGCCAGCAAACTTACTACCCACTGTCCCTGAAATCACTAACAGCTCTCTCCCTACACTAGCTCTTCAGCACACACAGGCAGAATGAAAAAACGCTGCAGGGCTTCGGTTTTTATAGGGAAGGGGAGTGGTCCAGGGGGTGTGGGGTGGTCCAGGAGGGAGAGCTTACTGATTTGCTGCCATGTATCTGCTGGTCTGGGGTGAGAGGGCTAAAAAAATGCGGCAAAAAAAAGCGCCAAATTGACGTTCGCGAACTTTTGGTGAGCGCGAACAGCGGATGTTCGCGCGAACAAGTTCGCCGGCGAACTGTTCGCGCCATCCCTAAACTTCACACAAAAGGGTTAGAATGGCTATTTAAGGTAACCATCTTCACCTCTGATCTGTTTGCTTGTAATTAGTGGGTTTTTATAAAAGGTCAATGACATTCTGGACACCTGACACAGACCCTTGCATCTTTCATCCAGTGCTGCACTGATGTTTTTTGGATTATAAGTCATGGGGAAAGCAAAAGAATTGTCAAAGGATCTACGGGAAAAGGTGGTCAGCAGTGTTCAAACGTACTTGGGCATTCCAATATGACAATGATCCATTGGCTACAGCAAAATAAAGTATGTAAGTGAAAAGCATGACCTTTTATTGGCTACAGCAAAATAAAGTGAAGATTTTGGACTGCCCATCTTAATAAAGAAGTGGAAAATTAGGGGTTCTGCTGAAACTAAACCAAATAAAACAAAAATTTCAGCCACAACTCCCAGAAAAATAGTTCGGGATGCAAAGAAAATCCCACAAATAACTTCAGGTGAAATACAGGAATCTGAAAAAGTGTAGTGTGGTTGTTTCAAAATGCACAATAAGGAGGCACTGGTCGAGTTGCCAGAAGAAAGCCATTATTATGCAAATGCCACAAAGTATCACACTTACAATGTGCCAAACAGCACAAAGACAAGCCTCAAACCTTCTTGCACAAAGTCATTTGGAGTGATGAGATTAAAATTTTACTTTTTGGCCACAACCATAAACGCTACATTTGGAGAGAAGTCAACAAGGCCTGTGATGAAAGGTACACCATTCCTACTGTAAAACATGGTGGTTGATCGCTGATGTTTTGGGGATGTGTGAGCTACAAAGGCACAGAAAATTTGGTCAGAATTGATGGCAAAATGAATGCAGTACGTTATCAAAAAATACTGAAGGAAAATTTGCACTCATTATCCCGGAAGCTGCGCATGGGACATACTTGGACATTCGAACATGACAATGATCCAAGGCAAGGCGAAGTCAACCTGTCATTGGCTACAGCAAAATAAATTGAAGGTTCTGGAGTGCCCATCTCCTGACCTCATTGAGCCACTCTGGGGAGACCTCAAACATGCAGTTCATCCAAGACAGCCCAAGAATTTACGGGAACTGGAGGCTTTTTGCCAGGAAGAATGGGCAGCTTTACCATCTGAGAAGATAAAGAGCCTCATCCACAACTACCAGAGAAGACTTCAGGCTGTTATTGATATTAAAGAGGGCAATACACAGTGTTAAGAACTGGAGTATGTACATTTTTGATCAAGGTCATTTGGGTAGTTTATGTAGTGATTATGATTTAAAAAGAGTAAACACAGTTGTTTGACAATAAATGGCTTCAGCCAACCCCTAACCATGAGTGAAAGAAAAGTTTTTGTGTTCTCATTCATATTCTCTGAAAAATGGTTAAGAAATCATAAATTCTGCCAGGGTATGTAAACTTATGAGCACAGCTGTAGATAGAGCCAGTGCTGCACTATGGAACTACTTTCTGGCAGGCTGCTGTTTTTCCTACTTAATATTACTGACGGAGTCCCAGGGGGACAATCATTTTTACTATCGAGTGCTGTTCTTCGATCTACCAGGTAACTGTTATCGGGTTACCTTCCGATTGTTTTGCTGCTGGGGGCTGATATCACTCCAACTTGCAGTGTAGTAGTAAAAAGTGACTGAAGTTTATCAGTACATGAGTCACATGAATGAGGCCACCTGAGAAACTGACAATATGTCTAGCCCCATGTCAGATTTTAAAATTAAATATTAAAAGTACAGAAGTCTGCTGGACCAGTACTATTCACAGATGCATTATCCAAGAAACATGTTTTCACATAAAAAGCCAGGGTCTCATGTAAAGAAGATACCGCAAAAATGTTATTATCTGTGTGTATTAAAATTTCACAGTCAGCCACTATGGGAGAGATTGTGAAGTCAACCAAGTTTCGTTTTTTTCCAGAATTGTCTGGTTATCCTTATGAAGCCAGAAAGATTTTTAGATATATTTTTGAGCAGTGTGTTGACTACAAACCCCTAAGCCTCATGCCAGAAGTAATGTGTTGCCCTTTATTTAGATGCCAAATCAAATCAAATCAAATCACAAAACTCACATCAGAAGGGCAGACAGGATGCATCAGATCAGGGCATGGTCTGAGAGTCCATTTATTATGGTGCCCATTAGTATATTCCCATCATTCAAAGTGCCTAAGTGACTAGAAATATGAAATGCATCAGGTCCTTGTTAGATGTCCACACACTTACAGCATAATTCCATTTTCTACTGTGCCCAAAATGTGTCCTAAATACCACAATACCAATAAAAGGTATGACTCTTCTATAGCAAGCAATTTATTTTTTAACTAACTAAAATTTCTGGGTATATCATGCCCTTGATCCGCAACCATACCCTACACCATGTGCCAAGGATAAAGGTTTAATGTAACTATATTATTTGTGTTATTATAGCCCCCCCAAACCCTTTGCAAGTGAATAGGGGTGCTCAAACAGAACAATAATTCTGATATTTGCATCAAGTCATACAGTTACGTAACTAGAGAGGTGGGCCCTGGTGTGGGATTTGCGGGAATTACGTGATTTTCCGGCTGCGCAAGCTGCCGGGAGGCCCTGAGGGGCCCAATCACACCCCCTGCTCACCTGGTAGTTCTGCCACTGCAATCATAGCCAGAACACAGGGCTATTGGGCTGAGGTGTGTTATGGTACAAAAGTTCACCTAAAGTACTATAAACTAGCGTCCTTCTGCACTACCTGTGATCACCAGGTTTGACCTATGGGATGGAAGTTCTAATACAAGAAGTGCCCCATATCTTTACCTAAGATACAGGCTGCCGTGAATTTCTTGTTTTTTCCTGAATTGCTGCAAGTCACAAAGGAGCCCTGCAACTGGCTCTAATTCTTTGAAAATTCTAAAAGATATTACAATGTCTTGAAATGACTTGACATGTAAAAGAAAGCAACCGTTTGCCTTATATATGAGTACGTTACTCCATAGTGAATTCTAATCATGTGAATCAGTGGTGCATCATATCATAAATGTGTTATTATTCATTTTCATAAGAGTACCTAGGCCAAGTGCCATGCGCTGCCTGAGTTGGTAATTGCATGCAACCAATTCGTCATTTTGTATGAACGTGAAGTTAGAATGCTTGGGCTTTTTCTATTCACTGGCTGTAGCTTGTAGACTCGGCATTGCAAAGCCAAGAGAGTTACAAACATCATTTATCTTGTTTAAGGCAGCTGCTGCTTCTAGAATATGTTCATTTAAAGCCATCGGTTAGAGCACTTTGTTTTCACAGCCTGTACAGTTTATTTGCCATATGAATGGTACATCACTCTGAGCTTGTACCAGTATCTCAAAGGATAATCATACAGTGTTGGGATAACATTTATAAATACTCCCTGAATTATGTGCTAAAATTTTCCAAAACTGTATCACATATTGATTTATTGACTCGTTTTTGTTCCTGTTTGCATTAAAAGGCATTTTCTCAAAGTGCAAATATTTTTCCTGTTTATGAAAAGTTAAGCTTTTTCATACATTTTCTAAATCACTTTTCTTTAGAATTTCTCAGTGTGTTTTGTATGTATGTATGTATGTATGTAAGTATGTATAACTATTTGTATAGCATTGTTATGGAGCCGCAGTGCTGTAAAATGCCAAAAATTACAATATAGATAAAAGTATATACGGGGAAGACAAATCACACAATAAATATACACAGAGTTCATATCAGGACAAAGAGCTTAAGTGCTTTGTGGTAAAAGACACAGTGGGAAGGAGGTCCCTGTCCTGTAGAGCTCACAGTGTAAGTGGATGGGAGACTTAAATACAGGCGCAAATTGGAGATGAAAAAGTACACAAGGTAAGGCATAGTCAGTAGGCACTAGGCTAATGTTCTAGTGCTCCAAAAGGTAGACTAATAGATTTTTCCAGAAAAGATTGAGAGAGGATTCCTTATGGAGGAATTCATGGATGGAACTGGAGGTAAGGAGCAGCAAGATAGAAGAGTTTGAGACAAGAGTTGCCAGTGGATGTGGATTGTGCGAAGAGAAGGTGGCTCTGAGAGAAGTGGAGAAGACGTAACAGGAATGTACAATGACACAAGAGAAGAAATGTAGTGAGGAGCAGAGGAGTAAAGGGTTGTAAATGTTGGCAAATGATTTTATATGCTATACTTTGATTGACAGGCAGCCATGGTATGGATTTTAGTTGGGGTTGAGCAGGTTCACTTTTAGGAAAGAGCAGAAGGAGTTTAAGATTGATTGAAGGGGTTTTAATGCCTAAACATGTTTTCTTGCTCTGAAGTGGCATAAACTAGAGTTGGGCCTAGTGCCCAAGGCAATATTACTTTGCCTGGGGCTTGTCTGTCCACCTCCTGCTCAACCCCCCTTCCCTTTATGTTTGCTTGATAGATCTCTTCTCACTTATGCATTCACCCTTCCAGTTACACCTTAGGTACATGTCTCTATTGTCTACCTCTAGTTCTGGCCCTGGAATACACCATATTTTTTAAGATTTGGCAAAATTTGAATAAGTCTTCATTTAAATTTTTTTTAGTTTTTAAACTTATTTGCCATCTTCGTTTGGCTTTTTGCTCAACTTGCAAATGGATATCACTTATCCTGGCAGCCAAACAACTATTGCTCTGGAAGTCTACAATTCTACTCTTACTTCATATTACTGTAACCCTATTTTAACCCATTCATTTATTATATGATGTACATCATGTATATCTTACCATAAACAGGTCCTGGATCCCCTTTGCTAAATGAAAGGGTACTGGGAATTCCTCTCAATGGCAGTGCCTCCAATTGCAATAAATAGTGATGGGCAAATATATCCTGTTTTGCTTCACCGAAAATTGGCGAAAAAAATTTCGACAAGCGCTGCGTCATTTTCGGCGCACAACTAATTTTTTTTTTTACACCAGTGAATTTTCGGCAGGCGAATTTTCGGCAGGCGAATTTTCGGCAGGCGAATTTTCGCTGGCGTTTCCTGAATTTATTCGCCGCCAGCGAATCGCGGGAATTCGCCGCAAATTCACACCTGGCGAATAAATTCGCCCATCACTAGCAATAAACCAAGAATTAACTTTATATAAGTGAAAAAAGCTGAAAAATTGCAATAACAATATCAATATCACCCTGCCCTGGGGGAACCCATGTGGTAAATTGAACCCTGGCACAGTCTTTCCCAAGGCAAAGTCCCAAGCTTCATTCCTGGTAGAGAAAGACTTTTTGTAGTACCGTTTCCCCAGGAGCTCTTAAATTTCCCCAGGTATGGGCAAGGGGTGGCCCGGTGATGTCAGCGGGTGGGTCAATGACATTGGGGGCAGGTTATGTGGGGATGTGGGGCGGGTGATGATAGGGGCGAAATTGATGACAGGGCAATCAGCTATTGGCTAATTTTGAAATCCAGGCAAGAACTTTTCACCTGGGCAGCCCTTCTAAAACCAGACAGGTGACAAGCCCAATCCTGGCACAACTGAACTGGAAATTACACAGATACACAGATGGGTCAGGCATCCACAGCAACTGAATCCTCAGACTGGCTCCCAAGCCAATCGTAGCCAGACAAACCTGCTTTATTCTTCAGGGTGCGGCCTGAAAATCATCTAAAATGTGAGCAACTCATAAGCCCCCTTTCAAATCAGCATCCATTAACAGGCAGCTGCTGTCACACAGTCTCTCTGCTGCCTTCAAGCTCTCCAGATTTGAGATCACAAGCCAAAAGGAGTCCCCCCAAGCTCTCTAGGGCCTCTCAGATTCCTTCGACTACTTGCATCTTTGTTGCAGTTCCTTTTCACATCTGCTGAAGTGAAATTGAAAGAAGCACTAAGCATATGACAACTCAGCTTTTTATACTCCCTGCGCAACAGTGACACCTTCTGGCCAATTCTGGAATCTGCCAGCGCTCACTGTACATGGGACAAAGGACTCGCCCCCCATCCCAGATCGAATTTAGGTCCAACACTTAGCTACTCACAGAAGGGGATTACCAACCATGAGGAGATTTTTAGACCATAGGGGAACTTAACCCTATGGGTTTCTACATTACTTATCTTTCCATTTAGTATCTACTATCCATACTCCAGTCTCTCATTCCAACCACTGCCTTGTTGCTAGGGTCAGCAAAGGTGCACAAGTTCAGGGGCAGGGTGGAAGATGCCTACATACCCCTATTTTCCGAATTATTTTTCTCTCCCGTTTGTTCCTGTTTTTCAAATTTGATGAAATCTAACATGGTTGGATCACTAAAAATAAAGTGTTGGTCACTTCCTTTGGAACACCACAAAGAGTCACTCTTAAACCTTCTCTTTGTCTGGCTAATGAAAGTCACAGGGCCTGCAATAAGAATATCAAGCCTGTAATTAGAAACCACACGGTCTATCAGAATTGTTTGCATTAGAAACATCAGAAAATTGAAATACCTACTATACTGTAATTTTTATTTTTAAAAAGTGATAGAGCTATGATCTGTACTTTTTTCCAGTTAACACCCTAAATATTTTGACCTCCCCGCCCAAGTATATGTGTTTACACATTATGTCTATGGCTGGTAGAACCCTGTGTTAGAGTCCTGCAGTGGGTTGGGTACCTGCAGATTACCCACAAAAAAGCGGGCACCCTGTGGAATGAGGGTATGATTTTCAGGTGGGTCTGTGGGTTGGGTTGCAGGTCTCATCTTAATGTCTAATCTTATGTTATGTTGTCTATATTGTACTCCTTTTAAAGTTTTACAAAACTTTCTGACACCCGCCCTCTTTTGATGATGTCACTTACGGTTTGCAGCAACTTCACTTCCTGTTTTGACGGTAGTCAACGGGTTGCAGTTCGGGTTGCAGATAAGGCAGTTAAGGTCGGGTAACGGATCAAAGTGGGTAAATATGTGGGTTGCGGTTTGAGCTGCGGGTTCGGGTCTGGTCTGGGTCTTAGAAATTGGTTCCCCACAGGACTCTAACCTGTGTGCAGTACAATTTGATGTGTTTTAAATCTGCACATATTCAGTATCCTTCTTATAGGAATCAGCTACAAATCACTACAAAGAAAGAGGCTCAGTGGTTTCAGTGTGCACAACACTGAGTCTCATATCATATGAAGATTTGTATGAATCTATCAGTTCATCTCAGGTGGCTGTCAGTTTTTCATTCAAAGCACATAGCTATCTGCCACTATCTGGCTGTCATAAAACAGCAGCACACGCAACTTTTCAGTGCCCATGAGGCTGATTCTATTCCCCAAAAAATCTGATGTTAAATAACATTGTGGGAACAAATTAATTTTAGATGGAATTATTCATTCTTTATGGATTTTCAGTGATGCCTTGTTTTGCCACCCCCATTGATTAACACTGTTTATTCAATATCCATCTTAGCTAATTTGACAGCACCAGCAGTGCTATCTATTACTCTGCATTACAGCCTTCATCCGACTTATTGTGCTCATTGGTAAGGCCTAAACCTAGCACAGAGGATAAAAATAAAGCTGTGAATTAGGATGTTATTTATCTACGATGAGGATTGAACAGGTGATAATGGCACCTGTATAAGTCTATTTTTAAAACAATGCAGATCTTTAAAAGCTTGCTGTGTTGTGCTTATGGGTTGCACCTGCCTTGAGCTAAAAATCTGTCTTTAAAAGACAATTCACCAGAATTAAAGACTTTTTAAAATTACTTTTTGCCTTCTATCTGTGACCATTTTTCTAAAGTTGCAATTTTCATCTTATGTCTTTCTAAAGCAACTCTGGAAGGGACACTGGCTTTATAACTTCTTTATATACTGTAAAATCTCCCATATCTTAAAGGTTGATCATGTACCCACCAGAAAAGTTTTTTTTTTAAAAAATACTGGCACTTTTTTTTAATCCTGTTATAAAACCCCCAGGACCTTATATGGGTATGAAACGATCTCCAAAACACATATTTTTGGTATTAAGTGGCTCTGAACTTAAATACTAAGGAATGCAGCAATCAGGTTGTACTTAGTATTGCTCAGTTAAATTGTGATGCAACTTTCAAAATAATTTATACAATTTACAGTATGAAATACAGACTATGTATGACATGCACCCTGAGTCAATATGTGGTAAACTGGTAATCAGTCCATAAATTGAAAAAAGAGCACATGTATATTATCATCACCATTTGTTTATAGAGCTAAAATATTCTTTAACACAGACCAATACATGGGAGAGGGGGGCATACCAGTAAAGTGAAAAAATCAATTAAAAGAGCAACCTATACAAACATGCGCTCAGAGGCCCCTTCCATGATGACTTACATCTGTGGACACTAGTGAAACATGGATTTATGGCATCTTTGCAGAAAAATGTAGTGTAATGCCAAACATGTCAGGATGAGTCAGGGTTGGGAGGAGTTAGATACTGTAATGAGCTAAAGAATTTTAAAGAAGACTTATTGACAGTTGTTATTAGGGAGTTCTATGAAATAGAAGATCTTAAAGAAAAGCAGAAGAACAGCAGAAATTAAAAATAAAAAGTCATATAAGCATCGTAGAAAATAGGAATTGAGGGAGCAGAAGCCCATGGATAGAGACTACCACTTTGTACTGTTTGTACTGTATGGGAAGATATATGTCCACAAAAAAAGGTTTGTGACACACATTTAAGAATAAAATTATTTTAAATTTGCAGTTATGGGTAGTCAGTAGAGGAACTAGCAGAGTGGGGAGGGGGAAGAAAAGTAGAAGGTTGGATAGATGAGCATTTATTAGCAGCCATACTGGAGATAGCAGAACAGAGGTTCAGATAATGTGATTGTTGAAGTAATCTAGACAAGATTTTACTCATAGACAGTAGGTGAATATAGATGTATGTATACTGTACTGCTAGAACATATACAGTAATTTATATAAATAGCTTTTATATTCCTCTTATAGAGCTTTTTGCAACAGATATACAAAGCCAAATGGCGATCAATTAGCCACAGTACAATGGGGATTGTTTTGTGGAAACATTTTTTAAAGACCTTTTCATATACACAATAAACTCAACCAAGGCATTTCCACTGTTATACTTTTATTTGCTGAGGAGTCTATTCATGGGTTAACTGCAATTTAACCACTGACCCTACTGTGTGCAGATGCATAATAAGCAGACATTGAGATGGGTTATCTGCTTGCTACTGAAGTTCCCCTTTTGTGAGCACAATTTTGTGAAGGAGGATAGGACACAGGGTATTACAGAGAACATGAATAGATTGCAAACATAATTCAGCACATATTTTCCATTAGCCTTTGCCCTGCTATTGAAACAGTTTACTGTAGTTTAATTTTCCTCTGTTGCATAAAAAAGCCATGAAACCAATTTTCAGAACAAATCATGAAATAAAATGTACATAAAGAGTGAAGCTCAGTGACACATAAACAGAGACTTGCAGGCATCAGAGTGTTGCAGTACTCCTTGAAATCATCTCTGTCCTCCAGGCTGTGCAGAGGTGGGGAAGCACGGGTTAGTTAAATTTTATTCAATCCTTCCTCTAATTTCCTCAACCTTCCCACTGCCCACCAACTGAATTATTGTCTATGTGCTGCTGTCATGCTTTTCGTTTTCTATTCATGTATGTATCATTCACAGAACTGCTAGGTGTACATGTCTTTGTAAAACATCATGAAAGGGCAGTGCTAATGCAACACAGCACATAGTATGATGTACATTATGATGTACATGACTAGACTTTAAATATGATTAAAATTAAGTTTGGCAATACCTGTGACTGCAATGTCGGATTGAAAGTTGTAAGTACTACTGCGGCACAACGCTAAACCCTGGCTGCCATTTCGACATTCTCAGACCACAAAACTACTATTTCAATGAAATCATAGTTCACTATTCGGGTAAACTCAACACAATGTTTTAAAATTCATTGTATTACAAATATGGGATCCGGGATCTGGATTACTTTTTTTCTCTATAATAATAAAATAGTAAATTGTACTTGATCCAAACTAAGATATGTCATCCTTATTTGTAGCAAAACCAGCCTGTTTGGTTTATTTAACATTTTCTAGTTTGAAACTGTCATTCCAAATTCCTCTCCAAAACTTAAAAGGTGGCCATACATGGGCAGATAAAGCTATTGGTAGTTATTGGTAGTTTAGACAAATTTGACATCTTATCTACCCATGTATGGGGGTTTCCAACAGGTCTTCCCGATTGATATCTGGACACGGACACGCTATAGATTGGGAAGGTTTGATTTTAATCCGACCGACTCGTCAGAGCCCATCGCCTTCATCGTAATCCAATTGCTCAACCATAGGATGCCGTTAGTGGCATACCGGGAAAAGATCTGCTCGTTTGGCCATTTATGGTCAGCTTTACAGCCATCTGTACAATTCTTCATGGGCAATACTGTCTTTAGGCATCATTCTGGCTAGGGGCATATCATATTGACTTATGAATATTGTATCATGGCTTAGCTCTGATAACTGATAAAAAAGATTCAGGTCATCTCTTTCACCTTTAGATGAAACAGTCACTTCAATAAATGCTATTAACTAGAGAGAACTCAGACTGAGGTATAGTCTTCTGACTATAGAGTGGCATGGATTTCTGAAAGGATCTTGGAGAGTATTCTGCCTCAAACTAGTAAAGAAGAATCCTGTAAACTGTTGGTTTATACAATCGTGTTAGCAATCTATCATGTATCCAAAGTCTGCATTTGTTTGTAATGAAATTGAATGAGATAACAGAATAACAGTAAGGGGGTTATTTATTAAAGTCCTATTTTTTCTGGTCAGACTTTAAAGGGAAAAGAAATCTTGAAAATGTATTGATAAATGGGGGGAGTCTATGAGGATTTAGTCGGAGTGGTTTTCAGAAAATAGTGAGAACATTTCGGATTTTGATAGGTAACCTTCTAAGGGGGAAATTCAAAAAAGTGGTGATAAAAGTAAAAATTATTTAAAAAAAGGCCAGATTTCACTCCAAAGTCACAAACCACTATCTCCACTTTTGTGAATTTGTCTTTTAAACAGACAGTTTTCAGATTTTGTCTCTCACAACATTTTAGCAACATTTTTTCTGAATTAGTCGTTAGCTCTTACTACACCTGTCAGACTTCCAGAAAATTGGAATTCCAGGGGAGGGGTTTATTTTACCTAGGGAAAGTATACATATAATTTTTTCAGTATAACCTGGGATTTCTGAATCTGCCTACATATTTGTGTAATGCCACTTTTCTAACAAGATATGATATAAGGGTCTCAATACAAACATCTTATTTTGCATAATATTGCAGAAATATGCATTATTGTCTTAAGTCAAGTGTCGCAGTGCTGCTAAAACTAAAAAACTGGCTGGGGAGCTTTTAATTTTCCTTTAGATTTATATGATATAGTCACTTAAATTGCTAATATTGCCTCATTCATTAAGATAAAACTAATAAAATAACACAATTGTGAGTTAAAAACTTTTTACATAAAAAAATTTATAAAATACACTTTTTTAATTTAATCAGTGTTTTATTAAAGAGGCTTTTACACCTATAGGGTTAGACAGGAACTTGTTCCTTGACTATAAAATGCTAATCCCTATTAATTAATATTAATATGATAATTATTCCCCAATGGGGCTCCTACAAGAGGTGGGAAGTGAAGATTGAGTGAACCAAAGCAGAGCGGATTAGTTCAGAATTGATTTGACACATGGGGAATAGTTGCACTGAGCTTTACTCCATTTTTAAAATGTCGTTTGAAAGACAAATTCAAATGTGTCTGTAAACTGTCTTTCTTTCACTAAAAAATTAAAAGTGGTGGTTGAATCAGAATTTAGGCAGATTTCTGTTTGTGAATATGGAGAAAGTTTTTTACACCACTTTTACTCCAAAAATTGTCTCTCTACCCTTTGTGAGCATCTATCACAACTATACTGTTGTAATAAACTGACTTTAGCCTAAATGCCGACACACTGTATCTACAGTGAAAAAGTTTATTTTGCAGAAATACAATGGAAGCATTTTAATTATTTCCATATAGTGTTGTATATTATGAAATCCTGTCAGTTTCAAAGGCAGATAAACTCTTTAAAAAATATTACTTTTTTTGTTGAATTGTTCTTAGATCGATACTAGCATAGGCTTTATGGAAAACTGAAGACTCTTTCCTTTTAAGGCAATAGTATTTTGCATTATTGGCCACTGGCCAATGCTTAATGGCATGAGGCCATTCACAATCAACCACTAACCCATGTTGTTCTCTTGTAATGGATTAACACTGGCTATGGAAGTAGATAAGGAAAGTTATGGGAACCAGCCGATGAATAATGAAGTGTCACGGTCCGCACCCTAAATCCAGAACCAATACTAAGCACCATGTTCTAGGCTCTTGTTTCTGCCTATAACAGCAACCTTTCACCTCGGGAGGAGCCATTGGATAATTGGATGCCGCCAGGTCTTAATAAGAGAGGTGCAAAGCAAAAGGTTCTGGATGAGCAAAGGGGCACGAACGTAAAGCAAAGTCTTTTTTGGTCAGTAGGTCACAGTACAGAGTACAGAGCGTAGACAAAAGGCAGAGTCAAATCAGGCCTGGTCAGTGCAGGCAGACTACAAGTAGAATCAGACAGGCAAGGGTCAAAGCAGGAGATCAATCAGAAGGGTTACGGATACAGAAGAGTCGGTTACCAGGCAGGGTCAGGATTACAGAAGTCAGGATCATCAAAACACAGACAGGGGTCAGGAATCAGAAGCTTAACAGCACAAGGCACCAGGAACTCTGGCCAATGGGTTTCTGGGTAACAGATCCCATACCTGTACACAAAACATCAGTAGATAACTAGTGGTGGGCAAATTTGATCCATTTCGCTTCACCAAAAATCTACGAAATAGTTAAAATTTTCCAAAATGGATTGGAGTCCATGGGCATCAATTTATTTTGTCACACCCATTGGAGTAATTTTTGGTTTTTTTTTATGAGTAAAAAAAACTCAGTAAAAAAATTTGCTCATTACTATAGATAACACATGATCTTGTTGCAGTGTGATGATAAACTCATAATCAGGTAACAGAGTACTGCTCAGACTGGGCAGATTTCAGCAGCCATCATGGGATGCAGAGTCCTGCAGTGGGTCGGGTACCAGCAAAATCCTGCGGGTTGCATGTAGAAGTTCCGGGTGTGGGTATAGAAGCGGGTTGGTGGTTCTGGGGGTCATTTACATAAACACCACATATTCCCCCTATAGTAGGAAAGCATTTGGACAAATAAAATAAACAGTAACAATTAAACAGTATGTTTCTTAAAGCAATATATACATTCTTCACATGACATAGTCCTTGGTCCATGCAGGTGGTTTTCTGATTCTATCAGTATGCCTTATACGTTCATTTTCTTCAGGCCTGTTGCAGTTAGCATTAGGAGTAGGAAAATGTCCTTCATCAAATGTAACGTCTGCAAAGTCATATCTTGCATTCCATATGTGTCCATCAGACAGTTCCTATGTGTATGGTCTTCGCTGCCGTCTCACTTCAAGTGGTGTAGTAAATTTAAATTGTCCTTGTTTCAGTATTCCTGGTTTCTTAATTCTGACTAAAGATCCAGGCTGAAAGAGCACTTCTCTTGCACCACGTTCTCTATCAGTATAAGCCTTGCATTTGGCTTGTTGACGTTTGACAATGTCAGCAGTAGAAATCTCCCCTTGGTCAGCAGCAATAATGTAATTATCAAACATACGGATCCAAGCAGCAAAAGGTATGGTAGGCTCACCACGGCTTTGTAGAAAAGGTGCAGGCTGCTGCAGAGGTAGAAAAGACATCCTTGTCGCCATTTGTTGTGTTTGGTAGCCGAGGATGAGGAGGTATAACAATGCTTTATTAGCAGGTTCATGCAGCCATTACATAACAGCAGTAAGTCTTACTTTCACTTTCAAGCTGTGCAGAAAGTCCTGTGTATGCACAGTGACACCTGCAAGCCATTTGTATAAACACCACAACGGTTACTTCCGATGATGTCACTTCCAGTTTACAGTGAGAGCACTTCCTGATTCTTGATGGTCAGCAGGTTGCGGATAAGGTATTTGTGGGTCGGGTCGCTGGTCCAATCAGGTAAGAATACGGGTCGCGGGTCTGGGTTGCGGATTGCAGGTTGCGGGTACGGGTCCCAAAAATTGGACCCGCGCAGGATTCTAATGGGATGTACCATGTCTCTGCAGGGCTTCACTATAAACTTCAGCTAATCTGCAGTGCCTACTCAATAAAGTTGCTGCACAACACACAGTAATTACAACAGAACATATACCACATATTGCAGATAGGGTTGCCCCCTGGCCGGTATTTTTGATGGTTGATCCCAATGTTATTAATAGGAAAAAAAGAAAAATATATAGAAAGGCTGGTATTTTTTTTTAAGAAAAGGTGGCAACCCTAATTGCAGAGAAGAAATCAATTTCTAGGACAGCGTATTTAGGTTTTCATTAACAAAACAGTGACAGAGCTCTTATCTCTCCCATAGATTAATCATAATGCACTAGGGAGGGACTAAACCATTCGGCAATATTCACTAGGAGTTTAGGGAGGGCCCATAACATAGATATGGTGTATATTTTCCACTTATTTAATATATGATATCAAACAATTAGGTTAACTTCAGTCAGAAATCACTTGCAACGTGTTTTGGCCCTAATAAACAGTTGCATTAACAAGTTTCCATTGCAAATCCTGGTAAATGTGTTGATACGGCCTAAAGGCTTTGCTTCCTATTATTCCTTTAACCTTTAGCAAACCAGAAATATTTGGTAAATTTTCATATGTGTTACATATCACTAATGCATTATGTGTGGAAGGAGTTGTATGTTCTACCCTGGACTGGATACGTTTCCTCCCACACTTTAAAAAATACAGGAAGATTAGCTGAGGCAGGGACTGAGGTGAATGATATAAAGGTATAATCTCCATAAAGTTCTAAGGTAAACGTGTCGGCACTGTATCAATACAAATAATAATAGAGTGATAAAGCAAGACATTGGAGTGTTCATCTCATTCTTGACTTTTACTGTGCATATCTTCACTAGATAATCCCAGCCACTTTTTAACTGCCTCCCTCCTGTTTATGAGGTACATTTACTAAAGGGTTATGTTTTTTTTTTTTTTGTTAAAAGTCACCAAAATGCCAATTAGAAACAACTACAAAAATAGAGAACTTTTGGCCTGTTTTGCCAGGCCAAAGTGTAAATTTTCAAATACATTAACCTTTTCACCAAAGTTTACTTCACCTATGACTATGAAGTGTAAAGGATACTCACCCTGGTTGTCCAGAGTGCCAGTGGGGATGCCCGCTGTGGTGATCTTTGCCTTCTGACGCTGGAATTCCTATGGCGCGCACGGCGTGCACGGCGCTCACTTCCGGGTTTTTACGCATCTCCAGTGTCATAATGTCATCACGTTTTGCCGTGAGTTTTAAATATTTAAATTTAAGATTAAATTTAAGATTTAGATTTTTTCAAATCTAACTCATTGCTACTCCGTATCTTCCTGGGTGCGATTCTTGTATTATCTAATTCCTGTTTTGACTCCTGACTTCCAGACTATTCTGTATTCTGTAATCCTGACCCGTGCCTGCCTGACCATTCTGGAAGATCTCCCAGTTTTGACCCTTGCCTGTCTGACTCCACTTTACTCTGTCAGCAATGACCTGTCCTGTCTGACTATGCTCTGTTTATTCCAAGCACTGTGCTTTCCATCCTAAACCTTGCTTACGGTAGTGCCCCTTTGCTCATCTAGAACCTTCGCTTGGCTCCTATCTTAAGACCTGGCAGCATCCGATTAGCCAAGGGATCCTCCCAAGATGAAAGGTAGCTGTTAGAGGACGAAGCAAAAGCTGAGAACAGGGAGCCTAGCATTGGTTTTGGATTTTGAGTGCTGTTTGTGACATGAATATTTTCATTCATCCAGGTATATTAATTTAGGTCATTCAAAAACAACTGGACTTGCTGAGTAATCATTGAAGACGTTTCACTACTCATCTGAGCAGCTTCTTCAGTTCAACTGACTGGCGTAGGAAGTTCTCAGCATTTAAACTCTTCCACTAATCACAATGGCACATTGTAACTCTTCAAAGAGGTGACATCTGAAGTTTACAGAGGTGTTGATTCTGTGTAGTTACAGTGATAGGATAACAAATGTGTCATGCAACTCCTATAAACCGCTGTTACTTGTGAGAGGTGTATGAATGGAAGTTCTCTGAGAACGGACATGAACATCACTACCCTGCCAGCAGATAAATGGCGATACACAGTTGTGCTCAACACAACTGATTATCACTGCAAGATAACCACACTATTCAGTGATAGCAATACAAATACCAGCTGTTACAAGAAAAGGTCATAGGTTGCCTACAACAACTTGAAAAGGAGAAAGCCATTGATCAAGTTGTATACCACTGCCTGTACCCGAGATAAGTCACACCATGCTTATATGGATTCCCAAAGATACAAAAAGAAGGAGCCCCACTGTGGCTCGTCGTCGGCAGCATAAACTCAGTGACATACAGCATTGCAAAATTCTTGGGTAACATCTTAGCCCATTTGGTAGGCAATACAGTTCATCATATCCGCAATGCCAAAGGGTTTGTTACACTAGAGGCAGACGAAACAATGGTGTCATATGATGTTCATATATATACTTCAATTGAGACCGTAGGAAATCAACTACTGCTGCAAGATAACACCCTCAGCAGCAGAACAAAGCTCAGTCTTAACAAGTATGTTTGTTGCTAGATGTGTCTTAACACCACATACTTCAAATACAAGGACCTTTTTATAGATAGAAACATGACTATGCAATGGGTTCTCCATTATCCATTTAAATTTTTAATGTGGGATTATGTTTAAAAGTTGTTACTGTTAAATATATGTTATTTACACTTTTTAAACCATTTGAAGCTTGTGCCACATTTATTTTAGGGTGGGCTAATTTTAAGAACAATAGGGGATCTCTTTGGTCTTTATTTTGCTTCCTAGAACATTTTTAATAAGTGGCCACTTATGTGCAACCTTCTCTTTCAAGTGAGGGCTACATCAGCTAAGCGCTATGTTTGATTAAAGGAACACATAGCCTGGCCTAAGTACAAAACGTCACAAAATCAATGTAAAAATGTTCAATGTTTAAACAAAGGACCACAAACAAAGGACCATAAACTTTTGTTTATTAAGTCGAAACCACCCTGAATTTTAAAATAAGCCACCCATTAAATGCAGTATACGTAGACTAGTAACACATATGGAATATAAGTCCTGCTCCAGCCAGTTCAGTTTCTGTTTATTGATCCATTGTCAACTCTGTGTTCCATGCACAAGGCAAACAGTTATTCCAGGGAAGCTTCCCTACAGTTCTTTTATTATTTACCCTCAGCACATGCATATCAACTTTCATCTTGTCTTTCATCATCTGCCAAAATCATCTATATAAAAGGTCTTGTTGCAGTGTTTGAACCATCTGACAAAAGTGCTGCTTGTTAACTAGTATATGAACTCATTGCCAACATCACCAGCAATATCTGGAAAGACTTCTTAAATTGTCTGCCAACAAAGCTGACTGAATCTGCCAACAAATTATGCAAACATAAATAATGTAACACTTCCACCCTAGAAATATTTCAGCGCTATTATACAGTACTTTTCTAGTACACATTTACTAACTTGAACAGCAATGAGGTTTTACAAAACAAGCTTTAGCCACTATGTAATCAAATATTATAGTGGTGCACTTAATACAAACTCATTGCCAAAAGGCTTAATTTATTTTATGAAACAAAATGATGAGGATGATTATGAAAATCCCGGCTTTTTTATATAATTGCATTAGTAGTTCTTATCACACTCAAAACATTCAGGAAGGTTCTAGTTAGTGATGGGCGAATTTCGCGAATTTCTAGTAAAAGTCTGCAAAACAGAGAAGAAATCATGAAAAGCCACCGTGTCTCGTTTTGGATGCGGGAATCTATTTTTGGACGCGGGCATCCATTTTCAGACACCGCCATCTGTTTTTGTATGCCAGCAATGGGCGCCCGCGTCCAGAAATGGACTCCCACGTCCAAAATGAGACGCTGTTGATTTTTCGCCAGGTGAAAATTTTCTGGCGCTTCGCAAATGAATCGCAGGAATTTGCCCCGTGTTCGCCCCTGGTGAATGAATTCGCCCATCACTAGTTCTAGTAGGTAACAAAAATATTATAACAAATAACTCCTGGTACTGAAACAGGAACATTATTGTCTCGTCCCAGTAGGTGTGCCCAATCAATCTGCTGGAAGGGTATTTCCTTAAGACTTAATCCAACCCCCAAAAACCTATGAACCATGTACTCACAAACTGCAAGATAGCATTTTATTGTTCGACATGGATGTGACAAAGATGTAATGTTTTCAGGGGTTATGGGGTTTTTTATGGTTATGTGATAAAAAGCAAATGGTTAAAGGTCTAGTCACCTAATACTACAATAAGATGATTTAATGATCACCTGTTGGTTTATACAATCCTAGGAGGCTGTCCTTATTTTTTAAAAT
Source organism: Xenopus borealis (assembly GCA_024363595.1). Taxonomy (NCBI): domain Eukaryota; kingdom Metazoa; phylum Chordata; class Amphibia; order Anura; family Pipidae; genus Xenopus; species Xenopus borealis. The sequence goes on along the minus strand of CM044432.1, from coordinate 149,981,039 downwards.
GGCTATTTTCTATTTATGATTACCCATTGGCATATGCTACTAAAAAAATTATATTATTATGAAAATGGTTTCTTTACATGAAGCAGGGTTTTACATATGAGCTGTTTTATGCAATATCTGTTTATAGAGACCTACATTGTTCGGGGGTATAGTTTTCCTTTAATGAATCAGATGAAAATTGAGCGTAGGACTGGCCAGATATGGGATGACTTTGAAATAGGTGCCAGCTTAAATATATTGCAATATATGGACAAACAATCCCTGTTGTTTAAAGGGTAAGGCATTTTTTAGTAGCTGTATGAACAAAATGTCTCAATGTCTTAAATATATTGATAATGGGTTGAGCGCAGAGGACCTCTTGTATTTGTCTATATGAATTTTGTGGTCACAGCCTCATTGCCTAATGGTTTTTAAAAATTAGTGGTGAGCACAACTTTTCCTTCTTTGTTATATATATAGGTATATGATCTATTATGCAAATTCCTTTGAACTGGGGCTGTGCTGGATAAGGGATCTTTCTATAATTTGGATCTGGATACTTCAAATCTGCTTAATCTGTTTTAAATATTATATAAACCCAATATGAATGTTTTGCCACCCTTATGGATTCATGTAGCTTAGTTACCATTGAGGACTAGCTACTTTATTATAACAGAGGAAAAGGAAATCATTTTAAAAATGGGAAATATTTGCTTAAAATTGAGTCTATAGAGTACAGTATGTCCTTCTTTCATTCGAAGTCTATTGGATGATGGGCATCCTTTATCTATTACTGAATTTTATAACTCTTTGCTTGGTCAGAGTTGCCGACCTATGGTGAAAAATATATCCTTGCATTTGAAATTCTTTCTCAGTACACAAGAACCATGAATATCCTATAACAACAGTGTTTAGTGATATCATCAGCAATAGTCTCGTCATTGTTTTAAACACAACACAGAACAGAAACTGTTAGTGATGGACAAATTTATAACAGGTATGCATGTGTTAATAATAAAAATTATTTGGGCTTCACGTTTAATTTAAAAGGGACTTTTATTATACAATGTCTGGATGACATTAAGCATGCCATTAACAGGTTTTTAAATGGATTTTGTTCCCTTTGGACATTGTGGATACAGTACAAATATGCTGAAAAAATGCATTCTGCGGCACAATATGCATAGATGGTTTTCTTGTCCCATGAATCATGTACAATATTTAGTTCAGTAATAAGAAATGTAAAATCTGTTTTGGTGAGTGTAGCATTGGACAGAATTCCCTAGGCAATGGGAAAATTAAATTTCTCAAAAAATCCATAAAATGCATGAAAACAAAATAAGGTTTTTGTGACATTTTCATTTGGTTTAATTGGATTACGCCCCAATAAAATAAATGTGGCCATGTGCAAAAAGCCGGATAATTTGGCTCATATGTTGTATTTGCCCATTCAGAGGCTTGTGCTCTGTGACCTGTAACAAATATATTACTTTTCTGTACATCTGCAGATAAGAGGCAATGGTGCATGTGCTTACAAGTTATAAAAGTTTACAACCTTGCTTTCAGTGATTCTCTGATGCCTGCCATTGTTCCATGACATGTACTTACATTGCTTGGCTAATGATGTATTAGTAGAAATATTGCTTTTCTTTTTTTAACCAATACTTTATTTAAAAGACAGACACAGTTTCAATACAGGTTATCACAAATATATTTGAATTTGCAGTGTTCATATCAGAGTTAATAACCCTTATTCATTTTCATAATACTGGTATATAACTTCTGTTCAATTATCATTATTATTGTAGATTATTATTTCTAAAATACCAAATAAAGAAAAGTTTATTGCATTTAGGGTTCCCACCTTCTGCTGAGCGGCTGACCAGGGGATCAGCGGATCTGGTAACATCAGAGGCGGCTCTAATGACGGTGGGAATGGACAAATGACAACATTGTCAATTCAGGGGTGTGTCTGTGACGTAGGGGGCAGGGTTATGACGTGACAATCACACACCATTCAGTTTAAAGCCTTGTCCAGATTTCCTAATTTAGAAATGCAGACAAGCAGTTTTCACCATGACAGTCCTCCTGTCTGAACAGGTGGCAACCCTGCTTCCATTGCTTTGTTAACTCAGGAGTAGGAAGAGTGCTTGTGTATAATCCTTCTGCTGCCGCCCCACTCCTCTCTATCCCAGCTGTAGGGGGTCCATGGGGGTCCATGGAAGCAAAATTAGGCTTCAAATTTCTGGATTCAAAACTGGAAACTTGGCTTAGTTATCAGGAGTGGCATTTTTCCTATCCTTTAGTAATCAGTGGGGTGCTGCCAATGAGGGCAAGTCTCTAATTTTTAGCAGGTTTTAGGGTATTTTGGGAATGTTTGGCTCGTTCCAACCTTCTACATTGTTTTTGTCCAATCAGGCCAATCATATTTTTTCAAACTTTACAGGGCACCTTATATTGGCATACAGGAGCTCATCCATGGGCACCACTTGGTTAATCTGGATTCCCCAAAACTTTATGGTTAGGGAGATTTCTATCTTCCATTTCAGTGTTATAAACTTTTGACCATATGCCAAATGAATAGAAAAGAACACTCTTCCAGCTATTGTAGGAGCTAGACCAGTGACTTCATTCAGTAGAATCCTCCTCATGATAGGGGTATTAGTCCCTATACTGTATATCAGATGGATATTCTGCCATAGCACTCCAGAACCTTTGTATCTTAGAAATATTGTTTTTCTAATTACAATACATACTTTTGCTACATGTTAGCAGCTGTAAATGTTGTTCCATTATGTAGTGTTATTAGCAGATAGGATTCCAAACATAGACCATGAGGCCTATCATTATTTTATATGTCTATAAATCTGATCTGATCCATTCCCATAACTTGTGTCTCATTCCCTTTTGGACGGGGCCTTTCTCACCTTTTGTACTGGTACTGGTTGTTATGTATGTAACTCTGTATGTAGTGATG
>CM044432.1:149788726-149808006 GCA_024363595.1 Xenopus borealis | reverse complement strand
AAATATATAGGAAGGCCGGTATTTTTTTCAAGAAAAGGTGGAAACCCTAGAGGGGACAAGGGAGACAAACGATAGCGGGCCTAGGGGCACCAGCTATTTAAATCTTGCCCTGGCTGCCCCCTACAATCCTGCCGCTCTAGGCCGGAGCCTAGGTGGCCTTTCCACAAATCTGGGCCTGCAGGTTGCTGTTTAAATGTAATTGCTGATTAATTACTATGGACAACACCACCATTCTGTTTCTTTGCCGGCCGAATGTGACCACAGCTGGTTTACAGCAGATATTCTGGGCTGTTGTCACTTACAATATATAGCAAATATAAATAGTAAAAGTACATTTCTCAATATAAGGCTGCTGTGGCACACAGAAACCAGTGCATTTTGCATCAGATTTAATTAATAATTGGCCACAACCCAGGTGCCAGTAATGTTAATGTAGAAGAGAGATTACAGGATTTATGTATCAGCAATTTATTTAACTTAGCTTGACGTTTCGATCCCCCATTGGGATCTTCTTCAGGAGCGTACAAACAAGCAAACATATTCCCTCTAAACCCAACAAATATAAATCCTTCATTGTGCTTTGGCACAAAGTCCATTGCTATGCAACCACCATGTAATTCCATGCCATCAATTCAATCAGTATAACCAAAAGGAAAGTTTGTGGGTGCATGGGATGAAGAGAGGCAAGGGGAATAGGAAAAGGAATAAAGAAAACGCAGAAATGGATATTGAGGGGTATAAGGCCAAGATCAAAGATTAGCACATTTCCGGACAAGAGAGGAAAGCTTAAAAGCAAAGCAACAAACTTGGAGCACAGCCACCGTTATTCATGCCTACTTGCCTGCCCCAAACCTATTGGGTATCGACTTTGTATTGCAACACTGTATCACAGGGCCGCAGCCTTGTTGGTGCTGCCTAGCAACGGCACACTATGTCACATATCAGGAGTTCTGGTCTTAATGTTTTATGCCTGTCCAGGCTTATGCAATGCTGTGAGCTTAGGCAAATGCATGCCACAGTCGCATGTAAATTCATTTACCAGAGAGCTGCTCTTATTAAAATGCAGACAAAACTGTTCAGGCAACCAAATGGTCATGCTGATGAACTGTGGTTGTTATTTTGATCCTAACCCACTAACTATGTTAAAAAGGTTCCAACAGTAAACGGGCATGATGGGGTTCTTTTGTGGCAGCAGGCAGTAACTATTCTGTTGGTTTCCTTACAGTGTAATAATAAAGCAACAAGATAAAATAAACCAGGAGAGGGCTTTCATGTCCATGAATAGAGGCCAAGACCACAGTGTTAATGCATAAAGCATTAACAACAACAAATACTAATAAAGGGAAAAAGTTTAACATCTATGGCTAAAGTCTGATTAAAGGAACAGTAACACCAAAATATGAAAGTATTTTAAAGGAATGACTATGTACTCTTGCCATACGCTGGTAAAGCTGATGTGTTTGCTTCAGAATCCGTACAATAATTTATATAAACAATCCATCTATATAAATCTATATAAATAATATGCTGTGTATCCTATGTCTTATTATTTTTCAGCCTTGAATGGCTGCCCCCATGGCTACACAAAAGCTTGTTTACATAAATTAAAGTAGAGTTTCTGGAACAAACACACTAGGGCAACTACATTATATTTTCATTACTTTCCTTTTTGGTGTTATTGTTCCTTGAAAAAGTAGCGAAATAACAGCACCATGCTTATGGCGCTGTGATTTCGCTACTGATACTTTCAGCCGGTTGGAGTGGACAACGTTGCACGTGCACCTGTTTGAGAAATAGCGGTTTGGGAGAGTGCTGACCAATTGTTCCAGTTTTATTGTTCCTTTAAATCAGGGGTGTCCAAACTTTTGGCTTCTAGGGCCACATTAGAAGAAGAAAAATTGTCTGGGGGGCCACACATGAAATACACAAAAACTTTTGATTTGTAAAAGTAAAGAAAATAGACACAAAAAATAACTACAATACCAGTTGGATAACCAGATGGAGATGTACACTGGAATAAGGGAAACCTGGATATTAAATAGACCTATTATTATATTATTATTACTAACTGGGCAATCGGCCCCTCCCCCTTCTCCTATATCCTTTGCAACATGACGTTTTCTCAGGAACTGAGCATTTCAAGCTGGGCCACATTTATATCCATCCTGGGCCGCAGTTTGGACACCCCAGCTTTAAATCATGTTGGTTTCACACAAAAGAGCCTATCTACAAGGTCTCATTTAGCCCATGTGGATGCAGCCAAAGTGTCCAGCTGATGGATCCATTGGGGTTCACACTTAAGCAAGGCTAACCCTTATGTGTAATATAAGGCACTAAGTTTGCCCAAGAGCAGTACCCTGTGGCAACCTCTAAGATGCTTGCATTTAAACAGGTGACTAGTAAATTCAATCTGTTGATTCATTGCTATGGGTTACTGCCCCTGGGCAAACTTGGCACTTTTTTTTTTTTTTTTTTACACATTACCCCATAAGTCCCTATCACCTCGTCTAGATAACAGAGGTTGGAAGTCTATTGGCATATATTGAAATGTTACTAAACCATGACCCATTTTTAAAAAGGTGCCTCACCACTGGCTGTTTAGCAGTGTTTTCTTTAATTACCTTATCGATGGCCGTTCTGGGATTTGCAATTCTATTCCTTAGGGCAGTTGAAGACTTGCTCACCTTTTATAGACCACATGGGCATGTCACATTGTTGATTTTCAGGTAAGTCTATGTTGGTTCTTAAATAGTTTTCCTGTGTGTGGGTGAGGATCCTTTCTAGTAAACATAGATCTTAGGGATGCACCAAATCCAGGATTCGGTTCGGGATTCGGCCTTTTTCAGCAGGATTCGGTCGAATCCTTCTGCCTGGCCGAACCGAATCCTAATTAGGACCAGGGAGGGAAATCACGTGACTTTTTGGCACAATACAAGGAAGTAAAATTTTTTCCCCTTCCCACCCATAATTTGCATATGCAAATTAGGGTTCGGATTTGGTTCGGTATTCGGATTGGAAGCATTCGGGGGTTCGGCCGAATCCAAAATAGTGGATTCGGTGCATCACTAATAGATTTACATGTGGTACAGTCCAGGGCATCCATAGCAGCCCAACTAGTGAGCCAACTAGTTACCCATCCTACACAGACACAATATACCTACACAGACTCACAATATCTAGTAAACTTCAGGTTAAAATTTTATGTGAGAATCTGTTGTAATAAGAATCAAATTATTGGAGATCTGGTCTCTGATTTTTTTTTCTTTAAGTAAATCGTCCTGGGTATGTGTCTGGGCTATCTGAAGTCCTCCTCCTTATAGCCCCTGTCTTTAAATCTCTTATGGGTCTACTTATGATGTTTCATAGTCGCTGTAATTTCATATATTGGGTAGGAACTGTGAATAAGGGATGGCCTGAATAGTTACAGGTGGATGATCACTTTGCTGCATATACAGTTTTGTGGGCATTTTCATTATGAGGCAGCTTGCCAGCAAAATAATTAAATTTTACTGTGGGCTAATGTGGGTACATAGAAGAAATTAGAGGGAACATTGTTAATAGGTGAGGGGCTGACAAGTGGATGCAAATAAGCGTGGCTATGTGCAAAGTTTGTTGCTTTGATTTTAATCTTTGCTTTGTATCCTGAAATTTTCTAATCTTTCATCTTGGACTTACACCCTCTATACCTCTTTGGCTTAGCTCTCCGCTTCACTTTGCGTATACGATTGAATTAATGGTGTGGAATTGCATGGTGGTTGCTTAGCAATGGACTTTTGTGCCAAAGCATGGTGAAGGGCTTATATTTGCTGGTTTAGGGTAGGGACAGACGGGGAGATTTTGTCGCCTGGCGTTTTTAGCAGGCGACAATCTCCCCGAATTTCCTTCTCCCTGTCTGCCAATCGTAAAGGCACAAAGCGCCTGTGCAGACGCGGCGCGGCGATTTCCGGAATCGCCCGAAGTTTCCTCACGAGGTATCTTCGGGCGATTCCGGAAATCGCGGCGCCGCGTCTTCACTGGCGCTTTGTGCCTTTACGATCGACAGACAGGGAGAAGGAAATTCGGGGAGATTGTCGCCTGCTAAAAATGCCAGGCGACAAAATCTCCCCGAATCTCCCTGTCTGTCCCTACCCTTAGTGGTACTCTGCTTGTTTGTTTGTATCTGAAGAAGACATGAGTGGGATATCTGGCACCAGCTTCTTTTACTAGTGATTGTTAATCCCAACACTTAAAAACAAGTAATTGTTTAATTGGCAGTGGAGAGCAGAGGACCATATATCGATTTGTATATTGCCATTTTGATTGAAGGTTCCTACAGTGAGGGTTGCCAAGTAGTGGAATCTCCTGCTCAGAAAAGTTGTATTGGTAGGTAGTTAATTTGGAGAAATAATTAGGTGCCTATTTCGCAAAGCATAAATAATTACTACCATTAATATGTATAGTATGCTGTCAATCAAAGGACTGATGTTGAAAAACAGCTCCTCAATATATACTATATGAAATGCAGTGAATGAAGTTTGCTTATGTTTCTAATTAAAATGCTGATAAATACCTTTACATTGGAGCTTTATGTTCCAGGCTTCCATCTTGCACTGATTTATATAAAGAGCTCATTGGTTTTCAGAATTGTTTAAGGTGTTATAATTGGAGAGCAATATTCATTCATTTGACATTACTGAGAAGCTGCATCCACATGTAACTGTGTTTTATTTTTTATATTTGCCAATTTTATATTTCACAAAAGTGTCCAAACTCAAGATATCATCTGTTTATGGACCTTATTGGCAGGTACATGGTACATCAGCAGATATGAAAGCTCCTCTTCCCTTTTTAGAACTGATCCTTTGAGCCAAATAGGCAGTTGCACAGTATTATGACTGTAAAGATTATCCATTTTGTGGCCACCTTAAAGGAGAATTCAACCCTACATTTAAGAAACCCTACCCCCCTTATCCACACCAAGACCCTCCTCCCCCCAGCCAAAGTGTTACCCCGGGCAAATGCCCCTAAATCCATTCTTACCCCTCCTTGCCGATTCAGGCATCTGACTTCACAGGCGCCATCTTCAGCTGCTTCGGCAATCTTCAGAATGAGAGCGGCGCTTAGGCAATTTTCGCGTTTCTGCGCATGCACAGTTGTTTTAAAGTGGAAGATTGCCCCAACTGCACATGTGCCAAAACGCCAGTCTCATTAGGAAGATTACCAAAGCTGCTGAAGATGGTGCCCATGAAGTCCAATGCCTGAATCTGTATGGAGGGTTAAGTATGGACTTGAGGGCATTTGCCTGGGGTATCCCTTAGGCTGTGGGGGGGAGGGGAGGTCAGGGAGTCTTGGTGGGGATGGGGGTAGGGTTTTTTTTTAAATGTAGGGTTGAATTCTCTTAAGTTATATTAATGTGTTTGTGCTTTCAGTGCTTCAGACTGTTCAGAATTGAAACTGACTGAAAACATATACAAGTGATGATGTTCCACTACTTTGTGAGGTAAAGTGGTAAACCAAAATATTTAGGGAGGAAAAACTCCTGTTTGGACTGTAGCCTCGGTGGACAGTGAGTGGTGCAAAGGGTCAAGAATTCAAGCTGACTGGAGGAGACTAGTGCATAATTAAGAAGTATTTGGGCAGAAATAGTCAGTTAATGCTGGGAGGTATGGGAAAGTGCTGAAACTTATTATTTCTTACCAATGTCACCCATACTCTCAGAACAGTGGCTGTAACCCAATAAGTCTATCTTATGTGCAGGCTTAAAGTGGACCTGGCACCCAGACATAAAAAGCTGCATAATAAAAATTATTTTCAAATTAAACATGAAATCCAAACTCTTTTTTTTTTTTTTTAATTAAAGCATTTATAGCTGCTTTAAACTCATTTAAAAAATCTCAGCTGTCAATCAAATAATGTCTGCCTTGCAGGGCAGGCAATTACTTTCACTTTCCATTCAGCACTTCCTACTGCACTGCCACACCCCCCTCTCTCTTTATCATTTAATAGTGTAACAAATGCATGGGGATAGACATCAGGTCCCCCATTCTGGTGCACAAACTAGATTGTGAGATGATGCAAGGCTTGCCTTAATAACAGTGTCCACAAAATGGCACCTGCCTGCTTGCTATAATTATGAATTCCCAGACCAAATGAAACCAGATTAAAATCATTTATACAGTGTTATTAAAGTTAATTTTGCTTGACTAACGTGATCAAATAGTATTTTGGAATCATTTTTTAGGTGACCGGTCCCCTTTAAAGGGATGGTTGACCTTTGCGTTTACATTTAGTATGTTAAGAAATGACCTATGTCTCACAACATTACAATTGGTCTTCACATTTTTTTAACATTTTCTAATTATTCACTTCCACTTCTACATCTTTTCAGCTTTCAAATGGGGGCCACTGACCCAAACAACCAAAAGTTATTGCTCTGAGAATACAATTGTATTTTTACTATTACATGGTATTACTTATCTCTCCTAGTCACATTCTAGTTTCTCATTTTAACCACTGCCTGGTTGCTAAGGTGAAAGACACTAGCAACAATTTAGCTGCTAAACTAATAGCTAAACAACACCAAAATAAAAAATGAAACCAGTTGCAAATTTGTCTCAGAATATCAATGTCTACATCATGCAAAAAGTTAATGTAAAGGTGGACGACCCCTTTAAGTAACTGGCTTTTCAACACGACACTTAAAGCTCCATGAGTTCCAAGAAATATGGCAAAAAAAACATCCTATTGACCTGCATGACCATCTTTTTCAAGTACTTGTTAGGCAATAGTTGTCTTAAAACATGGCAGACCACTTTTCCAGGCAACTGTCCACAGCAAGCCGACAGTGGAGATTGAGATGTGAGGCCCCTAGGCTACACTTTCCACAGGACCCACTTCTAGGCTACTACTACTCCCAGAAGTGTAGACATATACAACAGTTAATCAGTCACCTGGAGACAGGTGTGAGATCCATTATCCAGAATGCTTGGTACCTGGGGTTTTCTGGATAACGGATGTTTCCATGGTTTGGATCTTTATGCTAGAGAATCCACTAGAGACTTTTAACCATGAAATAAACCCAAAAGGCTGGTTTTGCTTCCAACAAGGATTTATTATTACTCCTAGGATAAATTATTCAATAATCCTTCCCTTCAAGCCTGTGTGCCCTTAATAAAGGCAAGCTGTAATTTGTGTGTGCAGCACATCATCCTGCTTTGCTGTGCAACTGTTCAGATACATATGAAAAAGTTTGGGAACCCCTCTTAATTCTTTGGCGTTTTGTTTATCATTGGCTGAGCTTTCAAAGTAACAACTTCATTTTAATAAATAACATGCCTTATGGAAACCATAGTATTTCAGCAGTGACATAAAGTTTATTGGATTAACAGAAAATATATAATTAGCATCAATAACAAAATTAGACAGGTGCATAATTTTGGGCACCCCAACAGAGATTACTTCAATACTTCGTTGAGCCTCCTTTATCAAATGTAACAGCCTCTAGATGCCTCCTATAGCTTTTGATGAATGTCTGAATTCTGGATGGAGCTATTTTTGACCGTTTGTCCATACAAAATCTCTCCGGTTCAGTTAAATTTGATGGCTGAAGCATGGACAGCCTGCTTCAAATCATCCCATCGATTTCCGATGATATTCAAGTCGGGGGACTGTGACTGCATTCCAGAATATTGTACTTCTCCCTCTGTATAAATGCCTTTGTAGGTTTCGAACTGTGTTTATGATCATTGCTTTGATGAAATAGCCAATCCCTGCGTAACTTCAACTTTGTGACTGATGCTTGAACTTTATCTGAAGAATTTGTTGATATTGGGTTGAATTCATCCGACCTCCAACTTTAACAAGGGCCCAGTCCCTGAACTTGCCACACAGCCCCACAGCATGAAGGAACCTCCACCAAATTTGACAGTAGGTAGCAGGTGTTTTTTTCTTGGAATATGGTGTTTTCTTCCGCCATGCAAAGCACTTTTTATGACCAAATAACAAAATTTTTGTCTCATCCGTCCAAAGCTCTTTGTTCCAAAATGACAAAATGAGCTTTTGCATACAACAAGTTACTCTGTTTGTGGTGTGAGTGCAGAAAGGGTTTCTCTCTCATCACCCTGCCATACAGATGTTCTTTGTGCAAATTGCGCTGAATTGTAGAATGCTTTACAGATACACCATCTGCAGAAAGATGTTCTTGCAGGTCTTTGGAGGTGATCTTTAGGTTGTCTGTAACCATTCTTAAAATCCTCTGCATATACAACTCCTGTACTTTTCTTGGCCTGCCAGACCTGGGTTCTACAGCAACTGGGCCTGGGGCCTTCCATTTCCTGATTACATTCCTTACAGATGAAACTGACTGTTTGAACCTCATTTGTAGCCTTTCCCTAAACCATGATACTGAACAATCCTTTGTTTTCAGATCTTTTGAGAGTTGCTTTGATGATCCCATGCTGCCTCTCTTCAGAGGAGATGCTAAATGTATTGGTTACTGAGAAAGAGTCAAAAGGCAGAACTTGCTGCAATCAGTGCTTTATTCCCACAACATGTTTCGGGCCATGTGCCCCTTAAAGGGCAATGAAACCCCCAGGCGCTAACTCCCTTCCACCTCCCCCCCCTGGCCTATTGCCCCTAAGTCCCTACTTACCCCTCCTTCTTGGTGCGTAGTTCACAGGATCCATGTTCTTCTTCTTCAACGTTTTCTTCCTGGTTTCACAAAGTGAAACTCCGAAGTTCACGAAGTCTTCTGATTTCATGAAGAAATCTGAATCGGAAGACTTTGTGAACTTCGGGCTCATGCGTAGTAGGACCAACCGGCAAATGTGTCCTGCTGCGCATGCGCCACCGACGGCGCTCGAACCAGGAAGAAGACGTTGAAGAAGAAGAAGATAGATCCTGGGAACTACGCTGGAGGGCACCAACAGGCCACAGTGGTGCACCTGGGGGGGGCAAGACAGACCTCAATGCATGATAAATATCAGATTGGTAGGGCCGATAGCCTACCAACATGTCTAATTTTATTTTACCACTGAGCCTTTAGTTATGGTCCAGTCCCTGTTAAATTGAGCAGTAAAAAAAGAATCAAGTTGAACTTCAAAATGTTCTCCTGTATTAACAGAACCAGTGTTGCTTGCTTTAAGTATGTAAAAATGCAATTATTTAAGCAAACCTTATTTGACATTACATTTTGTAAATGATTTTAAGGGGCAGATTTACTAAATTCGTGTGAAGGATTCAAAATTCGATTTTTAATGAATATTCGAATACCTTTTTTGGGCACTTCAACCATCGAATTTTAAAAATTCGATCAATTCGAATAAAAATCTATTTGATCATTCGACCAATCAATGGTTGAATTACTTTAAATTAAAATTTTTATTCGAATCCCTAGTTCGGCAGATTAAACCTACTGAATTGCAGTATAACCCTATGGGAAGCTCCCACAGGGTTTTTCCAGCATTTTTAGATTGAATAAAAAAAAAAAATTAGATCGAATGGTTAAAATCGTTCAATTTGAACAATTTTATCGTTGGATCGATTTTTTTCTTATTCGATTGTTCGATCAATCGAATAGCGTTAAAGGAATTGTTCAGTATAAAAGTAAAAACTGGGTAAACAGGCTGTGCAAAATAAAACATGTTTTCAATATAGTTAGGCAAAAATGTAATGTATAAAGGCTGGAGTGAGTGTAAGTCTAACCTAACAGAACAGAATACTACTTCTTGCTTTTCAGCTCCCTTTTGTTTACACTGACTGGTTACCCTGGTTACCAGGCAGTAACCAATCAGTGACTTGAGGGAGGGCCACATGGGACATAACTGTTGCTTTTGAATCTGAGCTGAATGCTGAGGATCAATTGCAAACTCACTGAACAGTTATGTCCCATGTGGCCCCCCCTCAAGTCGCTGACTTACTCAGATTTAGGGAGCTGAAAAGCAGGATGTTGTGTTGTATTCTGTTATGTGAGACATCCACTCACTCCAGCTTTTATATATTACATTTCTGGCTAACTAACTATATTTGAAACATTTTTTTATTTTGCACAGCCTATCTATTTACCCAGTTTTTATTTTTACCCTGAACTGTTCCTTTTTTACCCTGAACTGTTCCTGTTTTTTTAGTTTTGAGACTGTTTAGGTTATAAAACATTTTCTCCAGGCAAGTAAGAGAAGTTTGTAGGCATCCAAACTAATTAATACTAATTAATTGTTTAAACAATCTTAGTACTAGTTCTGAGTGGACTTGTTGAAGCCCACCTTCATCCAAAGAGCTTTATATCATCCACCACATGTTGCCCTATCGCAAAGATGTTCAAAAGGTAGACTCTGATCTTCAGTTGTCTACAGAACAACATGTACAATTAGCTTACTCATCTACTTTTTTGTTGTTGTTGAATAAATATAACTAGGTTACATTTTCATGTAACATTTGCAAATAATGCTGCAGTGATAGCAGATCTGAACATGATACGATCAATAATTGCAGAACACACATTTGTAATTGCTAAGCACCCGTGCCCTAGAACATACTTGCAATAATCTTAAACTCCTTCAGTCTGCTGGACAGACCAACAGAAACAAAATTTCACTTTAACGCCTGTGTGTATTTGTAGGTTTAACTGCTATACTGTACATGGGTGCCTCCAAATTAATATTCTTTTAAAAGAGCGTGCATTCTACTCAGAGATTTAAAACACTGAATATATACCTGAAGATACGGTATAAGTATACTCTGAGTTACTAAAAGTATCCTAAATATAAAAATGTAGCTAAAAGTGATTGTGACTAGAATATAATAATGACATAAAGGGATCAAATTTTGAAAATTCTTGATACGGCTTGCTGGTTGAACAATATCCAGCATATTTCAGAACATTCTTGAAAAACTAGTTCTCTACCGCTCTAGAATGCATTCTGCTAAATCAGGAGTGGGCCTTCCCCAAACTGTCCCAACAATCTGATGTATAGTGTTTTCAATGTTATTGTATTCCATAGTGTCGATATGCTTTTGCTGAAATAGTAGGCCATGGTCTGAACCATGACTACAGCCCCAAACCATAATTCTTACTCCTGGAAACAGTCAGTATTTTGCAATCCGGCACATTGCTATCCTGGCATCCCCCAAATTTAGATGTGTGTCATACTGCCAAATGGTTAAAGTGCAAGGAAAGGCAAAGAAATAAAATCCCATTTTTACTTTCTGTAATGAAAAAGAAATCCATCTCCAATATACTTTAATTAAAAAATGTGTACAGTTGTATGCAGTGAAATTCTCCCTTCATTTAGTGCTGTGGATAGGAATTGTCAGACGGTCCCTAACTTCTTGCAGGAAAACAATCATACTTATGAACAGCAGGGGGAGCCCCTGCCTTACTTACCAGCCATGCAGAACTCAAGTAGCTTTGTTGTTTTAATCATTTATGACGATCCCTAAGAAGCCCAGACCACACTGAGCATGTGTATGTAGTCTAGTCTTGCAAAGGTGTTTCGCAAATTCTGTATGTTGCGGCGCACTCCACAAATAAGGTCACGGATTGCCTTCTTTTTCATCCAGTAAAAAACTTTTTTATTTCAACATTTGATTAAAAAATGCATACAGCTTCCAAGGTCTAACGCGTTTCGTAACCACGTACTTCCTCAGAGACCTTCAAAGTTGCAAAGTTGTTTAACAAAGTTACAAGATGGTGACCCCCCCTGTGGCCAACTTTAAAAACATAAATCATTTGTTTGATTAGGCTTGTGGTGCAAGTTTAGTATAGAAAATACAGCATTTCTAGCCTTATTCTGTTTCAGACTTTCCTTGCCCTTTAAGTGCAATTCATCAGTTCAGAGAACGTTTCCATTGTTCCAGGTGCTGATGAACATTACACTCCAATTTGCAAATGAAATTCCTGCACTTGACATACAATTCTTCTGCATCTGTTTCTTCAATCTCTGTAGTTTGTGTTCCAACCAAGGAAATTTTATTTTCAATGGGGCGTTCTACATGTATTTGTGTATACCTAATTTCTGCATTATTTAATCAAAGTAAGTCATAGTAATAGACAAACACAGACTTACATAACATTACAGGAATTGTTCGGTATAAATATAAAAACTAGGTAAATAGGCTGTGCAAAATGTAAAAAATATTTTCAAGATAGTTAGTAAGAAATGTAATCTATAAAGGCTGGAGTGACATAATTCCTAACTAGGCTTATGCTGATTGGTTACCAGGCAGTATCTAATCATTGACTTGAGGGGGGCATGGGTCATAACTGTTGCTTTTGAATCTGAGCTGCATGCTAAGGATGAATTGCAAACTCACTGAATAGCTATGTCCCATGTGGCTTCCTTTAATGTCGCTGACTAACAAAGAGTTAGAGAGCTGAAAAGCAGGAAGTAGTGTTATGTTAGACATCCGGTCACTACAGCCTTTATACTTTACATTTTTGGCTAACTATATTAGACACCTTTTTTTTTTTATTTTGCACAGCCTATCTATTTAACCCTTTTTTATTTTTACACTGAGCTGTTCCTTTAAATAATCCTTTTTCTCGACAATTCTGTAGATGTTTTACTGTTTCAACTTGAGCTAAGCTCAGTTTGTTCTAAACTACCGAGCTGTTGCTCTTTAGAGATCTTTCAACTTTAACTTTAAGTAAAACTATTCAATCATGCCCCAAACTATTGGTACCTTTGCATTTTTTTTTTTTTTTACAAATTACTCTCTGATAAATGTATCTACTGCAAGCTGAGTTAAAAACTCATACAATTGTATGTTTTACCATTAAGAATACAAAATTGTATTATTCCTTCCATAAGTTAACATCGAAGGAAATTTTTGCACATCTCTATTGACTGTTTGGACCACTTCTTTTGTAAACTGCTCCAGTTTCCCAGAAATGAAGGATGTCCACCACATGGGCTTAATCTGACTTTGATCTAGACTCATTACCAGAAATTTAGCAACAGTCCAGCTTATTGATATTATAGTGGTGATTGCAAAAAATTCATATTTGAACCAGGATCAATGATACATACATTTTTTGCAAATTTGAATGATATTTTCAAAAACTCAAATGTTTGGTTTTTATTAAGCAACAGCAAACTTGAATTTAAAAAAATCCGACTCTAAAAGCTGGCGAGCTCATGTGCTCATGTCATGAGAGTTGTCCCAGGCAAAATTCAAGCCATTTTAAATAAAAAAATCTATTTTGTTTGTAAACTCACAAATTCGAGTTTTTTTTAAGCCTATAAACTTGTTTTCACAATTGTATTCAATTGTGTTACATTTGGTTTTTTTCATAAATAAGCAAACATTCCAGTTTTATTTGAAGTATAAGAAAACTCTAAACCTCACAAATTAGAATTTTGATAAATATACACCTAACGAATCCTGGACCATTGTGCTTTGGGTCATTGTCCTCTTGGAAGACCCATGAACTGTAGCAGAGACGCATATTTTTGTCAATGGGTTCAACATGATCTTCTAAAGACTTTGGTAATTTCTTGATTTCATGAGCTAAGGCACCCAATTCCAAAGGCAGCAAAGAAGACCTAAAACATGGAGAATATCCTAAATGTTTGACTGAAAGGATGTTTTTTTTTTGTTTTTTTTTAGATCAGTTGTTTTAAGATAGATCACCAGAAGTAAAAACGTATTTCAATTATTTTCTGTTTGTGAGCCTTTTTCTTAGATGAAAGTTTTAAAGTTTCTCTTTTTGTGTCCTTCTGAAGCAGCTCTGGGTAGGGGCACCAACTCTGTAAACTGTTCTAAATTGATACTTCAGTTGATACATTTCTTATCTCTGGTAGTGATGTTGACTAAACGTTGCCCTGCCCCACTCCGCTGTCAAGGGATTGGGACACACAGATGCAAGAATATAAAAAAGTGGGAGTGGAAGAAGAAGTGGAACACTAGGTGGTCACGGGAAGGGAGTCTAAACCGGCTTCAGCTCTCCAACATTGTGCAGACATTGCATATCAAAAATTTCTGGCCCTGTGGCGTTCTATTAAAGGAAACTGTTATAATTAATAAATTAGTTGCTAATATTCCATAGACCAGTGATCCCCCCAATCAGTAGCTCGCGAGCAACATTTTGCTCTCCAACCCCTTGGATGTTGCTCTCATTGTCCTCCTAGCAGGTGCTTATTTTTGAATTCCAGGCTTGCATAAAAACGAAGTATAGTACTAAGCAGAGCCTGCTGTAGGCTGCCAGTCCCAAAGGGGCTACCAAATAGCCAATCACAGCCCTTATTTGGCAACGCCAGGGACTTTTTCATGCTTGTGTTGCTCCCCAACTCTTTTTACATTTGAATGTGGCTCACGGGTAAAAAAGGTTGGGGACCCCTGCCATAGACTCTGCTTAAAAGAAAATGTAGCAAACAAAAATATTTCATAATATGCACCTGGATTACTGATTCGGCCAGATTGAAACAGCAGAAGAATAACATTTAAATTAAAGGTTTAAGCAATTTGAAAAAGGCATTCTTTCTGGTAAACAATCCAAAAACAACTGAACTGAAAAAATAATTTGGTAGGTGAACCCCCACCCCTTAAAATGCTTTATTTCTCCCCCATAAACCAAGAGGTCATGCACTTCCCTGAAAAACTTCATATCTTCTGTCCTCAGGACTTTCTCCTAGAAGGATGTTGCTTATTTAGGTGTGTTTTGAGGCTACTTTGTGTAGGCCAGCTTTAATTTGTCTTTCGGTACATTGAGGTTCTTTCACCACAGTTCAAGCATTCCCTTTTTATAGATTTTGATCAGTTTTTCTTGTGTCCACAACTAGGGAGCAATAGTGATATGGGGGACACTGGAAAATTAAGGTCTCTGGAGATGTACTTAAGGGTAGTGGCACACTGGTCGACTCTGGGAGATTAAGTCACCTGGCAACTAATCGCCTGTTCTACTGAGCGACAATCTACCCGAACTTACTCACAAGGAAACTTCAGGCGACTTCAGAAAAACTAAGCGCTGCGTGTTCTTAGCGCATGTGACTTTTCTTTATAAAGGAAAGGAAGACGCATGAAGGCAGTTTGGAGATATTGTCACCCAGAAGAACTGGCAATTAGTCGCCAGGTGACAAAATCTGCCGATGTGTCACTACCCTTAAGGGGCAGTAAAGCCCCATGGCCAATATGAGTACACTGAATAGGTCTTGTGATAAACATACTTTTTAATTGTCATGGAAAGTCAGATTTTTTTCAATATGCTTTTTGAGCTAAACAGTTGAAATAGTAGATTGAAGCTACCCTGGTTTGTCCTTGCGAGGTAGACCATTAGAATACCTGTATACAATCCTGTCCTTTCACTCTGTGACTGTTTGTTAGCAGGAGTCCATTATATCCCTATAAATTATATCCTTATCTACAGTCTGGTCATTTCCCTATGGGACCAGACTATAAATTATATCCTTAAAAACGGCATCAGAACGCACTGTTTATAACGGGTCCCCTGCCGCCGGATTTTGACTCTGACTCCCCTCCCAACATGTAGATTATAATGAATAATGTACCCCCTTCTGAAATTTATAAAGATATCAGAAGTCACCTTGGAGTTATGTGACCTATAAAAAAAGCACAAGGCCGCTGGTCAAATAACTCCTAGGTTATAATATCTTTATAAATTACAGTAGGGGGTACACTATCCACTATTTAAACTATAAATGTGTTACTGATATCCTTATAAACGCTTCTTGGTGATGTAATCTGTTGTAATCCATTTGTCATGTTACATGACTCACTGAAACTTGTTTATTATAATAAATAATGTTGAGGATATTGGTAGTCACCTTGGATTTCCATGACATGGAAAGGCAGACACGTATAGGAGGAAAGAAAAGGCAATGCTGTAGCTGGAACAGGCAATTAATGCTGAGTCTTGGCATTTACATGTGGGGAGCACCAAAGCACCCACCTAGCCTGTTCTGATGAAGTGTGTGCAAGTGCCTTTGGCCTTGTGCTTTTATATAGCCTTGAATCTCCTCTGTGACTTATATTTATTTTATAATAGGGTGTACGTTATTCTCTATAGTTACCTCGCAAGGACCAAACATAGCATTCTTGTTTGCACAGTTATGCTTATGTTATATTTTTTTTGTGATGAAAACGATTAGCAAAATGTATGTTCAGCTTAATTCGATTAGCAAAATGTATGTTCAGCTTAATTCCTGTTCATTGTGTTTTTTTTTAATTGGGTATACCGCTCCTTTAAGACTGTCTTAAAAATATAAATGAATGAACAAGTATATTATTTTTGACTCATTTGCTTAAATGGGTTCTTGTTATCTAGTTGTATGACTAATTTGAAAAACAGATCATATTTATGCAGAAATACTGAAATCTCCAAATCTACAAATGTTTTAGCACTACTATGTACCCAATTCTGCTCTTCCAGAACCTACAGTTCACTTTTTGGAAAACATTCCCATACTTGTTGCCTGTGCATGTGCTTGCCGGGGCATGGTGATTGAGCCAACAAAAGCAAGTTCACTGATATCAACAGCCATGAGGAAAGATTAAGGGCAAACCCTAAACTATAGAGCTGTGTAGTGAGTAATAGAATCTCTATTGACAGTGCCCAGATTCTTACTATAGATGCTCCTGACCTTTTCTTGTCCTTTAAATGGGAAAACATTGCATAAAATATATGCATATGTACTTGCAGTGTTATTTCATGTTACCACATATTCATTTGGATGTGGAATTAAACAAAGTTTTTTTTAATCTAGTTTATTAGGAACACCATTCTTGATCAGTGATACACTAAACTGTACTCAATTGCAAATACAATACGGGGCAGATTTACTAAATTCGTGTGAAGGATTCGAATGAAAAAAAAAAAAGAATTTCAGAATAGCCCAAAATTTGATTTGAATTGGCCAAATTAGAAAATTCAATTTAATTGCCGAAGTACTGACCCTTTAAAAAAAAAAAATTTGATATAATAATTTGGCAGATTAAACCTACTGAATTGCAAGTTTTTTTGATGGAACATAAAAAATTTGATCAAATGTTTAAATCGATTATCGATCGCTCAAATTTTTCATATTCGTTCGTTCGATAAATCGAATTGTGTTAAAACCCCTCAATATTCGAATTCGAGGGGTTTTAATTCGATAAAAATGTGATGGTCGAATTCGAGGGTTAATTAACCCTCTAATTCCACCCTTAGTAAATCTGCCCCTAAGTGTTACAGTGCCTAGGCATTCATATACTTGCCTAACCCCACACTCTACAGGTTTGGGGCCCTAGGTCCCAGTTGGTTTTCCTGCTCCATATATGGGTCTAGCCACAATCCCCAGCTTCCCTGCCTACTGTGAAGTTGCCCTTTTCTGGTTCGCACGATTTTTTCTTTGTCAGCAAGCAGTTACCTCCACGTGTAACAGTCTACAGTCGCTGAGGGAAGAGTTGTTTTTCCAATTCAAGGTTGTTTGGCATCTGGCAAGAAATTGTGCCTTTGATACCAACTGCCAGTGTGCTACATTTAACTTGTTTTCTTTCATCCAGGAGGAGGTCAATGGCTACCTCACTTTCAAAATGTACCGTGGCCCATCAGTCTAACCAAAAGCAACAAATCATTCATAGTATAAGAGAAAATGGGAGCATATACATAACAAGCTTACAAAAATGAATACATTGATATATCCGCCTTCCACTGTAGCTCCAGCAACATCTTTGATGTGCATAGAGTGTTTTACTTAAAATATCAGTTTGATAGGCCTGTGGTCTTCCAAAAGAGAATCTGTTTGTGTGATAGCAATAGCACCTAAAAAGATGATTGGTAGAGATGCAAAGGGGCCTGTTTATTAAATATTTTTTTTAAGGGAGAAAACATGACAATTTCAAGATATTATGCTCTGAAGCTGCTAAAAATCCAAATCTGAAGATACGCCAGCTAAAACCTGTCGAAATCATGTAGACGTCAATGGCAGATTGACAAGTGAAACATGTTTTAACAATTGAAACATGTTGTTTACCTTCAGGATTCTTGATGGTTTCAGACCATTTGATGTTGTTTTTCGTTCGATAATCGATAAATTCGAGTTGTTGCAGGAACAATTCCATAGTCGAGTTTTTGGGGAGACAATCCAAATAAAATTCAATGACCCACTATTTTGTGGTGACTTTTTCTTGAACCAATTTTTTTTCAAGATTTATTGGTAAATTAGTGGAATTTGGGTTTGGAAGTTTGGTCAAATTGTTTTTTTAATTATAGTGAGAGAATGTTGAGTTTTAGCCAATACCCCAATACAGTCTTAAAATTCTGCAAAAGCATTTCTTAAAGGGCATGTCAAACCCAAAATAAATGAAGAAAACCTCATTCTACATGACATTCTAAGTCAAACACATAACCAAAGTGGATTTTGTCTAGTAGCAATTAAATTTACATAGGCCTTAAAAATATTTGTTGACAAATTATTGTTATCAGAATGTTGCTTAGAATTACGTATTTGTTCTTGCAAAGTTAAAAATGTTTAAACATAGACATTTTGGGGGTTGTTTGCTAAAATCCAAAATTTCTAATTTTATTAAAACCACTTTGAAAAGACTCCGTAAAACCGTGAAAAATCATAATGGTACAATTTTTCTCAGATTTGACTCCACAAATTCTTCAGATTATTGAATGAAATCCATCACAGATCATGATATATTCCAAGATATATATAACCTGTTAACCCTTAATGAGAACGGATCTACGGTTGCTTGCTGTGCGACTAAAACCCACTACGACTCCTCCTGTACAGCAGTGTGTCCATATCATAGGGCTTCATTGACTTGCACTAACAACGTCCATTCATCTAGCTCTGCAATGGCAGTTGACTCTATCCTAGCTCCTTTGCATTGTTCAGATTTGGCAGATATATTGCACAACCTCTTTTACCCCAAACATAGGAGGGGATAAAGCAGATGAGCTGAACCCAGAAGGTGAGCTAGGGAGACTAAATAAACTCTATATTGCACACCTGCTGTAACTTATAAAGTAGAACAGCATCCCATTTTCACTCAATCACAAGATTCTGCTGGCTGTACTGGTTTCCCCCTCCCCACCCCCATCCCTTTTAAGCAGGAAAAATAAAATATTTGCTGTATTTATAGGTTACAAGGCAGATCCATGAGCATGAGCAGGAGAACGAGTTGCGGGAACAGATGTCAGGATATAAGCGGATGCGGCGCCAGCACCAGAAGCAGCTGATCGCCTTGGAGAATAAGCTGAAGGCTGAGATGGACGAGCACCGCCTTAAGCTGCAGAAGGAGGTGGAGACTCATGCCAATAACGCGTCCATCGAGCTGGAAAAGCTTTCCAAGAGGCA
>CM044432.1:149759708-149778444 GCA_024363595.1 Xenopus borealis | reverse complement strand
CCCTGTCTGTCCCTACCCTTACAGAACTGTGTTTTAGCAAATAATGTCCTTATTGTATAATTGTACATCAAAGGAAAGCAAAGTGGTGGTTTAGAACTATGTGACGAGGATTTTAACCATTTAAGGGACAGACACAATAGCATCTAGAAACAAAGGGACAAAGGGAAATAAATCACCACACTGTGGCGTTGACTAGCTGCTAGAAACACCTTTATGCCAGCACTTGGTCTATCCCACAATCTGGAGTTGACCAGCTGCTATAAACATTTAAAAGCCAATATTTTGTACACCTAAAGGACTTGCCAGTACCTTTATAAATAATTGCAAAGAATGAAGTGTTCGTACCATAATTTGGCCAAAATATGTAGGCTTACATGCCACATCAAGACCCATCATTGTGTGGGAGTCCTTGACTATATTCGAATGCTCACAGATCGTGTAGGATTTCCATACAATGAGGGGCCTTGATGTGGCACGCGAGTTTACATATTTTGGCCAAAGTGTGGTACTAACACCAAGTTTTTTGTAATAATTATTTTTAAAAGCAAACCATACAATAGCATTTAGAAGCTGGCTTAAGGTGGTCATACACTGGCCAATAAAAGCTGCAGACAGACTGTGTCGGCAGCTTATCGGCCCGTGTGAGGGGGCCTCCGACGGGCTTCCCCGATCGATATGGCTAGATGTCGATCGGGCAGGATTAAAAATCCCGTCAGATCGCCGCCGCATCTGGTCGTTGATGCGGTCCCGCGATCCGACCGCCCGTAACTGTGCCATTCTGATAGGGCCCAAGATCGGATCAGACCAATATCGCCCACCCCAAGGTGGGCATATCGGGGAGAGATCCGCTCATTTGGCGACATCGGCAAACGAGCGGATCTCTACGTGTATGGCCACCTTTAAGGGGTTTATTGGCAGATCCATATATTTTACAGTGTATTTCCATGCCCCGTTGGGAGCTGTGGCAGCTCTTGAACGCAACTTAATGATACTAGTTGAACCCCATTTGCTAAAGTGAACTGATAAGCAGATCCAAAGTTTATGGCTCCGGCATACAACGCGCACACCTTAGTAGCTGATCACAATATTACTAACCAAATGCTTATGACAATGATGCTACTTCACCTTATATGCCTGCATGATTTGTAAATGAAAACCAAATGTAATACCTTCTATTCTACATTTAAGCTTTTCGCATAAAACCGTCTCAAGATCCAAACTGTCAGCCATGAAAATGTGATCTATTATAATATTATAGTCTCTCTGCAATTAGCCTATTTGTATTTTCTTAGAATCTAATTTATGAAAATATATTTTTGAGGGTAAGCTTACTTTGGGGATTTTGCTGCACATAAATCACAAACTGTATAATAGCGCAATTTGTACCACAAGTTTGTGTGTTTTTTTCCCCTACAATTCCATCAATTGTGATGCATTTAATGCAATAGCACCTGGTGCATTAAAAACACAAGCTATTGCAGATGAACTTCATCAAGAATGAGACTTGGTTGCACAGAAAATCTTTGGTTCCTGTAAAAAACCTGAAATGTGTCATTCAGCTTAAAGGGGAACTATCACAAAAACAAAAATGTAATATATAGTGAATAATGTACCCCCTATTGTAAAATATAAGGATATTATAAGTTACCGAGAAGTTTCATGACCATATAAAAACACGAGGCCTTTGGCCTCGTGTTTTTATACAGGTCATGGAACTCCGAGGTAACTTCTAATATCCTCATATTTTGCAACTGGGGGTACTTTATTTATTATAATACACAAGTTTCACTGAGTCATGTGACAGAAATTACATCAGAACTCACCGTTTATAACTAATGACATCAGATCTCACTGTTTATAAGGATATAATTTACAAGATATTCACGGCTTTTGTGTATTATAAGCTTCTTCATACTGAAGTAACAAACTTTGTAAATACAATCAATTAAAAATTCTCCATTGTTTCTAAAATAATCAAGGTTATGTTCACTATTCCTCTCTCAGCATCTGTTTCTCTTCATTCTGTATTCATGCAGCAGTTGGGTGTGTGATGAATGATCCAATATATCTTATAGGGGGGCTTCCTTTCTGAACAGATGTATTAGAGCTCACTCAAATAACCGTTTCCAGTACAAACAAAATCAAAAACAAAATAACTGGCTTTTGCACAAATTCTTCATGTAGAGAGACATTATGTCTGGTGATTTTGATAGAATGAGATCTAATACATCTTCTAGGCAAAAGGAGCCCCCCTATAAGATGTATTGGATCATTCAGCTGACACACAACTCCTGAATGAAGAGAAACAGATGCTGAGAGAGGAATTGTGAAGATACACTTGATTATTTCAGAAACGGTACAGAATTTTTAATTGATTGTATTTAGAAAGTGTCTTGTTTCGGTATGCTGAAGCTAATATTACATTTTCATTTTTGCTATAGTTCCTCTTCAAAAAAAAAAAAAACCGGGCATGGGGATTAATAACCATATTTTGAACATTATTAAACAATTTTATTTAAAAAATGTTGTGTATGTATGTATGTTTAGAATTTAATTTCAGCATTTGAGGAATATGCATGTACACTATAAATGTATTTATAAATCACCTTGAAATATTGCTTCTCTGTTGTGAATATATGGCTTTTGTTGGCAAGAAGCTTGGACTTAACCAACTTATTATTAACTACTTATTAACCATGCTAAAACCAAACATGTTTTGATTTTCTGGAAAAATTTATATTGAAACGTTCCGAAGCATTTTGGCAAATTTCACCGATGCTTTCAAGTGTTCTAGTCTCAGAACCAGTTTGACGCCTTTATCTCTTTGTAAAATGTCTGTTGGTCTTTTGTGTAACCACTGGTTTCAAGAATTGGCTCCAAGAAACCATTATATCCCAATAATACATTTATCACCACAAAATTATAAACCTGGTATCATTCTTAAAGGGCACCTGTTGGGTAAAAATGTTATCCCCAACCAAAGGTGTGGGATAGGGATGACAGTAGATTTTTTTTTTTTAATGCAACCTCCCCCCCTCTCGCCAGCACCTGGAGTGAACTCCTGGCATGAGCAGCCATGTGCGGTCACTTGCATGCGCATAATGAAAATCTGCCCCGAATTGCTGTTATGCGCATATGTGTGACACAACATGGCTGCTCCCGGTGCGGGTAGCCTAACACGGGCAGAGGCATTTTTAAAAAGAAAAAAACTTCTGTTAAACCCCAACCGGAATGCGGGCTCTATTAGCCCACACCTTTAGTTGAGGATAACATTTTTACCCAACAGGTGCCCTTTAATTAAATGTTATCTATATTTAATTGAATATAATAAAATGTGATGTTGATGATTTTATATTGAACAAGAGGAAAACCTTTAATAATTAGTCATATCCTATGTTTTTCTTTGTTCCTAACAGGCAAAGGTGGCTGCAGCGGATGAAAGGAGATTTCAGCAACAGATTATAGCCCAACAAAAGAAAGACTTAACATCCTTCTTAGAAAGTCAGAAGAAACAGTACAAGATTTGCAAGGAAAAGATTAAAGAGGCACGTTTAATTATGGCTGTGATACCCACAAATGGCAGTGTGAGCTGACCTAATAAGGGCACAATTTATCAACAGAAAGCCAGCCACTTGCCTATGCTTGCTACATTTCATTTCCCAGGATTGTTCTCTGTAAAATGTTTCTAGTATAATTTTACAAAATTGTGAAACTTCCACTTCATTACTTCACTTTTTTCCCTTAGACCCCAAGTTTACTAACTGCATTTTTTAACCTAACCTTCAACGTTTATATTGAATGCTAAATTGATGTGTTTGCCACAGCCTTTTCTTTTGCTGTTTAATTTAAACCTGAAGACTCCAAATAAGCAAGAAAGCCTGTTTGCCTTTCACTGCACCAACTCTGTATAGATATGGCTTCTTCTATGTAGTTAGTTGTAGTACTGGTCAGTAGACTATTGCTTTGGCAATGCTGCTAGCCAGAGGATCAAACTTGTTGGTGCTGGGGAAAGAACAAGTTATTTTTATGACCAAATATATATCACAAGGTCATTTTCCTTTTTTCCTTCATACTGTTGTACAGGTATATCAGAACACAATTTGTCAATGGCATCTTGTAATGCACAGTTTTGGATTATCGTTGTGGTTTTAGCCCTCCTCTGATTCTCTGTTTCTCACAGTTTTTGCCTTCTTCAGTGACAATGCTCTGCAAGTTTCCCTCGTTTTTTTTTTCTTAGACGGGTTTGCTCTTTGGGAGTTTATTTAGCTATTCATATTTAAGTTATATTTTAAGTGCATCAGGGATTAATATATTTTTTTACATTTTGTGCAACTATCCATAATTGTTAATGCCTAAAATGTATATGAATAATATGTAGTTTAAGGTAAGCATTACTTGAGGATGGATCATGAAGGATTTAGTATCCATAGTCCTGCTGGAGCAAGGTTGCTGAAGGAGGCAAAATGAGTTGGATGTCCCCTGGTTCTTGGGCTATCTCAGTGTATGCAACAAGCAAGATGGGAGAGTAACAGCCATAGGAGGAATACATTATATGCATTTGATGGTTTTAACTTTGTGAGTGGCCAATTCTCAGGAAATTTTCACTTGCTACTTTTACAGTTCTGCAGAACTAAAGTCGCATCCAGTCATGTATCCAAAACTAGAGCACAGTGATGGGAATGCAATCCACTGCATTTTTCTAAAGGTTTTTATTTTGCATTTTAAACAGAGATACAACCACAAAACAAAATAGGCATTCCTTAATCACAATGTGTTTGGTCTCGCAGGACCTTGGAGTATCAAAACAGGGGTAAGCGTGCATACATTTATAGCAAAAGTCTCGTGGTATGTCGAGCTAAAATGAGCATGATTACATCAGGATCCATTTGGTCTTGCAGGACCACAGCAAGTTAAAACAGAGACAGCATATGTTAGGGCATAGGTAAGCATGTATTATAGGATATCCCATTTATTTCACCTTTATTATACCATATTATTTGCTTTAGGATAGGTCTCTAGCCATGGTTCCAATTCAAATTTGATTACTGCATATTCCATCTGAGAAATATACCATCTTGTGAATTCTTTATTTGCCTTCCGCTTATTAAAATCTTCAGTCGGCTAATAATTCTCCCCCATTAAGGCCAAGCTTCATCCAGTCTCTTTCCTAAAACAATCCTTAATGTATGCATTTATTAAGAAATTTAAAACACTGTCGTCTTGCTGCATCACATTGTACTTTGGTATTTATTTGTCTTAAAGGAACAGTTCAGTGTAAACATAAAAACTGGTTAAATATATGGGCTGTGCAAAATAAAAATAAAAACTGTTTCTAATATAGTTAGCCAAAAATGTAATGTATAAAGGCTGGAGTGACTGGATATATAACATAACAGAACACAAGTTCCTGCATTTCAGCTCTCTTAACTCTTGAGTTAGCGACTTGAAGGGGGGTCTCATGGAACATAAATTGTTCAATGAGTTTGCAATTGATCCTCCGCATTCAGCTCAGAGTCAAAAGCAACAGTTATGATCCATGTGCCACTGATTGGTTACTGCCTGGTAACCAGTCAGTGGAAACCAAAGAGAGCTTTTCTATTATGTTAGACATCCAGTCATTCCAGCCTTTATACATTCAAACTCTTCAACCAGTTTTTATTTTTACACTGAACAATTCCTTTAAAGGGATCCTGTCATGGAAAAACTTTTTTTCAAAACACATCTGTTAATAGTGTTGCTCCAGTAGATTTCTGCACTGAAATCCATTTCTCAAGAGAAAACAGATTTTTTTATATTCAGTTTTGAAATCTGACATGGGGCTAGACATTTTGTCAATTTCCCAGCTGCCCCTGGTCATGTGACTTGTGCCAGCACTTTAGGAAGGAACTGCTTTCTGGCAGGCTGTTGTTTTTCTTTCTCAATGTAACTGAATAGTATGCAGTGGGGCATGGGTTTTTACTATTGAGTGCTGTTCTTAGATCTGCTAGGCAGCTGTTATCTTGTGTTAGGGAGCTGTTAATTGGTTACCTTCCCATTGTTCTTTTGTTAGGCTGCTGGGGGAAAAGGGGAGGGCTGATATCACTCCAACTTGCAGTACAGCAGTAAAGAGTGATTTGAAGTTTATCAGAGCACAAGTCACAAGACTTGGGGCAGCTGGGAAATTGACTAAATGTCTAGCCCCATGTCAGATTTCAAAATGAAATATAAAAAAATCTGTTTGCACTTTTGAGAAATGGATTTCAATGCAGAATGCTGATGGAGCAGCACTATTAACTGATGTATTTTGAAAAAATTTTTTTTTCCCATGACAGTATCCCTTTAGGATTGCTTCCAAGTTCCCCCTGAATACTCTCAGATACTATGAGATCGATCATTTTATTGTTAGGGGATAGCACTGCCTCTGCTTCCATTCTCCAAGTTTGTGCAATTTGCCACATGGGACATGGCATTTCTTATTTGTTATGGATTGCATGAAGCCTATTGTGCCAATTCAGATCATCTCTTGAGGTTCGAGGCATTATCAGTTGCACCAGTCTTTTATTTGATTAACAATACACTGTACTGGAATGCCTCCAGTTTCTCCTACAGCAGATGACACTGTAAAACCCATTGCAAATTTTTATTTTCAGAAGTTATTGTGGCCCTCTGGATTGCAAACCTATAGGTGTACAATGTATATGACACACACTTGTTGTTCTTGTATATTTATTTATATGTTTGTGTGTGTCAACTAATGCACTGCTAAAAGTAGTTTTGTCATGAGAAAGAAAAACAATGCTGGTCAAGTGTAAACAAAGAGTAAACTAAACATCCTAGTCTAGAGGTTGCTTAAGCCTCTGTTTTTTCTCTCCAGTACAGGTCTAGTGAAAGCTAACTTTTTAAGGTTAATTTAATGGTGTATATATAAAGGAGGGACTGGGAGACAGAGGAATGAGTCGGTGGACTTGTGTAGAAGATGTATTTTCTTAAGTTGTAAAATTGTGTTTGAGTGTACTTGCCAGAATAAAGTAATTGCAAGCCAAGGTTGGGAAAAAAGGAATAAGTACAATTTTCAATTACCTGTAATATCGTTAGTGAAAGAAATAATGTGGTATTTTATTTTGATTAAAACAGAGAGAGAGAGAGAGAGATAATTGTAGCTATGCCCTGTATGTTCTGTATTGTTTCTTAAAGGACCAGTAACATCAAAAAATAAAATTGTTTTAAAGTAAGAAATATATAATGCAGTGTTGCCCTGCACTGGTAAATCTGCAGAGTTTGCTTCAGAAACACTACTATTGTTTATATAAATAATCTGTTGTATAGCCATGGGGGCAACTAGTAAAAGGAGAAAATGCTCGTTACACAGCAGATAGCAGATAAGCTCTGTAGAACATAATGTTATCAGTTATCTATTACTTATCCTGTGCCATATAGCTGTTTTTCAATTTCCACCATTGCTACTTAGCAGCTTGTTTATATGAACTATAATAGTGTTTCTGAAGCAAACAGATCAGTTTTAACAGCGCAGGGCAATACTGCATGATATTTTCTTTACTTTAAAACACTTTAATTTTTTCTGTTCCTTTAACACAGTGGTCCCCAACCAGTAGCTCGCGAGCAACATGTTGCTCTCCAACCCCTTGGATGTTACTCCCAGTGGCCTCAAAGCAGGAGCTTATTTTTGAATTATTGACTTAGAGGCAAGTTTTGGTTGCATAAAAAACAGATGTCCTGACAAACATTCTCTCCTGTAGGCTGCCAGTCCATATAGCGGCTACCAAAAAGCCAATCAGAGCTCTTATTTGACATCCCCGTGGTCTTTTTCATGCTTGTGTTGCTCTCCAACTCTTTTTTATATTTAAATGTGGCTCACGAATAAAAAAGGTTGGGGACCCCTGCTTTAACACATGCAAAGCACTTCTTCCTTGTAGCCCTGGGGTCCTGAGTTTAAAGGAAAACTATACCCTGGAAATTAATACTTGAGCAACAGATAGTTTATATCAAATTAAGTGACTTATTAAAGAATCTTACCAAATTGGTATATATATTTAAGTAAATATTGCCCTTTTACATCTCTTGCCTTGAACCACCATTTGGTGATGGTCTGTGTGCTGCCTCAGAGATCACCTGACCAGAAATATTTCAACTCTTACTGTAACAGGAAGAAGTGTGGAAGCAAAAGACACAACTCTGTCTGTTAATTGGCTCATGTGACCTAACTTTATAGTTTGTTTGGTATGTTTGTGTGCACCGTTGAATCATACGATCCCAGGAGGCTGTCCTTATTTTTTAAAATGTCAATTTTCTATTTATGATTACCCAATGGCACATGCTACTAAAAAATTATAATATTATTACGAAAATGGTTTATTTACATGAAGCAGGGCTTTACATATGAGTTGTTGTATGCAATATCTTTTTATAGAGACCTACATTGTTCGGGGGGTATAGTTTTCCTTTAATTCAAGCCAGGGCACTATCTGCAAGGAGTTTTTCTCCCTGTGTCTGCTTGTTTTTCTTCCAGGAACTCTGGTTTTCACCCAGACTGCATCCAGGCAGGTTAACTGGCTCCTTTTTAAATTGACTAGTGTTTGTACGTGATCAGGACCTTGTATTGTAAGCTTCACTGTAACAAGTTGCAAAATGTATGGGCAATATACAAGTACCACGAGTTTGGTTTGTTAAATATACATTTCTGTCAGACAAATGTATACTGTTTAGCTAATTTTAGAAATGTTGGTCACTTCTGTGAATTCATTGATGAATTGGTAGAAATCATATCGTGTATAACCTCCCAGTTATGCTTACGCAAATAGGTCCAGAACTTCTGTGTTTTATTCTTGATACCTCTTGTGACGTCCTTTTTTAGATCTAAAGCTAAGAATAGAATAGAAGGTAAAAAAATATAGTACCTAAAATACCTAATGTTCAAAACTATCCAGAACCAATTTAACATACAGATATCGGATCCCTTATCCAGAAAGTTCAATTACATGAAGGCCATCTCTAATAATTCCATTTTAAGCAAATTAATTTTGTGTGTAATAAGAACACATTCTATTTCCTCTGTTTAAACTGAGGAAACTATGCTGCTAAACACATCTGCTTTTAAAAATGTTACCTGAATGTTCTATTTTATCATTTCAGCAACTCTCAGCTGAAGTAGACATGTGCCTTTATATATTTAACGCTATAGGTTAGTTTTCTTTGATTGCTTTGTGCTCAGGAGTTGAATGAGGACCACAGCACGCCTAAAAAAGAGAAACAAGAACGCATATCAAAACATAAAGAGAACCTCCAACACACTCAAGCTGAAGAAGAAGCTCAGCTCCTTAGCCAACAGAGACTGTACTATGAGAAAAACTGCCGACTCTTTAAAAGGAAGATAATGATTAAGAGGCATGAGGTTGAGCAGCAGCACATTCGTGAGGTAGTCCACTGGTTTTTCAAATTTCCTATAATTGCCCTTATTTCTTGCTCTGACTTCGTGAGTCTATTATAGTTTAGTTACATGATTATTCCATAACTGCATACTTGTTGGCTATGTTCTACTGTTGCCGTGTATTCATTCCATTGTATTTTAGGAACTTAATAAGAAGCGAACCCAAAAGGAAATGGAGCATGCGATGCTCATTCGCCATGATGAGTCTACACGGGAGCTAGAGTACCGACAGCTGCAAATGCTTCAGAAGCTTCGGATGGACCTCATACGACTGCAGCACCAGACTGAACTGGAGAATCAGTTGGAATATAACAAACGTAGGGAAAGAGAGTTGCACCGGAAACATGTGATGGAACTTCGGCAGCAGCCCAAGAACCTAAAGGTATTCAATCATCTTTGCTTAAAGGGAAACGGTGTGGGTTCTGTTTGGATCGTTTTTTTCTGTATTTAATTCATCTGTTATTTTTACTTAAAATTATTGTTTGCATTTCTTCTGTTACATCTTATATCACAATACTATTTTTATGCATATAAAGGGACAGTCACTGTAAAATGAACCTGGTTGTGTTATATCTTTGGCAATGTATCTCTTGACCAGTGAATTAGTTCTAAAGGCAGATCATCCACAGCTGTAGCTTCTTATAGACTGTAGAACCGAAAGAAAACATTTGTTTAGAACAATAAACAAAGTACATCTGACTTTTAAAGGAACAGTAACACTAAAAATGAAGTGTTTTAAAAGCATTTAAATCTATTTTGTTTTTACCCTGCATAGGTGTATATTTGTGTTTGCTTCAGAAAAATTATTATAGTTTAAATAAATAAACTGCTGTGTAGCCATGGAGGCAGCAATTCGAGGCTCATGTTTACATATCAGATAGTAGATACGCGATGTAGAATGTAATGGTTATACTTTTTATTTATAGGTACTAGATGAACATATGAAAACTTTAAATGCAAATAAAATATTTTCAGAGTTACTGGTTATTTAATTGTGTGCACACAACTGCTGACATTTACGAGATTTGTTGTGTGAAAACTGCAGTAGACTACCTTTATAATGTAAATTGTAGGTATAAATGGCGATAATATTGAGAGGTTTTCCCATAAAATAAATACCATGCCATATCACGCCACCTATCTTCTTTAATCCATCACTCATAGGTTATGGAGATGCAGATTAAAAAACAGTTTCAGGACACTTGCAAGGTGCAAACAAAGCAGTACAAGGCCCTAAAGAATCACCAGCTGGAGGTATCCCCAAAGTGTGAGCACAAGACAATATTGAAGTCCCTGAAAGATGAGCAGACACGCAAATTGGCCATTCTGGCTGAACAGTATGAGCAAAGCATCAACGAAATGATGGCCTCACAAGCGGTAAGCTTAATACAATATAGCTTGTGATTTGTTGTTGGTAAAAATCTTTTATATTGGGTTATAGTATACCTAAAATTCACTGATCGTACATAGCTGGTATCACATACTCGTTAAATAGTGTCCATGACAGTAGCTCACATTGCCCATAGTGTTTTAAAGAATTGGGGCACTTTTCACCAAGGACATCTATATTTACACACTACATAATGCAGTTTCCTTCACAGTGTATCATAGTCCACGTTCCCCAAACAGTGGGGCCCTTCCTATAGCACCTCACAGTTTACTCCGGTATCCTACACTACATACAGCTACGTCATGAGCAGCATCAAATTTGGCTTGAGAAAGGGTGAGAGTAAGCCCAAAACTTTGCCTGGTTGACTGACCTAATACATTCAGTTTTTCACTTTTGCAGCTAAGAGGTGCTGCAGCTGTATTTTTTCCTGTATATATATCAAATAGCTCCATTATATCCAAAACTGGTTGACTAATGCCTGGAATGGTCCACCATATCCCCCAGAACAAATAGCATTCACCATGGTGGGCACCTCAAAGCAATTCTTCTAGAGTGAATGTTAAACTTGCTCATTTCTATTTTAGTTTTTTTCTATTTGTGTCATAACGCAGTGAGCATCCAACTGATGAGTTATTATTAACAGTGTCCCCTGAAAACATTTGTTGGTATGCACCAAACCCACTATTTTAGGATTCAGCCACATCATTTGCAAAAAGTCCGGCCTGTTTGAGAGTGGGGTGGCTAACTCTACTCACTCAAATACAAGAGTGGAACTTTAGAAGCATTCTAATTATAGTTACTATTTATCAGTAAAAAAATACTGATACTTGGGTAGGCATTTAAATAATGTTTTTTGTGTTTTTGGTGATATTATGGAAAACAACTTACTTGGTAGTCTTACAGAACATTTATCAGCAATGTGTTATGTATTTAATGCATGTTGGAAGAGAGGCTCTCCAAGATTAAATCATTTGGATAAGAAAACAGGCTTAAGAGTGCCCTTCATACATCAAGTAACTTAAAATGTCTCTTCTGTGAAACAGTTAAGAAAGATTGCTATGTGGTCTTTATGTTGCAGAGGCATACAACAATTCAAGCTCTGGTTTTCTAATCTAGTTTTTTTTTCTCCCTTCTCTCACTTGGCAGCTTGAATCAACCTGTTGGTGGCAGCCCCTCCAACTTGCTGGGTTTTCTGTTTTCTGTTAGGGCAAAGACACACAGAGTCAATAGTGATAATTGGCTTTTCTAAGACACTACATGTGTTTGTGTAGCCACAAAAAGTAGCTTCCCTGCCATAGACAATACACATATAGACAACACATTTAGTTTTTTGGAAAAGCCAATTATGACTATTTTGTAGCCATGGCTAGTATGTGCTATTAGTACCTCTGTGGTGCTCATTATAAACACTGGGCAAATTTGCACCAGGGCAGTAACCCATAGTGACCAATCAGGTTGAGCAATGAAAGTAGGACTCGGGTTGCCATCGGTTACTACCCAGGTGCAAATTTGCCCAGTGTTTATAAATTAACTTCACCCCTGCAAGGGTTATTTTTGGAAAAAACAGTGGTTTATACTATATTACTCAATAAACAGTGATGGGCTAATTTGACCTGTTTCGTTTAGCCAAAAATTCGCTGCTGGTGAAATGTCACCGATGCCCACGGTGCAGCAAATTTTTTGACGCACATCGCCATTCAAGTCTATGGGCGTAATTTTCGCAGCGAAACAAGGCGTAAAAATTCGCTCATCATGATCAATGAAGTGTTTTAAGTTGAGCACTCAAAGCAGTACTGCTGTAATTTGATTTTATTTGTTGACTACAATTCACACAACATGTTTCAGGACTTACGTGCCCTTTCTCAAGGGACAGAACGAACAGACTGAATGAAGAGAAACAGATGCTGAGAAAGGGATATTGAAGATAAACTTGATTATTTCAGAAACAATGCAGAATATTTGATTGTATTTAGAAAGTTTCTTACTTCAGTATGAGGAAGCTTATATTTAATTGTCATTTTTGTGATCGCTCATCTTTAATGGCAGTTTCTACTTTAGTTCCCCTGCTCTTGGGTCCAGTGATGGCAACACTTCAGTTATTGCTTGGTATTTATTGCTAATGGTGATGTTAGGCCTCTGTCTAGCTTAGCTGCTTGTCCGTAAAAACAAACAAACTAAACTTATATTACATAACCTACAGTTGGTTACTTTTTTTAAATACACTGTGCTCAGATATGTTGACCTGCTGTACACCCTGGCACCATTTACTGGTACATGTTGCATGTGGGAGATAAACTGTCAAACTAGCCACTACCCATGTTTGGTATTTATGCCATGCAGACATTTACCTGAAAAAAGAAGTCTAAAATAATTCCATGCAAGAGCATTTTTCTGGACTTAAATGATTATTTTGAAGGGATAAAGTGATGTAAACAGTCCCACCATTTACATAAAATGTGCAAGTAACAGCTCCGGAAACATGGCTGTTTTCTGCCCTGATGTCTGACTGTTGATACAATGTAAGACCAGACAAGACTGCTGATT
Organism: Xenopus borealis; assembly: GCA_024363595.1. Lineage (NCBI taxonomy): Eukaryota > Metazoa > Chordata > Amphibia > Anura > Pipidae > Xenopus > Xenopus borealis. The sequence continues at coordinate 149,765,086 of CM044432.1, read as the reverse complement.
AACAGACTTGTATTTGCTGAGACTGTTGCAACATTGTTTAAAAAGTAACTGGGAGATCAGCCAATGCTACTTTCAATATCAATTGCTTTTACAAATAACTTTAAAAGCACTGAAAATTTGTAAAGAATGTATATTTAAGAGTTGCTTAGAATTAAGTTTTCTTTTATTAGGCAAACATTTTTCAGAAGGTTGATTTGCCCTTTAACAGACCTGTCTTTGCTGGGGAACGAAGACTTCTGCAACATTTTTTTTAAAGTAACAAGCAGGAGGTACCCAAATGATGCTTTCAACAGCAGTTGTTCTTAAAAATAGCTTTAAAAGCTATTTCTCATATTAGGCAATTTTTTATTTTGGCGTTGGCTTGCATTTTAAAGCACCAGAAACTGATTAAAGTGTCATTATCCTGAGGGTCAAAATAGATAAAGAGATATTTAAATAGATGATTTTATACTAATAAACCATTTAAATTCATAGAATATTATAGGTGGGAATATGATTACTAAAGCCAAGTGGAAATGTTTGAATTTGAGTCTTGTCCCTATACAGACATCTTACCAACTCATGACCAAACTGGCAACTGATTGCTGTCTTTGTATGGGTCAAAACCACGGGCAACCCATTTGATATCTGGTTGGACCTGGGACAGATATTAATTTAACTGGATAGGTAGTGCCATGGGGCAAGGACTACACCAAGACGCAGTGGCAAAACTCAAAATGGCACTACTACCCAAAGGCAATACGCTAGCCTCCGATTTATTCAGTTGTTTGTTTGCGTGCCAAACAATTCAGTCAACTCCGTTTTGTCTACCCCTTGGTTGGCCAAATTGGAAACTGTAATAGGAAATACACAATAAAATACAGTAAATCCAAGCTAGTCTGTGGTTTCCAAACTCAGGGGCTGGCTTTGGGGCTTGACCTGAAGGCCACGTTTAGTGCTATTTGGGGAGAATGCCTATTTCAAAGGTCAAAAACAGTGGGACAATGCTCAAATGTTTTAGTAAATGTAATTGCAATTGAAATCCGTATTTGTTTCTTTTTGCTTTATCTGGAGATGAAAAGTCGGGTCTTTTTCAGGTTTGTAAATCATATGGCTTCTGCCACACTGTTATGGGAGTCCGAATCTGTAATGAAGAGAAACAGTCACTGCTGTCATTACCCATTACATTTAAAATTTACTTTAAAACCACTGAATATTTTTGGTGAACATAGTTGGATAGTTGCTTAGGATTACACTTTCTTTCACCGTACAAAAACGTTTTTTCAATAGACACACTGAACTAACTTGATTATAGGTTCAACAATGGAATGAAGGTAAGGTTAAGTTAACAAGGGGCCACTACCTTTGCTTTTATGTTACCTATGTTTTATCAAATCAACTATATATGAATATATGTCTTGTTTTGTTTTATCTATCATCTTTGATATCTGCATCTGTTTGCAACTAAGGAAACTCATCATCCACAGGCCAATTTGGTCTTGATTTGATATCTATTAGAAATTTGTAAAGAGTCTGTGGGGGGAGGGCAACATTAGATTAAGTCTTCTTATTACAGGCCTGCATGTGGCCTCCATGTGTCATTGCCTTTGGCCTGGAGGCTTAATAATCAGCCCAATTTGACCGGCTTCCTGGCAAATGGGAGGATCTTTCCATCTATGCCCAGCTTTAGTCTTTCCTCAGCTGATTTTGTCTCTTGTCTGGGTGGCCACTGTGTCGATCTGTCTGCAACATTTTACTGTGTAGTGTAATCAATCCTTGTATACATTTTATATCACAATGTATATATTTTATGTGGTTTCATCAGCAAAGAAACTGACTCAAAACTGGCTAGTTTATGGCCGTTTTCTTCTTCAAGAATCATTGTGACAAAATTTAAAGCACTATTGTCTACTATGTTCATATGGACACAAACTTTGGAAAATATGGAAAATATGGAACAAACCCCTTCAGGTATATGTTCCAGTTCCTCTCTTGTAGATACAAATAATCTAAATCCGTTATTGAAACTAAAACAGACTATATCTAATCAGAAAGCTTTTATTGCTTGTAGTTTGCCTAAATTATTTCATTTTCTTTCTCTACCGTCCATCTTTTCAATACATTGGTTTCTTCTGGCTGTCAACTGTGACCCTCACCTTGTTTTGCGTGTAACTCTTACTCTGGGACTACAGCTGCGGTTGGATGAAGCTCAAGAAGCAGAATGCCAAGCTCTTCGGCAACAGCTTCAACAGGAGATGGAGTTGTTGAACGCTTACCAGAGCAAGATCAAGATGCAGACGGAGGCACAGCATGAGCGTGAACTGCAGAAGCTGGAACAGAGGGTGTCCCTCCGCAGAGCGCATTTGGAACAGAAGGTATTTTTCCTTGCTTTTTGCTTAAAGGGATGTACAATGAGATATTTCAACTATACAGACACAGGCCCGGATTGGCAATCTGTGGGTTCTAGCAAATGCCAGAGGGGCTGCTATAGGATACCATAGAAAGTCAGTATATAGTAGTGTGTTTGGGCTTCTGTGTGGGCTGATTGGGCCTCTGTGTACCTGAAATGCCAGGGCCTTTTTTGATTCTCAGTCCAGTCCTGTACAGACATATAAGTTGACTGATTTATGCATTATGTTATCTAGTATAAGGAATTCTAAAACAACTGGACTTGCTGAGTAATCATTGAAGACATATCACTACTCATCCGAGTGGCTGCTCGGATGAGTAGTGAAACACCTTCAGTGATTACTCTTGATTCTCGCGTCAAACTTTGGACATTACAAAGAAAACAAAAATATATGGCAGTTGTGTATATATGTGCTGGTAGCGCATTCAGGAATTCATTTCAAATAGATAATATACTTAACCAACATATAAAAAAATACATTTCAGGGTATACTAATATTATGTGGTTTATGCTAAATTATGCAAATTAAGGTTTTGTTTGAGCTCAGCACATGCCTCCAATAAACACAAACAGCACTTTACTACAAATTGCATATATGGTTGCTTTATAGAATTTGTAAACTTTACTGAGTTGAATATTAACAAAAAAAAAAAAAGACTGAAAATAATGTTTTAAGGGGGCAGTCATAATATAAAAGCCACTAAGCTGTATCTGGTAGTATTTCAATAAAAAAAATGATTTACACTTTTTTTAATATATGTAATATTTACAACTCCTGCAACCTAACATACTGCAACCTAACAATATTGCAAAATAATTAAACTACCAAATGGCAGCCCTTTATGTAACTTTAAATATGTGCTGTGAGTCAAGGGGGGTTATGTAATGTGAAGAGCACTAAGGAATCTGGTGTGTAACCGGCATCTACACAGAATAGTAAAGTGTGTGTATGTGTTGCCTTCTGTGTGTTTAGATCAGGAAGGGACCTCTTCAAAAGGTACATGTAATGCGACGTGAGGGTATAATATGAAAGCAAATACACCTAGAGCCATAAAAAAACAGTTTCTATTTTCTACTTCTGTTTTTACACCTATAAAAGATTACCAACTGAAGTGCTCATTACCATCATATTAAAGGGCCCTTGGAAATGCTGCCTGTACCCTGCATACCTGTAATTTACAATGTTTTCCCGCACCTGCTTAAAAATAAATAAAATAGTGGCATAACAGGCATAATGAGTGTTGGGCCTGGACTTACATTTTCTCTGCATGCATAAATTTCAGTTCAGATTTTTGTGGGTGTATGTACAGTGTTTGTGCCTTACACAATTAACAGGTACAATGGCATGTGTGGTTGCTACAGATAAATTCATGCACCCCTAGCACTGTGTCTGCTGTTTGTAAACTAGATACCTTGTAGTTTATACTTTCTCCTACAAACGAGGAAGAAACATGTCATTAATTGTTGTTGTTTGTTTGCCCTTTAATATGCATAACTTTATAAAGTGTTACTAGGATATGCAGCACTGTACAACTTAAAAACATAATATAATAATTTGCCATAGGTTCCTAACATCAGTGTCCGTAATTTTTTTTTCCACTAAGGATTATTTCACAATCTGGGAAGATGATAAAACCAATAGCAATCATCTGCCATTGTCATCATTGGCAGGAGTAGTGGTAGGTCTTTTTAAAGGAACAGTTCAGTATAAAAATAAAAACTGGGTAAATAGATAGGTTGTGCAAAAATGATTCTAATATAGTTAGTTAGCCAAAAATGAAGTGACTGGATGTCCAACATAACTTCCTGTTTTTCAGCTATGTAACTCTGAGTTACTCAGTAATTATAAGGGGGGCCACATGGGACATAACTGTTCAGTGAGTTTGCAATTGATCCCCAGCATTCAGCTCAGATTCAAAAGCAACAGTTTTGGCACATGTGCCCCCCCTCAAGTCTCTGATTGGTTACTGCTTGGTCACCAGGGTAACCAGTCGGTAGAAACCAAGAGAGCTGAAAAGCAGGAAGTAGTTTTGGCTAACTACTATATGAGAAACATTTTTTATATTGCTATCTATCTACCCAGTTTTAATTTTCATACTGAACAATTCCTTTAAAGCTCTTCCGAGCTATATTAAATAATGTTGAGGTTGGCACTAGAACACATGATAACACAAACTTTGACACCACCAGCTCCCTTCATTCTCTTTTGCTGTGTGTATAATACTTAACATTTCCCTTTCAGATAGAAGAGGAGTTGGCAGCTCTTCAGAAGGAACGCAGTGAAAGGATCAAGCATCTTTTTGAACGCCAGGAAAGAGAAATTGAAACCTTTGACATGGAAAGTTTAAGAATGGGCTTTGGAAATCTGGTGACGTTAGAATATCCCAAGGAGGACTATAGATGAGAGAGAACAGTTTTTGCCATTCAAATAAATAACAATAATAATATTAACAATGACAGCAAGGAGAACCTGCAAATGTACATTCCCCATTTTAACGGGCGTGCTCTCTCTCTCTTCTCTCTCTCCCTCCCACTCTCTCTGTCTCTATCTATCTCTCTGACGTCCGTCGGACACTAGTGCCTGTAATTCTTTTTACTCACCGGGGTGCCTCTGGGCAAATCTCAGCACGGAGCGAGCTCCCTGGCATACCTCTCAAGTGTCCCTGATTGTCAAATTTTCAACCCATCAGAACATTGGTGCTTGTTATACAAACCGAAGATTCAGAGAACGGAAAGGAGTTGTGAAGTAACAGTTGTGCTTTGTGTGGAAACTCTTCCTTTACTCATACCCCTTTTGTGGAAAGAGATAACTTGATTATACAAAGTTTTGTCCATGATGTTCCTTGGGGAAGATGTTGAGAGGTACGTGGTTTTGATATCTCAATGTGAGGATTGCATGGTATTGCACCTCGGCAGAAAGCTTGCGGTGGTTATGAGGCGAAACGCGTGTCCTTGATGTCTGGGTACTTTGATGGTTGAAAGCATAGTA
>CM044432.1:149725865-149736535 GCA_024363595.1 Xenopus borealis | reverse complement strand
GGTCTGCTATATTACAGGAGGAATAGGCAGGGGCTGGAAATAAAGGGCACAGTAAGCAGAGCCCGGGCTCATGGCTAATTAGCTATTCATGTGTCTCAGTTGCCTCTGGTCGCTCGTGCTGCAGAATACAGGGGAGACATGATGCTGCGGGAGTAGAAGGTGCCACATATTGACATGTAGAAAACAAATGCTGCGGGGTCTGTTAAGACTGTAGCTCCGACAATATCGCCCCTATAGCTGCAGCTGAAGCAAAGGATTTCCTTTGCGGAATGAAAGCGGCAGAGGCGAGTTGCCGAGCCCCGGGGGAGACTTATTAGTGGGGGGGGGGGGGGCGCACAGCACCGAGTGATTGGCCTGACAGAGGCAATGCATGGGCTGCAGCGAAGGGGGCGGGGCCTTAAAATACGTCATGTGGCGAGACGCTGCAGACAGCTGAAGGCGACGGCCGAGTTACACTGAGAAGCAACTGCGCACACTCATTGGAAGCTGCTTGTTTGCTATTGCTCATATTATAGGCTGCTATAGTATAACCCGCTGCTGCATAGCGCTGCCATCCGTCTACTTAGGTGCGTGTCAGCACTTGGCCCAACTCGTCTGTCCCCAGTAAGCCATATTTCACTACAAGCACATGCGCGGGCTTCTCCTCAACCTCAGCTAGGGCTAGAGCCCCACTCCGCTGGGATACATTCACCAGCATGTCTGGCAGGTGAACACCAACAGACAACAGCTGACCAGTGCGTATACTACAGCACAGCCCCGCCCTTCTTCTATCGCCTACGGTTCAGCCAATAACAGACGTGGGCTGAATGCGCTACTTGGCTCTCATTGGTGGATCCACATCACCCGTGTTACCGCAGAACAGTGGTAGGCGCCGCCTAGTGGAGGACTCGAGATTGCAAGTTGTACTTGAAAAAGCATCCTTCCTCCAGTGTAGCGGCTGTGTGAGGCGGGAAGGCGCGTCCAACAACACTGTGAAGTGTAACTCGCCACTAGCGTAACTTTTGCTTGTCTACAGCATTGCCAATAAATGTGTAAGAAAATAATGGCCGTGCTGCCGAGAGGCTTAAACGACTGAAGTGGAAAATGTGAATTTTTGTCACACAATCAAGGAAGTAAAGTAGCTTCAGATTCTGTTCAGGTTTCAACCCCCCAAAATAACGAATTTTGTGCATCCCCACAGTTTTGTTTAAAGGCACACACTCCTTGCACCTGTGTTAAGGGTCTGTAACACCCTCCCTACCTCTTCTGCTGGATCAGGAAGCACAGGTGCTCTACTTGACCTCGGGAACCCTGGAGCCAGGCCCGGATTTGTGGAAAGGCCTAGGGGCATGAATTTAGCCGCACCCACATTGGTTCAGAAACACTGGGGATATGCAGGAGATGCTATAGTTTTTTAAATTTCCCATGCGCCAATCCCCATTGCTCCTTTCCTGATGATGAAAATTTGTAGAGTCTGAGGGCAACATGTATGAGTGTATGCCTATGATTAAGGGAATGATTCCCGAAACGCGTAGGGCTTAGCATCCCAAATCAGTAATAAACCTGGTTTCTCTTATCGGAGTGCGTCTTTCTTTAGATTTGAAGTGAGTTGCAGCACTCACCTCAGGTGGCAGAGCCCCCCTGGTTACCATGGGCGGCAAAAATGCAGCTCCTGGTAATTAAAGACTAGCGCCGTGGACCCCCTACCCGTTTCCAGCGCTGGAAAAGTGAGCGCCGTGGGGAAGGGAGGGGCGGCAAATTCAAGGCCGCCTCAGGCAAATTCACAGAGCATTTCCCCGCCAATTTTCCGACACGTGTGACACTTTTGAAAAGTGGGCGTGGTTTTTTCACCGCCACTTTCCCTGACATTTTTATGAATTACTCATAAACTCGTTTTTTTTCCGACACATTAGACTCTCCAAAATGAAAATGAGTCTCCTGAGCAGCCCCTGAACCAGTGTGGATGTGGTTGGGTGGCATGCTACCTCCTAAAATCCTGCCACCCTGGGCCTTGCTAGCCTTTCCACAAATCCGAGCCTGCGTGCATGGGTGTCCACAGAAGGGGCAAGAGGGGTAGGGTTGCCACCTGTCCGCTTTTGACCCAGACATCCCAGTATTTTGCCAGGGTCAAAACTTATTTGGAAAACCAGGCAGGATTCCCTTGATTGACACGCCGATCAGCCAATCACCGTTATAGCCCCACCCCTTGACAGCACAGCCACCCCCACTGATGTAAAGACCCGTACTGCCCCCCTGCCCAGTTTCAGCTGCACGAAAACGTGGCAACCCTAAAAAGGGGGCAGTTCCCCACCCTGACTTCTCCAGCTAGTTCCAAGAAATAGATTTTAAATTTAATTCAAAACAACACAGAACATTTTTTTAAACTTCCCACATAAACATATTAATCTTCAATGGGATGCTACCCTATGTGACATTTGCTTTCTTGCCTTCCCCCAGAACATTTACTTCAGACATCCATGGGGCCCCCCCACCAAAAAATCTTCTGAGGGGCCTTGCACACCGCCACTTTTACCTGGTCAAAATAGGCCCTGGCATTTCAGGTACCTAGAGGCCCCAACAGGCCACACAGAGGGCCAAACAGACCCCCACCAGCCCACTAAATAGCGAATGTCTATGGCATCTTATAACAGCCCCTCTGGCATTTGCCAGAACCCCCCTCCTCTCCACCATCCCAAGCAAGAAAGTGCCCAAGGAGTAGGATTTATTTACTATCTCCTTTAACTTCTTAAAGGATTCTGTCATGATTTTTATGGTGTAGTTTTTATATTTAAATTACACTGTTTACACTGCAAATAATTGACTCTACCATGTAAAATGTCATTCCTAACCCAACAAGTGTATTATTTAGTTGTAATATTAGTGTGTAGGCAGCCATCTCAGGTCATTGTGCCTGGTCATGTGCTTTCAGAAAGAGCAAGTGCTGCACTCAGGGGAACTGGCCATGAAGCAATGTGAAAACTTTGCCTCACATGACACTTCTGGTAACTATTAAAGCTGAATTTCTGGGGTTTAAACTTGAAATTTGGCTCTTCTAGTGGACGAGAGTGAAATTTCGCTCTCTGCACTAATGATGTGCCCCCTAATGGGCAGGGCATTACAGGACCCACCTCGGGGCAGCATAGGGGTCTGAATTGCAGCAGCAGCTCCTCATTGAACTACCGCGGCGTTGCTCGTAGGGGGTGGTGCGCCCAACCAGGAGGGCACTGGGACCTGGCAGCCTCAGAGCGGCTCCTCAGTGAACTTGGGCGTCGCTTGCACGTTCGCAGGGTGGCGGTGTGCCAAACTGGGCAGATGCTAGGACCTGTTGGACTTGGGGCACCAGATGAGTAAATCCTTAACATACAGACACAATTCGGAGGTGTATTAAAGTGCTGTAGATTATAGGAAGCCATGATAAGGCCTTCAGCAGGGGAGGGGCCTGTACCCTTTTGGATGAGAGGTGGATAATTCTGGCAGCAGAGTTTAATACAGACTGTAGAGGGGAGAGATGGGAGTTAGGGAGGCCAGTTAGTAGAAGATTACAGTAATCTAGTCAGGATAGAATGAGAGCATGCATGAGTGTCTTGGCTGAAGCAGGTGAAAGGAAGGGACGGATTTAGACAATATTGCGTAAGGAAAAGTGACAGGTTTTGAAAGTGGTGTTAATATGATCAGAGAAGGAGTGTGCTGAGTTTACAGGGGTAATGAGCAAGCCATCAACAGAGATTAGGGATGCACCGAATCAACTATTTTGGATTCGGCCGAACCCCTGAATCCTTTGAGAAAGATTCGGCCGAATACCGAACCGATGCCGAACCCTAATTTGCATATATAAATTAGGGGGGAGAAGAGGAAAACATTTTTACTTCCTTGTTTTGTGACAAAAAGTCATGCAATTTCCCTCCCCACCCCTAATTTCCATATGCAAATTTGGGTTTGGAGTCGGTTTGGCTGGGCAGAAGGATTCGGCTGTAAAAGGCTTGGATTCGGTGCATCCCTAATAGAGATAGTAACGGTTAGGACATACTGGTCAATTTTGGGAGATTGAGTCGCCTGGTGACTAATCGCCTCGACTTTGTGACGACCAATCTGCCCGAACACCTTTTCCCACTCTGCGCCTGGCTTTAATTAAAAATCCCAGGCGCTAATCACACATGGTGATTCGTTTTCCAAAGTTTCCTTGCAAGGCAACTTTGGCGACGAATCGCCACGTGTGATTAGCGCTGACGATTTTTCATTTAAGCCAGGCACAGAGTGAGGGAAGGCTTTTGGGGAGATTCATCGCCGCAAAGTTGAGGCACTTAGTCGCCAGCCGACTCAATCTCCCCAAATCGCCTGTGTGTCACCAGCCTAAAAAGGGGAGTAGGACCAGGCTTAGGTGGAAAGATTAGTTCAGTTTTTGTTAGTTTGAGGGGAGTGCTGTTCTTATTAGTGATGGGCGAAATGAGTCGCGTCAACTTTGGCGTTGCGTCGTTTTCAGCGTGCGTCGCGTAATTTTCGGCGTGCGTTGTGTCGTTTTCAGCGCGCGTCGCATCATTTTTGGCGCGCGTCGCGTCAAAAACGACGCGCGACTAATTTTTGTGGTGAATTTTCGCAGAGCAAAGTTTCGCTGGTGATTCGCGAATTTATTCGCCAGTGGCGAATCGCGGGAATTCGCCACGAATTCGCCCCTGGCGAATAAATTCGCCCATCACTAGTTCTTATATCTACCAGGGAGCTGTTATCTGGTTACCTTACCATTGTTCTTTTGGTAGGCTGCTGGGGGGGTGGGGGCACTGAGGAAACTGACAATCTCTCTAGCTCCATGTCAGATTTCAAAATGAAATATAAAAATCCATTTGCTCTTTTGAAAAACAGATTTTAGTGCATAATTCTGCTGGAGCAGCACCATTAACTGATCCATTTTGAAAAATTTTTTTTTGCTGTGACAGAATCCCTTTAAGATAAGGGATTGTAAACTTGAGGTTGCACTGGAATACTGGCACAATGTGAGTAAATGTCCCTTCAGCCGTTTTGTATTTGAATCAAAAACACGTATTTATCAAGCCACCTGCATAATGGAAAGTTCCCAGTGATATTGTGCAGAGGTTTTTGCAGCAGTGGTGGCATCCTGTGATCTATTTATCAGCTCGTGAATGGCTCGCAGTCTGTCAGCTTAATTCACCAATGGGAAATGTTATGCCTCTGGTGCGGTGATCCCTAATCAGTGGCTGATGAGTAACATGTTCCTTGTGGTCTCCTTTGGATGATGCTTCTGGTAGTGCCTCCAAACAGGTGCTTAACCCTTTAAGCGCCACAGACAATGAGCAGGGACCGAGTGACCCTTTGCATGCAGCGACATGGACAATAATAGACACATGTAAACCACATCTGCTGTTGTGTTCACTACATCCAGGTAGAAGACAGTTGCCCTCCTTCTCTTCCTGCAACTCTTTGACTTATACTTTTACACACACATATATTTTTGGAGGATGAGGAGGTTTGCTCACACATACAGTATATGCACACTATGTGCAGTCTGCCAAGCGTACATGCAAAAATAAATTGTGCACTTTTTAAAACTGCATCATGTATTTGTTGCCTGAAAAAATGTTTTATTGCATACCAACAGATCACCGGTCCCCCCAGGAAAATAATCTATGAAAACCTTCCTTCATGAGCATGCACGGGCACGTCCTTCTACTTGTGTGTGAGCCGCCCACAGGTAGGGTTGCCACCCAGCCGGTATTTTACCGGCATAGCCAGTAAAACACCAGCCAGGGCCTGTATTACAAATTTACCGGCAATGTAGCTGCCGGTAAATTTGTAACACCACTTAAAAAAGGCCCTTGCCCTGCCTTAGTTCCAGTTAAAACATACCTTTCTCGCAGTCTTCAGCCGATCGCTTGATGTGGCTCCGCCCATATGATGTCATGTTCCGCCCCTTTGATGTCACGCTCCGCCCCTTTGTGACCCCGCCCCCCCTAAATATTTTTACTAAAGGTGGCAACCCTAGTTGCCACCCAGCCGGTATTTTACCTACCTAGCCGGTAAAACACCTGCCAAGGCCTGGGCCGCTATTACAAATTTACCCGTAATATTGCTGCCGGTAAATTTGTAATATCCCTAACTAAAGCCCTTGCCCCACCCCAATCTGCTCAAAACGTACCTTTTTTTACCACCTGGCCAGTTGCACTCCATGGCTTTTCCCCCTTTGACATCATGATCCGCCCCCTTTGATGTCACAACCCGCCCTTTTATTACCGCCCCCACCACTGGCCTGTGCAATTTTATTGAAAGGTGGCAACCCAATCCACAGACACACATTTTAAAGTAATAGTGTTGCTATAGAGTAAACTGACCCCACGGACCTCCCCCTTCCTGATCCCCGTCCCCCAATACCTTTTGTATGTCATTTTAATGATTATCTTCTGTTTTTGGTGATTTGCTTGGTTGATTGCCTGCTTGTGCCCATAAAACAGGAGTGCCCATACATTACTAATGTGAGGTCTACTTTTACGCATGATTTTCCATTATGATCTACGTCCATAAAAGTTTGTTAGAATTCTGCTCCATGTAAAATAGTACTTAAATATTGATTTATACCTTTGATATAAGTGATTTATGAGAAAATGAATATTTAACAAACAATTTCTTATGTAACCTTAACATAATGTATTATTTATTTAACATGTCTCACTAGACCAGGAAAAAATGAGGGAAATGTGTTAAATTAACTTATTCTTCAAATACTGAAAGGCTATAAGCGCAGACTCAGTTTTACTTTTTAATACAATGTTGCCTTCCTCTGGATCAGCTAGCAGTTATACAGGTTATATACAGACCTAGGGGCAGATTTACAAAGCTCGGGTGAAGGATTCAAATGGAAAAAATTGGAATTTTTAAGATTACATTTTAGGCTACCTCGCACAATCTGTCAGGCCCTTGCCTCTATAAATCACATGCTGGAGTGTTAATGACGTGTGCTGTAAAATCCCCCCCCCAGATAACTGCCTGCCATAACCATTTTTGTGGATCCGATGGGCCCCAAGGGGTTGGGGGCCCTGGTGCAATTGCACCCTCTGCACCCCTGGTAGTTACGCCACTGTCGACATTTGAATTGGCTAAATTCGATCGAATTGAATGATTCAAATAAATCAAACGATTTGAATAAGAAAATCGTTCGACCATTCGATGGTCGAAGTACTTGCCCTTTAAAAATTTTTTCGATTGTCTAGTTCACCAGATTAAACCTACCGATCGAATAGAAATCGTTTAGTACGATTTTTTGTGTGAAATCGGATGATCGTTATTTGATCGTTCGATATATATCGAATAGCGGTAAAATCCTACAAATTCAATATTTGATTTTGTCGGATTTTACTTCGACCCTTTATAAATCTGCCTCTTAAAGGGCACCTGCTGGGGCAAAATTGTACCCCCAACCAAAGGTGCGGGCTGATAGAGCCCGCATTCCGGGAGTGACTGAAGTTTAGCAGAGCACAAGTCACATGACTGGGGGAACTTGGGAAATGGGCAATATGTCTAACCTCATGTCGGATTTTAAAATGAAATAGAAAAAAATCAATTTGCTTTTTTGAAAAACTGAAATCAGCGCAGATTTCTGCTGGAACAGCACTATTAACTGATGTATTCTGTAAAAAAAACATGTTTTCCCTGATAGAATCCATTTAAGATAGGGATGCACCGAATCCAGGATTTGGCCAAATCCTTCTGCGTGGCCGAACCGAATCCGCATATGCAAATTAGGGCCAGGGAGGGAAATCATGTGACTTTTTGGCACAAAACAAGGAAGTAAAAAATGTTTTATCCCTTCCCACCATAATTTGCATATGCAAGGAAGGATTCGGAGGTTCGGCCGAATCCAAAAGAGTGGATTCGGTGCATCCCTACTTTAAGATAAGGGTATTTACTTGAGGCTGCACTGTAGTTGTTTTTGTCCAGGGAAATGTTGAATCCTATAGTTTCATTTAGGTGCTTCTACAAACCACATAGTTTATTAAATGTATAAGACATCAAACTGTTTAGTAGACCGATGACGGGAGTGATCCTTTTCCAGCTTCTTAACGCTCCAAATTTCTCAGGGAAGGCACATGCGCAGTAGAAAGTTCTTATTTGGCACCCCAGAGTGGGATACGACTTTCCTTCTCCTTTAAAATAACAACCACTTGCCATGTTTCTACTGACAGAATCCTATGACTGGATGGAGGTGGAATAACTTTTATTTTGCTTGCCAATGTCAAAGTGTCTTTATCCTTTAAAAAAAATAATCCAATTAAAGGGGTGGTTCACCTTCAAGTTAACTTTTAGTATATTGTAGAAGAGCCAATTGTAAGAAACTTTTCAATTGGTCTTCATTAATTATTTTTCATAGTTTTTTAATGATTTGCAATTTTCTTCTGTTTCTTTGCAGCTTTCAAATGGGGGTCACTGACACCATCTAAAAACAAATGCTCTGTAAGGCTACAAATGTATTGTTATTGTCACTTTTTATTACTTATCTTTCTATTCAGTCCCTCTCCTATTCATATTCCAGTCTCTTATTCAAATCAATGCAGGGTTGCTAGGGGAATTTGTACCCTAGAAACCAAATTGCTGACACTGCAAAATAGAGAGCTGCTGTATAAAAAGCTAAATAACTCAAAAACCTTCAATAATAAAAAATGAAAACCAATTGCAAATTGTCTCAGAATATCATTCTCTACATTATACTAAAAGTTGACTCAAAGGCGAACAACCCCTTTAATGAATCTAATTAACTAAACATGTTAAACTCCCACTGTTGGGAGTTGTGTTTCTTCATACTGGTTCATTAAAAGGTATCAGTCCTTTTTCCTTAATGGCAGCTGCTCCTAAAGAAATGTCCCTATACGTTTAAGGATTCTGTAATCATAATATAAGTGAAACGTAGAAAGTAAATGTTTGTAGTCATCATTACACCTCCAACTGTTTGTAGAGCTTAGGAACATGATCATCCCATTCAGCATGGAAACAGGTTCCAGCAATGCTCCCAGTTTGTACTTACCAGATCCTGATGCTTTCATTTTCTCTCGATACTCAGCATAAGTGTTACCCAAAATACACTCGTTGCATTGCGGTGTTCCCGGCTGCTCATACACCAACATAGTGTACCTGTGCAGACCTAGGGAAAATCAGTGCCTAGGTAAATTGCTCAGTCCTATTTCATCTCATGCCCGCGTCCAAAACGAGATTTTGCTCATTTATTATCCTGCAATGAATCGCGGGAATTTCATTGTTATGAATGCTTGCCACTGTCTGGCTGCATTAGTTGTTGCATTAATGCAGGTTTTCTCCAATGGAATTAGATGAGAGATAGGTGTTTTAACTGTTCACACCAATGCAGCCTGTTGCATCACTAGTTATTTTGCTGCATGTCACTGGTCCATAACGCCCAACATTTTGGAAGTAAAAAGGAGGGGAAAATTTTTTTTCAATGTAGTGCAGGAAAATAGTTTTGATCACTCCCATTTTTGTAGCCACACCCTGTTATTACTGTGTTCATTTTACAAAATTTGGCAGGTTATGAAAACTGTATCTGTATAAATTGTTACAAAGTATTCTTTTTTGCACCTGTTACTGTTCTGGGCTCTCTGCCAAAAGCCAATTAAGTTAGAGACTTTGTTTCTTTTTCTGGCTGTTCAGTGCAGAGAAAAACGGGACTTTCCACAGTACAAATGAGGGACTGCGGGTTGAGCTGTCAAAAGAGGGATTCCGAAAAAGGGACAGTTGGGAGGTATGCTGGTCATGTATGTATGTATATTATTTATTTGTATAGGGGGCAAAGCACTGTACAGCAACAATAATTTAGTAGTAACAATCAAGGGATCACTGCATTAATAAGTAAGAATAAGGGCATTATTAGAAATACAATTCACATAAATATAAAATAAAGCAGACAAAAGGATGGAGGACCCTACCCCATGGGGCTTACAGTCTAAATGGGAGGGTAACGTATGGACACAATTCAAAGGGGTATTAAAGTGCTGTAATTTACAGTGGGTGAAACTGTCGTATAAGGGCAACGCGACCCGCAGACCATAAAGAATCAGGAAGTGCTGTCGCTGTAAACCGGAAGTGACATCATCAGAAGTAGGCTGATCATAAAAAAGAGAGGAAGTGCTGCCGTAAACCCAGAATTGACATCATCGGAAGTCAGAGAAAGTAGGCGTGATCAGAAAAACCCGTGACCCGATCCGCCACCCACAAAACTGGTGAACCACCGACCCACATTTGTACCCGCTCCCGAAACCTCTACCTGCCACCCGCAGGGTACCGGACCCGCTGCAGGAAGAAATAAAAACAAACTATTTAAACATATTTTACAAGCACATCTTTTCAGGGTTTATCCACAGAAACTGTTTATTAAGTTATTGAACATTGTCCTGCAGAACAGGGGAGTAGCAGACATTCTAGCCCTTTCAGCTTGCCTTTGCTGCACTCTAGTGGTGAACCATGAGATTCCTTCTTGTGAAGAAAAGTATCGCTGATAGTGGCTGTGTGGAGTGACTCAGAACAGAGGGAAATTATTTACACATGAGCCCACATTAATCTGTTTCCCTTTGTGTTACTTCCCTTACCCATTATATTATTACTGCTTTCTCCTTCTATCACGTGTTTTTGGTTCCCCTTTTGCCACTATCCTTTAAGAGCAAACACAAATGTGTAGCTGG
>CM044432.1:149571838-149594373 GCA_024363595.1 Xenopus borealis | reverse complement strand
GTTCCATGCAAATATACACATACAAACATATATTTTAAATGTGTTATTTAATCTTTATGGTTTAAATCTGACTATTATAAAATACATTGCAGTCTTTCATGGCTAAATCTTTTAATGGAACATCAAATCAACATGATCTCTAAGCAGTAGGTAGTCTTGCTGGCTATATTTATAGAAAGACAGCAGTAAAAGAGAGGTGGAAAATTTGTTTCTGAAACATTCTACATTTGAAAGTACATTGCTAGGATCTTTGTTCAGCTTTTTATTTCCCCAGTTTGTAGTCCAAATACATGATATACTAACTCTTGTGATGTTAATTACATTGCTAGTTTGGTTTATGTATAAAAATATAGTACACACATGAATATTTATACATTTCATTCATATTAAATCATATATATATATATATATATACGTTTTGCTTTTTGCATAGTAATGTATCAAATACAGACCAGATTTAATGATGATGGAATAAGGTATAAAGATGAAGAAAAATAAAAACCCTAACTGGGTACTTAGAAATGCTGTCTAGGCATCTTGGCACCAATCCAGTAATCTAATGTGTACAAAGAGATTGTTGCAGACTGAAGTAAGAGTTTGCTGTGGGTCTCCTGGTGTGCATCACACATTATAAAGGGATGCACCTACAAATAAACTACAGGTTTCATTTACAACTGCAAGTGAAGTGAGAACAGTGCAATTTTAAGTGTAATCCCTATGTTTTTGTGCCAATAATTCAGTGTTTTCCCCCACAATTCCAGCATCATTGTAGTTGCAAGGGGGTGGTGGGCCAGACACAATTATGCTGAAAGTTTCCCTTGTCTGGTTGGGGAATTTTCCTGTGCTCCGCACTAGAGTGAAATGTGTGCCCAATTTTTTACATGCAAATGTGCTGCATTTATTGGTACAGGTTGTTTAAGGAAACATGGAGCTACTGCTTGGTCCCAAGCATGACATAGCCCCAGGGTTCCTCCTACAATAGGTGCACCTGTGCTCAACTTCAACAGCAGGTAACAGGGACAAAGTTGTAGTGAGCACAAGTATATTTGCAAAGAGTAAGTAATGAATGGGGTTTTACATGTAACTGACTACAGGGAAATGTGTACAATTTCAGTTTGTAAATTACCTCTCATTTCTTGCTACCAGGTGTCCGATTTTTATTCTGTAGTAAGCCATGAGCTTCTGCTCATCTTCCTGTGTAAGGGCAGAAGAGGATCAATCCAGTGAGACTAGTGTCAATAATCTTTTTCCCAAAAAATGCAACCATGGAGTGAGGTGCCAGCTGATGAATAATAGGACTAGAAATAAGTAGCTAGGACCACTATATGCTCAGTCCCGCTCAATCCCCCCCCGCTTCTTGTATACTTGTAGCTAATTTGGCCACATCAGTTGCAATCCCTTTGTACTTATATTTTACTTAGCCTTAGAGTGCTTCCACAACCCCCTTTTTGTGTCATTCTTATATTCCCTGCAGCATGTGGTAGAACACTAACTAACACTCTCTGTATAAGCTATTCATTTTCATAAACTTCTCTTCAATTAAGTGATAAGTGAACAATGTACTGGGCAAATATTGGTTAATGTCTGACCAATATTTGTACAAATGTATCTTTTAAGATAAAGCACATTCTAAAGGTGACCATACACAGGGAGATCCGCTCATTTGGCAAAGTTGCCAAACGTGTGGATCTTTCCCCGATGTGCCCACGTTGAGGTGGGCGATATCAGGTTGATCATAATGTATGGTATATGGGCGATTGGATTGCGGGACCGCATCAACTAACAGTTGTAGCCATGATCCGACATGATTTTTTACCCTGCCCGATCGACATCTGCCCGACTTTCAGCCAGATATCGATTGGGTCTGTCGGCAGCCTTTATCGGCCCGTGTACAGTGTCTATCGGCCCGTGTATGGGGGCCTTTATTGGATTCTGCAGATTCCAATCACACACATTGCTGTATGTCTTTTGCAGAGATGCCAACATATATCCTAAGTAATCCTGGTGCATCTTAGCCAAACCTACCCAGTTTGCCTTTCTAACATCTCCCTGTGCCGTGTGCTCAACTCCACTGCTTCCAGCAGTATTGAAATGAGTGTGTAAGTCAGCCAGGTTACTGACAGCATGTGACTGACCTGCTACTGTGGCTGATACGGTACGTGCTTAAATCAAGATGACTTAAAAAAAAAATATGGATGAGTTGAAATGTCTAAGTCAGCTAGTGCTCACATCAGTACTTGGAGTCATTTTTTATCAGGGGTTTTCAGATAAAAGTCTGAACTAATTGGCATTTTCTGGCACTACTAAGCTGCTTTTAGCTTTCAGAGTCTGTTTGGAAGTGAAACTCAGCCTCAACATTCAGACTTAATATTGGACATCTCTCACTTATATTGTTATGCCTTTTAGGTGGGAATACACTGTTCTTTATACATGAGTAATATCACAAGTGTGCCGTTACTATAATACACGAGTAATACCAGAATTACTGTTATTACCAGTCTCTGAGATGACTATAACAATATGGTTGTACAGTAGAGCTAATAGTAAGAAAAGGAATTTAGTTAGTGTAAGTGTATTTTTACAATATTGTTGATTATAACAACTGCTGATGCCTCCTTGCTGATTGCTGTAATATGTTGTATGAATATGGACTCCTAAAGAACAGGAGACAGACAGACACTGCTTTCACTACCAGTAACTTTTGCAAGATTTACGGGTTTTTAATGAATGTATAGTGAAGAGTTGCTCAGAATTACGTATTCTTTCATTTTGTATAAAGATTTTTTGACATGTAGGACCCATTTAAGTTTTGGTTAAATTGTTCATCAAATATTTTCTATTTCTATGTCCTTAAGGATTAAAAATATATACAGTATTACAGTATTATATTTTTGTTAACATATAGGGGCAGATTTACTAAATGCACATGAAGGATTTGCAGTTCGATCGAATTTTCAAAATGTTTTGAATTCGAATTTTCGAATGTTTTTGAAGACCAATTCGACCAGTGAATTTTGTAAATTCGATCGAATCGAATGATTCGAATAATTCAAATAAAAATCTATTCGAATATTCGACTGTCGAATTACTTCCCCTTAAATTTTTATTCGACTGCCTAGTTCGCCAGCTTCAACCTACCGAATTGGGATTCAAAAAGTTTCATTGAATAAATTGAATCAAACTATTTTATCGATTGATCGAATTTTTATATTCGATCATTTGACCAATCGAATTGCGGTAAAATCCTTCGAATTTGGAGGATTTTTATTCCCTAACTATTTATATGGTCGAATTTCGAATTTTTTTTCAATGCGAAATTCAACCAATAGTAAATCTTGTAAACAGTGAATTCTGATATCATCAATTATTAAAGGATAAGTTCTGATGTTATTTCTGTCACATGACTCACTGAAACATGTGTATAATAATAAAGTACCCCCAGTTGTAAAATATGAGGCTATTAGAAGTAACCTTGGAGTTCCATGACCTTTATAAAAACTGGCCTTGTAATTTATAAGAGGGGGTACTTTATCCACTATATATTTATAGAGCACCAACATATTGCGCAGCTCTGATTTTTCTAAAGTTCATGTTGTATTGTATTACACATAAATTACTAGGGTTATATGCATACTCTAAACTGAAGCAGTACACCTATGCTGTAAGAAATATACATTTAATAACCACATTTGTGTATTGTGAACCCAAAGCATGATAACAAGTCTCTAATCATATGCATTTGAAGATGGCTGTTACAAAGTTTACACTGGAATGTGATCATGTGAGTATACAGATATACAGGGGCACATTTACTAAGGGTTGAAGTGAATATTTGAATAAAATTTAAATTTAAAGAAGAAAATCTTGAACTTTCAGGTACAAGATGATTCAATTCCAATACCCCCATAGGTGGGTACTAGTTGGTTCAAACAAGAACCACCTAGTACACACCATGGTAAATGATATATGCCCCAAAGGCCAACACTTACCTGCTGATTTCATAAACATAGGGGCATATTTATTATGCTGCAGTATAAAACACCACTCATCATCAGGCTTGGCTGTAAAAAATCAGTGTAAATGTGTTTTTACTTAAGGGCTGATTTACTAATAGTCAAATTTTGAAGTGAAAAAACGTCAAAATTCGACCATCACATTTTTTGGTGGGGGTAATTTTCGATTGAATATGGACGTTTTAGTTTGAAAACAGCCATATTCGATCGAATAAAAATTGTTTGAATCATTCGATCGCATCGTTCGAATCGAACAATTCGAACGATTTTGTGCAAAATCCTTTGAATTTCTAGGATGTAGAAAAATTTTCAGGACACCTAGGAGGTCCCCCATAGGCTAAAATGACAATGTGGCAGTTTTAAGGTGGCAAATAGTTTAATTTGAAGGGTTTTTAAAGGGCCAGTACTTCGAATGTTTTCCATTCAAAACTAATTTTGGGCTAATCAGTAGTCGAAGTAGCCCAAAATTACTTTGAAATTTGAATTTTTTAAATTCGAATTTTATTTGAATATTCACTTCGACCCTTAGTAAATGTGCCCCTTAGAGTAACTTCCACTGGAAGCAATGAAAAATAACGCTGTCAAATCTTGTGTTCTCATGGAGTAAAATTACACACACCTTGATAAATTCTCCATTTATTTTACATAGCTTTGTACACCATTTTTTTTGTCAAATTTCATTTTACACAACTTAATAAATATGCGTCATAGTGTGGGAGTGCCCTCATATTTGCCGGTTCTGGTCCCAAATAACTTTGATACCTAGCTCTTATTGGGGCAAATTCACTAAAGAGTGTAATTTCCCCAGGGTCCACTTCTCTCACAAGTTACACTTAACCAGGCTTAGATTCACCAGGACAATGCTAATTTACTAAAATGCAAAGTTGCATCCATGGTCAAGCAAAGGGAATTTGCACTAGTGTTGCCTAATTTGCAGTTAAAGTTCAATGGAATTATATATGTTGCAGCAAATACATTACATTACACAAGCCTGGGAAACCTTAATAAAAAAATACAGTTGTTATATTGCCCTACACATGAGCCCATTGTATAGTTTATGTTCCATATTTTAGGAAATTTAGGGGGGAAGCCGAGTACCCCAAAAAAAAATTTACGATCTTTTTCAGCCTATCACCCTGTAAAAATGACAGGGACTTTCTCTATTGCACTTCGCCTGGTCTGAGGTGGTGAGGGCAAGTCTGGCGCAGGAGGTAATGTTCAGTAAAATCCGCATCTAAGTGAATTGGCAGAGTTATGTCCATTCACCTGGACGTACATTCGCCTGGCGTTAAGAGTGCGGGGCAATGCTAGTGAACATCTCCTTCGCTAGCGAAGGTGTGCCTGCACTCGTTAGTAAATCAGCAAATTAATTTTAAAGTAATTTCGCTAGCGTTAGTCACTTTGCCCTTTAGTAAATCTGCCCTATTGTCTCCCTACTTCTATAATCAACCAGTTCTTTGGAAGGGGTCCTACAAAAAACAGTACAAGTCCTATTGACATTTCTCCTTTTTTCCCCCCACAAAACAACTTATTTTCATGGTTCTGGAAACCTGAACACCCCCTGAGCATTGCATAATGCTGAGGCTAATGGCATGGTCCCTACGTACAAGCTGACATATCTCTACAGAGGCTGTCCTAAATTTACCAAAATATAGTCTGATTGGTTAAAAGATCACTTCCTAGAACCAGTGTTTTTCTAAATGTACATCCAGAGTAGGCACGTGTCTAGGGTGCAAAGCTGGGGGGGCATCAGGCACACAACTTCACTGCCTCGTACCTCTTAGTCCGGTCCCTGCTTCCTGCTATGTGCAGGGCCTTTTTGGGCATGCGCATGTGACATTCATGTGCGCAACGTTTTTGCACTTGCATTCGTGTCTTTTTTGGGGGCACGCACCTGACTGGCCAGGTGGCCTAGGTTGCCTGGCCGGTCTGGTCAGGTGCTGCTAAATTGTTCTTTTCTTGTTACACTTCCCCCTTGTTACACTTTGTTATGGCTACTGACCCTAAAGATTGATGAGACTGGGGCATTATAAAGTTTAGTAAGTTTTCTGTATATTATTTTAGAATTGGCCTACAGTTCCTCCTAACATTCTACTGTATGCATCTGTTTACCATACAAGAAATAAACAATTGTTAAAGGATATGTTCTCCTTTTTAACAGTTTTGGAAAATAAATAGATTTCTTTTTAACAATATTTACAATTCGGTTAAATTTCAGAAATAGAGGTATTTTCAATATGTCTGTCTTGAATTGACTAGATCCTTAGGGCTCTTTGCACACCAATGGGGTCGCCTACACCAGTGGACCAAAGAAAGTACTGGCACTAATCTTTTTGTGCATGCCGCTTTCATTTGCGTTTCTCCTGATCTGATTGTGATTCAGCCAACCAATGACTAGCAAAGGCATTACCTGTGCCCTCCTCTGATATCACTACGTAAGATTAGTAAGTGTGATTCAGCCAACCAATGACTAGCAAAGGCATTACCTGTGCCCTCCTCTGATATCGCTACGTAAGATTAGTAAGTGGCATGGACGGGAGTGAAAAGACCTAAAAATCTCTGCATTGCTATCTTTGAAAATGCTCTTTTTTTTAAAGATTAAACCAAATTGCATATATTGCTCAAATGACAAGACCTATTTATTTTCCAAAGCTGTTAAAAAAAGATAAATATCCCATTCAACAACAAAAAAAAAACAATGTCCCTCATGCTAGAAACTGTACATTGGCTAAAACATTAGAGGGTTAAGGCTTCTTGTACAGATGTTAAAAACGGTGAGGGGGCAGAATGTACCTCCTGCTCCTATTCTGCCATGTATCTGAAGCCTACACAAGCTAACTGGGCTATTCATGGTTATAAGTTTTTTTGTGCGGTTAACTTCATTTTTAAAGGAACACCCCAATTTTATTTACCCCCGCTTTATGTTTTTATGGATTTTTTTTTCAGTCCCACTGAAAACATAAAAATAGTTTTTTTGTATATATTCCCATGCATGCAGTTCACAAGTGTGACTATTCTGTATGTTGAATATGAGAATTGAGGCATGAGGCCTTCAGAGAGCCTCATACTTACAGTAGAGGGCATTCAGAATAGAATAGAGGGATTTCTAAGACTTTTGCTGATCTTGCAAGAAAATAAATCCACTGCAGCTTGCTTTTCCTCCTCACTTTAAGTAACTGCGTTGATTTGAAAAGGTCTGCAGGAAAATTCCTGTCAGGCTTCCAGTAGCAGGCATCAGGCAGTGGGAGTACAGAGCAGGTAGAACGCAAACCACATAGGAAATAAAACCTAAAAGACTGCATTGCAATTTGGGCCTGTAGGATGTGAACTGCATGTAGCGCTGCTATCTGCCAGGCAGTACTTTGCTAATAAGTTCTAGTTAAGTAATACTACCTATTCCATAGTACCAGTACAATGTGCCTGGTACTGTGTTAATTCTAAAGCTATAGTAATGCATTTATGCAATGGCCAGCCAAAGCATTATAATTCATATTTGATTAAATTGCAGCTAGGAATGTTTTATGAAAGCAATCTCTTAGTATTTATTATTGTTCTTTATTTATAGTCTGCCAAGAGGTTAGTGCTTGTACAGTGATGTCATTCATATCAGTGCCTTCCTCAGTGGAGCTTACAATCTAAGGTCCCTACCCAGTGTCGGACTAGAGAGTGTGAAGCCTATAGTGGATGCCTAGGGCCCATGCCCCAGACATGAGACCCAACTTAAACCTAATACCTGACACTAACCTGTCCTTCTCCCACACGGCCAGTCCGTGCATGTTTACATTCTCTTTTCTGTGATTGGGAGTTGGGGGGTTCCCACAGTATCTGCCAGTGGGTTGGCATAGGTCAGCAGGCACACAAGGGCTGGATCCCACTGTTTTTATTTCCTAATGTCCCACTGGCCCTGTCAATCTGCCTGTATGTATTCTCAGTTTGGGACAAAAATACTGATAGGAAACCCACACAGACCAAAGGGGAACTCCTCAGACCCCTGTGTACTTGCAAATGATTTTTGTATGTCTTACATGTTATCAGAACTTTTTGATGGAGGTCCCAGCTGAAGGCCACTACCCTGGTCTTGTTAAGTGAAAGTTGTTTGCAAACTACTCTACAAATGTCTATGGAAAGGGTCAGTGCAAGAGAAATAGAGTAGTAGGGTTAAGTTGTACCAACACAAGTATTGGTTCTGTTTGCAAACACTCTGCAAAAAATGGTTATGAATTGTTATTATTGACAAAAAATGTAGCATCCATGACAATTTTTGCACCTTCAAAAATGTATCTTGTCCTCAGCAAGAAGATTATAATGAAATGGTTTCTGGTGTCCAAATCATCAGCGAAATGTTAGACTGTATTTTGTTAAAAAAAGCTTATAGGTTAAAATTGGTTTTGGCAGCAACACATCTCTCTCCCAGACTCTGTAAAAGGATTCTCCATCCTGACATATGCTATCATTGATCTCCCTTTGTTTGAAGCAGCCTTTGTAGGATCTTAGGCTGAGCAATAGGAGACCGGACTCACACTGCCATTCTGCCCCTGCAGTTCTGCTAATCTCAGATCTTATGTGTTCTTTCTCTCAAGCTTCAGGCCCACACTAGAGATCTATTTATGTGTAAACTGAGACACAAATGTCTCTGCATTGAATGAATACTTTGATAAGCTTCACATGGGAAAAAAGTTTTGAAACCCACAACATTGCTTGACTGCGGAGCACATGAAATGTTTTTTTTCCGGGCTTAATGTACTTGGAGCAACTAGTTATATTGACTGGCAAAAAGGATAGAGTTTCAGGCACATTTTCCGAGAAGTCTCTCATTTTAATTTTTATTTGTACAGTGAAATTTGATTAGCTGCAGTTTATGCTCAGTAACTGTTAGAAATAGACTGCAATGCTGATAATGTGCAGCCTGTGCAATGAGTACGCTTTGGATTCCTTTGTGCATGGCTAACACTTCCAGGAAATTCACAGAGATTGTTTCTTTTCCCTATCAGAAACTTGAGCATATTTATCCAGTTTCACACCGGAAATAATCAAAGAAAATCAAAGGAGAATGATCTCTTGCTGTAGATATACTATCAGATTTCAACCAAGCCACTGGCACAAACGGCAGAATTTCCTTTGGGGTTGTTTATTTTTTATCATGAAGTAATCAATATGTAATTATTCTTTACATTTACTTGTAGCTCTCTGATTTGCAATTTACATGTCATCTAAGGTCCCTACATTTTAAGCCAATGCATATTGGCAGCAGAAGCTTGCTGGGCCCATAACCCAGAGGTTGATGGATGGAAACCATCCTCTGCTACCATACCACAGCAAAGGCTCAAAACTTTGGCGGGGGACATCTCCCATACCATTAAAGGGGTTGTTCACCTTTGAGTTGACTTTTAGTATGATGTAGAGAGTGGTATTCTGAGACAATTTGTAATTGGTTTTCATTTTTTATTATTTGTGGTTTTTGAGTTATTTAGCTTTTTATTTAGCAGCTTTCCAGTTTCCAGTTCCAGCAATCTGGTTGCTAGAGTCCAATTTACCCTAGCAACCATACATTGGTTTGAATGAAAATATGGAATATTAATAGGATAGGGTCAGGAAATAAAGATGAATAATAAAAATCAGCAATAACAATAAATGTGCAGCTTTAGAGTGGATTTGTTTTTTGAGGGTGTCAGTGACCCCCTTTTGAAAGCTAGAAAGAGTCAGGAGAAGAAGACAAATAATTCATAAACTATAAAAAATAAATAATGAAAACCAATTGAAAAGTTGCTTAGAATTGGTCATTCTATAACATACTAAAAATTAACCTGAAGGTGAACCTCCCCTATGATAGGAAAATTCACAACGAACAACCCACAATAGGATAACCTAGGACCACCAGTACTGTATGAGCCTTTGAGGGTCCAGCAAGACTTTCTGCAAGCACAACACAATACACTTAACTATCTATATCACACAGTAAGGCATACATCTCAAGCCAAAGCCAAAAAATCAATTCAGATACATTAACAATACATCTCAAAAATATCCCTCTGACACAAGAAATATTGGAAGCTTCAAATCTTTCAATTTTCAGACAAACAGACTAGGATTCAGCCTTACCTGGACAGGTTGTGTAAGGTGGACAGGGAGACCAGCGTAGGCTCTTACCCTCAGACGTGCCGGCTCCCGGGCCCGTTGTCCCGCGCTGACGTCACAATTTGGCGCCAAATTCTAAAATAAATTCCCTGATTCCCTGCATTCTGCGCCCAAGCTGGTTTTCAGTTTTTCTGACCCTGCCTAAGCATTTACCAATTTGACTACCTGTGTTCTGACCTTTGCCTGACCTGACTACTGCTTCTTTGCCGCTGGCCCACAACTTTTGCCTGAATTGACTAAGAAATCTGCTTCTGGCATGAGTTATTAGGTTCCACACAGGGCTGGGTCAAGGGGTAGGCAGAGAAGGCACATGCCTAGGGCGCAAAGCTGTGGGGGCGCGAGGCATGTACTTTCTCTGTTACCTACCCCTTGTCTGGTCCCCTCTCTCCTCTAATGCCGGCATACTATACTGTGCTTTTGCTCTCCTGCGCATGAGCGCTAATCAGCATGTGGGCGCCCGAGCACGCTCAGCCAGCGCTGTGCCAGGCAGGTTGCCTAGGGCGCTGGCTCGGCTCTGGTTCCACATTTTAGCTATTAAATTTTGCATGTAGTTGCATCTTATAAAATACTATATCTGTATATGGAAATATATATACATGGCATGTGATACATCAAAAGGAATAAAATAGGTGAAAGGTCATTTAGGTCCTAAGGTGAGCTACCAGTAGGGTTGCCACCTTTTCTTGAAAAAAATACCGCCCTTCCTATATATTTATCTTTTTTCCTATTAATAACAATTGGATCAATCATCAAAAATACCAGCCAGACTGGTAAAATACCGGCCAGGCTGGTAAAATACCGGCCAGGTGGCAACCCTAGCTACCAGACAGATCAGGATTCAACACATACTTCTGAGTTAAATGCATGAACAAATGCGCAAACGTTTCGGAGGACCACATTTTATATTATGTAGTTGCAAATGTTTCACTGGCTTTGCATTACCACCAATGTGTCACCCACCCTTCTACCCTTGGCACCAAGTTATGACTTTAATCTGCCACAGTGCAAGAACCCTTGTACATTATAGGCCTGTATAATCTTTGCAATCCCCATCTCTAAATTTAGAAATCCCTGCCACTGTGTCAATGCCTTGCCCACCTTTGTCACCTCCCTGTCCCTTCATGGCCCATAAAGACCCTTGCTAAAGTTAACACCCTAGCTGCAAAAGTGTGACAATTATAAACACCACCTTTAGCCAAAGGCTTCCTGTCAAATACATATACATGAATACATTCTACATCAAATACATTTTCACAGGATACTATAGTATTGTAAGCCTTTACTATTTCTGATAATTGGATGCACTGCATTCATGTTATTTATTGCTGCAGCTGTATTCTAGATCAGGATATACTTCATAACACTGCAAATAACTTAAGTTGTTGATTAGCCGGGTAGAATGTAGAATGTATGTTGTGCGTCTCTCGCGTGTGCTGTTTGTGAAATTATACAGTCCTCTAATGACCTGGAGTAGGCAGGGACAGGAGTAATATGGTTCCAAGGGACCATTAGTCCCTCCGTGCAATGGGAGCATAGAGAGAGAGAGAGAAGCATAGACATATTTAACCATTTCAGGCAGCAGGACAAAGAGTAGTTGAGAGATAATTATGCAAAGTTCTGCTTGCTTATTGCCATAGCCAACTCACTCCATTACTTTTTTTTTTAGATTATTTTATCCTACAATACAACATCCTTGTATAATAGTCATAGTAGCATATATACCAGAAATGTATTGTGAGCGTATATGGTGGACCCAGCAATTTTGCTTATAATCATTAAAGCTTCTTCATGCATGAAACATTGGGCAAAATAATTAGGTCTGAGGAAAAAAAACAGCTACTTCAAAATTGTAGTGCAGCTTGCAATAAATTACATTCAACCTCACGCTGTATGGATTTGTGGGTGGAAACCTTCAAATCTATCCTTCCAATTCAAATAAACAACAATGTTAATCTACAAATGCTTATTCAAAATACAAACTGTAGGAGTACAGTGCTTTATCACCAACGGTGCCCACCTCTTCATAACAGTACTGGCTCCACAGCTTACATAAAGGAAATGGCACAAGAATCTTTATTTGTATTTTTTTTTGGTCCCGCCATGCTATTATATAGAGATGGTAACACAAAGTCAAGAAGCATCATATAGGGTGCCGCTGTGCACGCCACAATAAATATACTTTATGGAATGGCAACCTAAGCAACATTAACCAGGTGCCTTTGCTGCCTATCCCTAGTTCCAGCTCCTAGGTTAGCTTTGCACAATGCTCGATATAATAACTTATTTCATTGGCTTGCAATATTTACATCAGAATTTCAACATCTACATTTTGGGATATTTCAGCCAGTGAGACACTGCTCTGCTTGTTGATCTGCGTGCAGAAAGTGTTAGAACTGACCTATTTAGTGTCTGACCTAAAAAATTGATTTAGTTATCCATCTCAAAGGAAAGGGCCTAAATCTTTCTTCCATTGGGGGTTAGAATCTAATAAAAGGTATGAATCAGCATTGGGTGGTGGGGGGATTCTCTGGTAAATCTTCCCCTTAATTATTTATTTAAGCTATTTTATATTTGATCTTACAAATAGAACATCATGTGATTCACGCATGTAACGGGTAGAAGCGAGACATTTTACATGTAGCTGATGATTTAACTCAGGAAATTGTGGTCAGTTGACACTAGAGAATCAGACAGGAATCCCCCATATTATGGTTAGAAAGTGAAACACTTAAGACAATGTCTCTGTAAGTCTGAAATCACATAAATAAGCCGTATGTTGTTACGGAAAACTCAAAGGGGCTGACATTTTTGTGGCCGCATTGCGTCAGATTCCCTATGCACTGCAGGAGAAATATTGGTCTGAAGTCTTATACCAACGAAGTAACACAAAAATTGGCAGTTCCCAAAAATACATTTAATAGGGGCACGAAAAACAAGTTTACACTGAATCAACCAGCAGTCTTTAGAATCTTTCCAACTTTTAAATGGGGGTCACTGATACCATCTAAAAAACAAATGCTCTGTTAAGCTGGCCATAGACGTAAAGATTTTTTAAAAGATTCAGTGGTTATCGTGAGACCACAATTGTCTCAAAACGATCGTTTAAATGTACGAGGAGTCCATCAACTAAAAAGACCATTTCAGGTGATATTGCCAGCAAAACTGAAGGGTCACTGTCTGCTTGGCCCTGCAAACATATGTAGATTGCATGGGGAGCGATAAAGATTTTCTAACCTGGCCGATCAATTTTCAGACCGATGTCGGATGAAAAATCGTAAGATGTAGAATCGTTCGAATCCCAATAACTGCACAATAATTTGACAGATTGGTTGGACTTCGCTAAGATTGGTCGTTCGGCAGAGAAAGATATTTGTGTCTATGGGGAGCTTAAGGCTACACATATATTTTTTTCTTACTTTTTCTTGCTGATCTTTCTATTCAGGACCTCTCCTATTCATAGTCTAGTCTCTTATTCAAATCAATTCATGGTTTCTAGGGAAATTTAGATAATTGCTGACACATAAAATTGATGAATCTCTTGAATTTATTTGTTTTTATTGATTATTGAGGATTTTTTGCATGCCCCTCTCTTTATACAAATCCCAATACCACTGACTTATTTCAGTTCAGTCTTCCGTCTTTGATTTCCTTATCTTTTTATTTATCTTGCCATTTTTCCCATAGAACCCTTTTTTATTTTCTGGTTTGGTTTTTTGCTTGTCCTGGCTTTGTTTGCTTGTGCGGCTCCTGTACAAAGCTAGAATCTACCTATTTCTTTATTATTCTTAATTTTTTTAACTTTCTTGCTTTGCCCTTTTGTTACTGGGTTCATCCATTCCTAGTATAACTATTTTGCTCTGGATTCTCCCAGGCACTGTATTTGTTTCACCATGACTTCCTCTCTCCATGCTATGCCTATTCTAGTCTTTAGTATGCCTGTTCTAGTCTAGATACTTGTCCTGCCCTAGAATGCTCTAGAATGGATTATGGCCAGCCAGTGTACAAAACTGTAATCCAAAAGCTATTCTGACAGCATGAGTTAAAATAAAGTTTTCCGGCCAAACAAGCCACTTTGACTGAGATTTGTTCTGGTATATAAGTGAACAGAAAAATACAGATCCGTAATCAAAGAATTAAGCAGCAAACGAGTTGTGCTAGACAAGTAAGTGGAAAAACAATTCAAGGTGCAACTGGGATCCTGGGATACACAGACACAGCTCCCTGAGGATGAGGGAGTGACGTACATTTAATGCATATATTGTTAGATCTCTTAGGGGATTTAGAGCAATGGTCGTGTGTACTTTCATAAGATGTTGATTTTCATGTACACCTGTGTTTGTGTACTGTGTGTTTTTGTTTGTGCTGTTATCAGAGACCTTATAAACTGGTACAGGTATTGGATTCGTTATTCCGGAAACCTGATATACAGAAAGCTCAGAATTACTGAATTAAACTGGTACAGGTATTGGATCCGTTATCCAGAAAGCTCCGAATTACGGCATGATCGTCTCCCATAGACTCCATTATAATTAAATAATCAACATTTTTAAAAATGATTTCCTTTTTCTCTGCAATAATAGAACAGTAGCTTGTACTAGATCCAAACTAAGATATAATTAATCCTTATTGGAAGCAAAACCAGCCTAATGGGTTTATTTAATATTTACATGATTTTTTAGTAGACTTAAGGTATTACGGAAAGATCCATTATCCAGAAAACCCCAAGTCCCGAGCATTCTGGATAATAGGTCCCATACCTGTACATCACTTTTTAGTATTTGCCCTCTTCACCACTTCCCACTTTAATCTGCAATTACTTTCTCCCTTCCTCTATGTTTTTTAGCCCAGGATCCGTGAGACCAATTAATAAATCTAATTTGCTCAAGGAGTGGGATTGCAATTATTTTTTATAATATTTGTAAATAGTATAAGGAACATAAACATAGGCATAGGAGGGGATATATATATATATAGGTGCTAGAGAGTAGTGATAAAAAATACATTGGATCAG
Source organism: Xenopus borealis (assembly GCA_024363595.1). NCBI lineage: Eukaryota > Metazoa > Chordata > Amphibia > Anura > Pipidae > Xenopus > Xenopus borealis. Next base: position 149,579,214 of record CM044432.1, on the reverse strand, counting down.
ACCCACGCATCGTGTAATAAGTAGCATACAGTATGTTGCATATGTAGGAATATGAGATTAATACAGCCTATGCTGATACAACTGTTCATACGAGAAGTAAAATGAAGCTCTCTTACTGTCTTTACCTTCACCAAACACTGATAACTTATCAGATGGGATGTGAATAACATGTATCAACTACTCCCGTGTACCTACCTATATGAGCAGGGTTGGTTGATCCCAATGCTATTAATAGGGAAAAAAAGATAAATATATAGGAAGGCCGGTATTTTATTCCGGAAAATATGGCAACCCTAACCATGGTGAGGTCGGACTTAAGCACAGCTAATGCATGTAACGGAATAGGCTCATTTATAATTAGCATTATAATCATTTATTTATAATACTTTGCAAATAATATTTTATTATTTCTTGCTTTCACTTTGAAATATGAGTTCATAATGCTGTGGCAAATGGTGTTGTGTGAGAATAGTCTACCAAGTACCACAGCCCCACCTTGTGGCCAAGTAACTAAATTCAGTGTTATTGGAATTAGCAGTACATAGTCAAGAAAGTTCAGCTAAGGGCAGGTTGAACACTGATACTTCATGGCAGGAAATGCAATTCATTAACTGTTGTGTTGAAATAACTGTTGTGTAGTTTAGTTTAATACAAAGGTATATATTTAGAAGATAACCTGTACTTTCACCATAATATACAGGTATGGGACTTGTTATTCAGAATGTTTGGGACCTGGGGTTTTCCAGATAAGGGGTTATTTGGTCATTTGGATCAGCATACATTGTCTGCTAAAAATAATTTATACATTAAATAAACTCAAACTCCAATAAGGATTTATGTGGCTTATATAGGATCGAGTACAAGGTACTGTTTTATTATTAGGGTCAAAAGAAATCATTTTTAAAAAAACTAGAATTATAAGCTTAAAGGAGACACATTGTGTATAAAATAAAAATGTACCAGTGCATTATACTCATTTAGATATAGAAGAATCGTGCTTAAAAAAGTAGTGTTTCAGGCTGATTTATTGAATATTTCTGCAAAAACCCCTAATAATCCCTCCTTCCCTTTCACTTCCTGCTCCCTGAATTCCCAGGCTGTGCAGGGGAGCTGGCGGCTCTCAGCTCACTGTGCTGTAGGATAGGAACCAATCAGCAGCTAGCAGGACCTGATAGGGAACTGAAGTCTGTCTGTGCTTGTGTGATTGCAGGGCTGTGATTAGCTGTCCCCTCCTACACAGACAGGGACCAGAGAACATCTATTGGGAGCTCTAATAAAGGGGCTATTTTTAAAGATAATATTAATTTTTAGCACCATGTAAAAGCAACACCATATATTAATGATTATTGCCTACAAAATGAGGGTTTTTTCTTTTATCCTGTATGTCTCCTTTAAAATGGAGTCTATCGGAAATGGGGTGTTTCGCAGCCAATTCTAAGCAACTTTTTTAATTGGTTTTCATTATTTTTTATAGTTATTTTTCTTCTGACTCTTTGCAGCTTTATAAAAAACAAATTTTCTGTAAGGCTTCACTTGTTATTGTTACTTTATATTACTGATCCTTCCATTCAACCCTCTCCTATTCATATTCCAGTCTCTTATTCAAATCAGTGCATGGTTGCTAGGTTAATTTGGACCCTAGTTACCAGATTGCTTAAAGTACAAATTGAAGAGCTACTGAATAAAAAGCTAAATAACTCAAAAAACTAAAGATAAAAGTTATCTCAAAGGTGAACAACCTCTTTAATTCAGAGCTTTCTGGATAACCTTTTCCCATACCTGTATGTATGTTCATTAACTGATTTCCTCATTTTAGTGTTTTTTCATTATAGTGGTTTATGACTAAACTCATAAATTAAAATGAATTAAAAAAAGCGCTGAATAATGCACAAAAAATAAGAATCCTGCTAAAACATATAAAAATTATTTTCTTACAATTTCTTACAATTACTAGAGAAAAAATGCTAAAATCCTCTAAAAGTCTGCAGTGATTAAAACAGTTCAATGGGATCAGGGCAGCTGCCATTGACTTCTATAGGATCTCAACTACTTTTATCCAGGGAACTTTTGTATTAGATATTTTTGTGGTTTTTACACTTACTAAATTTTGAATTTAGAGCTTTTAAGTAATATAGAAAAACCACACATTTTTAGAGATTCGTGGAAAAAATAGAAATTCAGTTGTTAGTAAATATAACCTGTACAATCCCAATTTATTCTGCAGAATGTTTTCACCAGACAAATCAGAATTTATCATCTTAGGCTCATAGGGTTATATTAAATTCAAAACTTGCTTTTTTCTTTTTTTTTTTTTAAATTCTCCATAGCAGAGCAATTCAGTTGAGGGACATGGACAACACAGTTGGTGAAGTTTTCTCCAGGCTGTCAGACAGGCAAAAGGAAAGGATTACCACTAGGTTTGGCCCATTTATACATGCCAGGGCTCCCCAACCTTTTTTGAACCACATTCAAATGTAAAATGAGTAGAAAGGGTTGGGGAGCAACACAAGCATGAAAAAAGTCCTGGGGATGCCAAATTAGGACTATTATTGGGTATTTGGTAGCACCTATGTGGACTGGCAGGCCTACAGGAGGTTCTGTTTGGTAGTATACTTGGTTTTATGTACATAAAACTTGTCTCCAAGCCAGGAATTCAGAAATAAGCATCAGCTTTGAGGCTAATGAGAGCAACAGTCAAGGGGTTGGTGAGCAACATGTTTCTCATGAGCCAGTGGTTGGGGATCACTGATATAAGCCAATAATATCAGTGGTTTTGTCCTAATTTTATACAGACCCTCTTTAGTCTTGGACAAAATCTTTTGCTGATAATAATACATACAGAGACCTCCTCCACAGATATTGTTTGGGGAAGCCGTCTGCAGCTTATATTGGGTCACCCATTCTGTTTAGAAGAAAAGAGGTTCCGCCTAAATATTCAGAAGTAGTTTTTTTTACAGTGAGAGCTGTGAAGATGTGGAATTCTCTCCCTAAATCAATTGTACAGGCTGATACATTAGATAGCTTTAATAAGAAGGGGTTGGATGGCTTTTTGGCAAGTGAGGGAATACAGGGTTATGGAAGATAGGCTCATAGTACAAGGTGATCCAGGGACTAGTCTGATTGCCATTTTGGAGTCAGGAAGGAATTATTCCCCCCTCTGAGGCAAATTGGAGAGGCTTCAGATGGGGTTTTGCCTTCCTCTGGATCAACTAACTAGCAGTTAGGCAGGTTAAAAAAAGTTAAAAGTTTGAAGTTGATGGAAGTGTGTCTTTTTTCAGCCTAACTTACTATGTTACTATGCTACGATGTATGGGAACCTTTACTTCTGGAAACCAAAATATAGAATAATTAATCATCTTGTGGTAAGATCTTGGGTGCAAACTTATTTTCTGCCATAGAATAATGTGACATTTATGGATGTTCAAACAAGGGAAAGTTGTGCTCACCACTATCTTTTAAAAAGATTAGGCGGGGGGGGGGGTGCAATGAGGCTGTGACCACAAAATACATTGAGACAAATACAAAAGGTCCTCTGCACTCAACCCATTATCAATATATATTTAATACATTGAGACAATTTGTTCATACAGCGACTAAAAAATGTCTTCCCCTTTAAACAAAACAGGGATTGTTTGTCCATATATTGCAATATATTTAAGCTGACCAACTACGTCAAAGTCATCCCATATCTGGCCAGTCCTACTCTCAATTTTCATCTGATTCATTAAGAATTCTATTGCTTCATTATACATTTTACAAAGGGACTAAGTTTTACCTGCAACTTACTTGCTGCTTTCAAAGTAAAACTCCCAAACTTGCCCTTTTATTAGACACCAGTGGGATCACCTGACTATAGTTGGGAAGGGTGAGGGCTACAACAAGGAGCTTGTAACTGGTTCTATATGAACTATAACAAACAAGGGAAAGTATGCTCACCACTATCTTTTAAAAAAAATGTATGGATATTCATGCTAGGGCTGTGTAAGCTAAGGGCAGACATTTCTGATATTGATCTTTGCAACTTGTATATGGATCATGTGATTTATTGTTTACACTTTTTTTCCATTTCAGAGCAAACTGGTGAAGTACTTCAGCCGGCAGCTGTCCTGCAAAAGGAAGGTAGCGCTACAGGAGAGAAATGCAGAGCTTGAAGGGTTCCCGCAGCTCACGCACTGGTTCAGGATTGTCAACATCCGCAAAGAAGTAATGGAGGTAATGAAAGACAGGCTGGGCTGTGTTCCACAGATCAAGCTTTCTTAATAGAAGGAAGAATCATAAAGGCATTACATTCTACAATGCAGATTTTTTCTTCTGTGCCCTGGGACCATTTGATCTCTGATAAGTGCAATGCCATTAATTAACAGAAATATCCAGGCTTTGGACAGAATATGCAGACTGCACTGGGTCCTGTGTTATGTAATCTTATGTGGATTTTATAGTTTTTTAATTGTTTAATACAACCTTTCTCCAACTCTGCAGAACCAGTGGCTGCAGCAAATAACCCTCCAAATAGAAACCCAGTTTATCTGTTTAAATCTGCAGTTGGAAACAGTAAAGGGGATGTAAGGGCAAAAATAAAATACAAATTTCTACACAGTCACCGACTGCTCTACAGGGAAACAAACAAAGCTGCTTGAGTTCTGCATGGCTGGAAAGTAAGGCGGTTGCTCCCACTGCTGTTCATAAGTTTCCCTGCACAACAGTAAGGGACCTTCTGACAATTCCTATCCACAGCAGTAAATGAAGGGAGGATTTCACTGCATACATTTAGAGTTCTTATAAAAATGGTACACATTTTTTTAATTAAAGTATATTGGAGATAGGTTTCTTTTTCATCAGAATGTAAAAAGTGATTTTATTTATTTATTTTGCCTTTACATGCCCTTTAACCAAAATAACAGGTCTTATCACAGACAAAAATATAATGACACTGGGCTGTGCAAATGTTTCTTTAGCAATAATAACCTGTCTTTATAGATGAGTTCAGCACCTTTAATATTGCTTGCTCCATGAGTCATGGCCGGTCAAGGGGTAGGCAGAGTAGGCACAAAGCTGTGGGGGCACCAGGCATGCCTACCCCCACTCCGGTCCCCTTTCTGCCTGACTCTTTCTGCCCTTTTCTTCTTTCTGCGCTCCTCCACATGCATGAATTGGCTTGAAGATAAGAAGAAGAAAGATGAAAAGGGCAGAGTCAGGCAGAGAGGGGACCACATGTGAGTGTCAATTCGCACATGCACACTCGTGCTAAGCTGGCACCGCGTCCGCCGGCTTGTCTAGGGCAGCCGTGTGGCACTGCCCAGACCTTCCATGAGTTGTTGAAAAGAAGTTTGAAACTTCCCATGACAGCTTTTGAGATGAACGAGGATTAAACGTAGTGTGTATGTCTGTGAGAGTGTGTGGGAGTATGAAGTAGTATAAGTAGGGTTGCCACGTGGCCGGTATTTTACCGGCCTGGCCGTTACTTTTAGTGGTTGATCCCAATGTTATTAATAGGAAAAAAAGATAAATATATAGGAAGGCCGGTATTTTTTTCAAGAAAATGTTGCAACCCTAAGTATAAGTGGGTGCAGTTTTTGGGAACCAGTGGAGGCTCTGAACCAAAACACAGGAGGAATTGTGGATACTAGTGAAGTGTTATTGTTTTTTTTTAGTGAATTAGAGCAGGGGTCCCCAAACACCAGGCCGCGGCCAGTGCTGGAGTGGGCCCCTGGAGCCCCCCCCGGTACTTTTGCCTCAACACTGGTCCCCGAAGCAAAAAAGGTTGGGGATCCCTGAATTAGAGGGGGTGCAGGCAAACCATTCCCAATTTTGTGTTAGGGTTTGAAGAGTACTGTAAATTACCACCTCGGGGTCACAGTGGGGTCTTAGGGGCCACTGGTTTTAATGTTTAGTGTAGAGGAGTCTGACATACAGCACTTAATAACTAAAGTAGCTCTCTAATTCAGTAGAACAAACATAAAAGGCAGGGACAGACACAGGAAGGTTTAATTGAAAGCAGACACTGCCACATAAAAGGCAGTGAGAAAGTCCAAAGAAGAGCACTGTAAGGGTATATGTACATAGAGGACAAATTGCAGGGAAGAGCAGGCAAAGTTCAAAAAAGAAAAGACAGACGGGGCAAAGCAGGAACAAGTGAGTGGCATCAGATTCTTTACTGAATGCCAGACAAGCAAAACATTGATAGTGCCCTTCTCCCCAGGCTGTATCCCCAAAGGCTGGATAGGGAGAGGCACATGGACAGGCTGAAAAGTGGAACATTGCAGTACACAAAGCAACAAATAAAACTGGAACAGGCAGATAGAGGGTAGCTGACTGACACCAATAAATGTAACTAACCAGTGGTCTCTCTGTCTTTGTCATCTGTGGCCAAAACCAGTAATGTGTAGATTGTGGTTGGGGAGGGATTTTGTTACTTAGCAAAGTCCATAAAGTTGATTTTGACTCCAGAAAAAAGAACATACTTAGATCACTTTGAAGCTGCTTAGTTTCGGGTTGGTAGCTGCAAGTGATGTGTGACTTTCTGGGAACAAAATACTACCCCACCCAGGTTTTTTCACCCATCACTACTGTGGGATTTTACCTGGCTTTATCAGGAAGTTTGAGACAAAACATTCTTTAATGCCACATTATAGGCATAATCCATTTTATCTTTAATTGACCACTCAGGTGCATATTCACAATATACTGTACATGACCTCTGCCAGTGGAGCAGGGGCAGGAGCAGATGGCGTAACAAGTAAGGAACAAGGACAAAATCTCCCAAAACAAGTACTTGCCAGAAGGCTGCAACAAAGGGCATTGTTGTTAAAATCATCCAAGCAAAATTCTGAATTATATGCTATACAGGCGATGACCCTGCTGGATTTGCTTGGTGCAATATGAAGCTGTAGTTGCATGACAAGAGACATCAAAGAATCTTCTGAAAATTTCTAGGAAGGCAACATGGACAGCCCTTCTTCCAACATGATGATGTTCAAGCCAATGCTTCACCAGCTAGTATAGTATACACCTTAGTGTGGTTTGAAGCAATGGGGGAGGGCTTAAGCCCATCTATACAGAAGCATGAGGAGCACATGTTGATTCAAGTACCTAATTGGGTTTTTTGTGCAACTGACTTCATTCACAACAACACATTAGTTGAAGATGACCTCCATCACAAAGACTTAAAGAACTTTCTATTATTTATTTGTGTTTGTTTTTCTGATAAAGCTTAAACTTTTTACCTTTTTATGTTTTTATAAAGCAGCTCTGGAAGGGGGTTGACTCTGCTGACTCTGCAACTGTTTGACATTGATACATTGATTTTTTATCTTTGTCCCTGCTAAGGAGAATCCCTGTTTTGATTCAGTTTCCCAGCTGCACCCAGTCGTGTGACA
>CM044432.1:149481378-149499474 GCA_024363595.1 Xenopus borealis | reverse complement strand
TGTGAGCTCTTTGATGAAGCCAATATGGTGAAATGCGCGTTGGCGTGCAGCCCTGAGAGACACGGCTTAGCCCAGTTAATTCAGTGCTGGAGTGCCTGGGGAGAATAGCCTTCATAGATCTGTCATCCCACAACAAGCCGTATACCTTGTCGAGTATTGGAGAATACAAGGGGACAAAGAAAAATGTTCCGTATGACAAACCACTTGGAATAAGGAGTGCTGAATGTGCATCTCAGAGTATTAACTCCTCAACGCTCCCATGGTGGTAACTTATGGCAGTTTGAAGTTTTTTTTCAATGCCCAAGTGTAAAAGTTGTAAAGAAGCCGGGATCGCTGTGACATTTAAAAGGCTCTCTCAAGACGCAAACTGTTAAATGCACAGGTTACTTATGTAACCGATGACTATTTGCTCCAGTGACATTGTTGCTATTTTGAGAAACAGCTTCAACTATTATGACATTTCTGCTTTCCCCTATACTCCAAAAAGGATTTTCAATATACAGCAGATTCATTCTTTCCAGTGTGGGCGGAATAATAGTCTGTGGTCTCTCAGTGGATTTATTATGTGTGTTTTTTAACAGAAACATTTAAATCATTCTTGGAGGTTTTGAGCAATGACGTTCATCAACATTGTCCATTCATGAAATTATGCTCCTTTCCAACCATGAAATTCTATATTATTTTACAAATATGCCAATGTGTTGTGCCATTAATTATGCAATTTTAAAACTAATTTTCGTGAGACGTAAAATGATTCTCAATTAATTGTTCATAATGAATTTATTTGTGTAAGTCATAGGGGCAGATTTACTAAATTCGTGTGAAGGATTCGAAGTTCTACTGAATTTTCAAAAAGTTTTGAATTCGAATGTTCAAATGTTTTTGAAGACCAATTCGACCAGTGAATTTTGTAAATTCGATCATATCGAATGATTCGAATAAAAATCTATTCGAATATTCGACTGTTGAAATACTTCCCCTTTAATTTTTTATTCGACTGCCTAGTTCGCCAGTTTCAACCTACAGAATTGGGATTCAAAAAGTTTAATCGAATATAAACATTTTATCGCTCGATCAAATTTTTGTATTCAATTGTTCGACCGAATTGTGGTAAAAATCCTTTGCATTTGAATTCCCTAACTATTCCCATGGTCGAATTTCGAATTTTTTTCAATTCGAAATTCGACCAATAGTAAATCTGCCCAATAATGTCAACCAATTAATGAACTGGATGGGGATTGATAATTCATCAATCTATACATTCATACATAAAATTAAATTAGATTAAGAGATACTTTTTTGCATTCTATTGTCTCTATTTAAATCCATTTTTATCTCCTGCACCACCACTTAATTGTGGTAGCGTAAAACTTAAAACAAATTTAGTGAGTGCTTTGCCATTAACAAGTAATTTAATAGATAAACAGATACACAGAGGACATTATTGCAATGTGCATAAAGCAATTTATTCTCAACTCGATTGCATTCACATGATGCAGATTTTAAAACAATCTCTGGCTAATGTCAGAAAGGGAATCAGCAAGAGTATGAGGTAATCATCATCTTAAAGGAACAGTTCAGGGTAAAAATAAAAACTGGGTAAATAGATAGGCAGTGCAAAATAAAAAATGTTTCTAATATACTGTAGTTAGTTAGCCAAAAATGTAATGTATAAAGGCTGGACTGACTGGATGTCTAACATAACAGAATACAACACAGCTTCCTGCTTTTCAGCTCTCTAAATCTGCATAAGTCAGCGACTTGAAGGGGGGCCACGTGGGACATAACCGTTCAGTGAGTTTGCAATTGATCCTCAGCATTCAGCTCAGATTCAAAAGCAGCAATTATGACCCATGTGGCCCTCCCTCAAGTCACTGATTGGTTACTGCCTAGTAACCAGGGTAACCAGTCAGTGTAAACCAAAAGAGCTGAAGAGCAAGAAGTAGTGTTCTGTTCTGTTAGGTTAGACATCCAGTCACTCCAGCCTTTATACATTAAATTTTTGGCCAACTAGCTATATTGAAAAATGTTTTATTTTGCACAACCTATCTATTTACCTAGTTTTTATTTTTATACCGAACAATTCCTTTAAAACAAGACGTGTTCTAACTTATAGGTGGATTGCTTCAGGTTTAGAACCCCACAGCAACCAGACGTTTTCTTAAATTTTTCTACGAGTAGTTAACCAGTAAATGCTAACCATTGATTGACATCCTCAACGAACATTCTATAAAATATTTATCTTGGAGGGCACCAGCAGAAGCTAAAATCAATAATATATATTGAACAGGTTGTCCTGAGAAAAAAAACCAACATTTTTGGGCATATGATATCCAGTGTTTCCTGCTTGTCCACATGTGTCAGACACTCAGTCCTTCCCTTAACTACAATCCAATCTTCCATTTTTCTTTGCAAAAGCCCCATCCACAATTATAAGCCAAAAAATAAAAGATGGAAAACCATTGAAAAAAAAGTCCCTGTTTATGGTGAACAATCTGAAAAAGTGTTTGTAAGGTGAACAGCCCCTTTAACCTCTCCATTTTATTTGCATGCAGAAGAGGGGAGGAGCAAAAGAAAGCTCTTGTATTACAGTAAAAAAAAGTTCTGTCACTCAAAACCAAAGGCATGCTATTTCAAGGAATAAAGAAGTGGAAGGATGGAACCCCTGTGCATCTTCCCCCAATTCCACAATGGTAGATAACCATATGTTTGCTATCACGGCATGTTGGTTTAACACCATTAAAGAGAGACAGCTTAAACTTTTAAAGATTCCTCTAAAGCCTTTGGAGGACCTTTCATCAGTGGCATAACTAGAGTGTGCCAGGCCCCCCTGCAGAAAAAATCTTCAGAGGGGCCTAGCGCAATAGAATCTCCATTCTCCCAGACACTTGTATCCCACACCTGCCTCTGCCCACTTTCTGCCCTGACTCCACCCACAATCCACCTACTCCTGCATGGAATACTCCCACTCTCAGCCCATGTCTGTGCTTCCCAGCCGCAGGTAGCGGAGTGGCCGGGGAAGGAAGGGGGTTTCTTGTTATGTACAGTATAGAGACAGCAGACCCGGCAGTCCAGGCCCCCCTTTTCCTGGGCCCCCCTGCAACTGCAGGGTCTGCTTACTCTATAGTTACACCTCTGCCTTTCATGGTACATCATACAGTATGTTGGGACATAATAAACTCACAAATGTTTTCAGTAGATTCTCTAAATATTAGGATTGTTTACATTACTGTTACACTTGCAGATATGATTTCTCAATCAAAACATGTATTAAAACATACAATTTGCATTCATCCAATGTTGTATAAACAATGCAAAGTAATTTCCAGCTATACTACTGCAGAATATTTATTATGTTTCTTTATAAATAACATTTTTTTTTTATCTGCACACTCTGCATGTTGTCTGTGTTTGCTAATTAAATGTGCCTGGAAAAGGTTTATCTTCATGATCTACTGGTAATAGAACTTACTGCTTAATTAAAGGTCATTTAACTAAGTTATATATTTGAACCCAGCTCATATTATAGAATGTATATGAAATATTTTTCTTTTTTTTTTATCTTTTGCAAAAATATTTTACTTAAAGCCCACAATTGGGTCTTATTTCTGTCTAATTCATTTAGCTAACAGAATGCCACACCATAATATGCAAACAGTTACAGTTACAATGCCAGGATGGTGAATAAGTACAAGATAAATATCAGTTTCTACTCATTCTACTCCAACTATATTGGTGCCATGCCATGATTTGATTGGCCCCATGCCTCCACTTTTTTCAATGCAGCCTATATTTCAGGTAAATCCAGGGCTTTTCACTGGATAGGTTAATATGAATTAAAATACAAATTATGAAAAGTAGGACACTGGGGTGTGCGGGGTGCTATGTGTGTGGGGGGTGGGGAGCTGGTGATTCTTATAAATAAAACAGTTATGTTCTCTGTGGAATTCATACATATCAAAGGTATGGGATCCGTTATTCAGAAAGCTCAGAATTAAGAGAGGGGCATCTCCCATTTAATCAAATAATTCAAATAAAAAAAAAATATTTCCTTATTCCCTTTAATAATAAAGCAGTACCTTTTACTTGATGGTAAACTGCATAAATCCACATTGGTGGCTTAACAATCTTATTAGGTTTAATAACGTTTAAATGATTTTTAGCAGACTTAAGATATGGAGATCCAAATTACAGAAATATCCCTTATCCAGATAATCCCAAGCATTCTGGATAACAAGTCTCATACTTGTACAAACATGTTCACTTTTTCTTGATCATGGCAGACTGGGGAGATTCTGGGCCTTAGGCAAAATTGCACTTCTGGTACAAACGTTTTTCATTAAGGCTTAGTCCAGACGGGGAGATTCGGGGGCGATCCGTCGCCTGGCGACTTCTCGCCGCGACGGATCGCCCCCGAATCTCCCCGAATAGCTAGGCACCGGCGAGGCTTAAAAACGCCGGCGCGTGTCCACACGGACACGCCAGGCAATTTGGAGCGATTTTAAATCGCGCCGCTCCGTGTGGACACGCGCCGGCGTTTTTAAGCCTCACCGGTGACTAGCTATTCGGGGGCGATCCATCGCGGCGAGAAGTCGCCAGGCGACGGATCGCCCCCAAATCTCCCCGTCTGGACTAAGCCTAAGGGTTGACGTTACTTTAATGTTACTATGAGCAGTTTTTTGCTGCCTTTGGTGACTTGTGGGTCAATGGGGACTAAGGCAAAATTCTCTTCTTGCCTTATGGCAAGCATGCTCCTGATGGCAGATACTAGCAAATATTTTTGTAGGCATAGGTTACTTTTAAGATGGTTCACTGGAATAATTTCCGGTGTTCACTGTGCAAGAAACCTGCACCTAATCCTTTAGATGCAGATATGCTGTGCCTATTGATTCAGGGTGCAAATGGGAACCTTGAAGCTACTGCCTGGTCAGGAGGTTCAAAAAAATATCAGCAGGCTCATTGCCTCCTGATGAAATTTATATTAGAGAAGTTAGAATTAGTGATGGGCGAATTTATTCGCCAGGCGCGAATTCACGGTGAATTCCCGCGATTCAGCGCTGGTGAATAAATTCTCGAAACGCCATTGAAAATTCACCTGGCGAAAATACGCTGGCTTAAAAAAAAAGAGACGTACTTAAAAAATTACACAACGTGCACCGAAAATGACGCGCGTCAAAAACGTGATGCGATTCGTTTCACGAATTTTTTTCGACAATTTGTGAATTTCAAACATGAATTGTCGAAAAATTTGCAAAACTAATTTTTCTGCGAAACGTAAATGTAAGCTCCTGTATGGCAGGACCAAATGTAAATGATTAAATCCTTGCAAATATCTGCTTTAACGTGTTAACATACTATAAATGAAGTGCAATAATTGTAAACAAAATTGCTAATGCACCATTTCCATTTTAACCTTCCAAGTCATTTGCTTTAATGTAGAACAGCAGTTTGTACATATACAGCGTCTAACAGTGTATAGAACAGAGCTATTCATCTTGCATGATTTTCATTTCCTATCATATCTATTTTAGTATCGGAAATAAGGCATGAAAAGAATAAAATAGAAATGTCTGTCTAGAATCAGTCTTCTGCTAAATAATGAACACTGTCATCAAACCTGCTTTAATAGGAAATTGTTTTTGTGCAAATATTTTGGTCTGTAACTTGATTTATGGCTGTGGAGAAATAAGATTAGAGCATGTAATAGCCATGCTACAGGAAACCAGTTTGGGAACTGGCAGTAAGTGGAAATAGGCTAAAGAGCATGGTGCATGTTTACAGATGAGCTCATAGATTTGGGCCCAGTCCAAGAGTCCATTTATATCCATCTGCCCGTATTTCTTTAAGGACAGCTTTCCACACTTCAGATGATCCATTTCAGTATTGCTGGCAATGGATAGAGACTTTGTTAGAGATAAACTCTCGCTGACAGACAGCTTAATCCATTCCTTAAAACTAGTGTCAAGACCACCTAAGGGGATAATCTATGAAATTATATCAGGTAGAGCGTTTAATGCTTACATTTTACAGGAGCAATGGAAACCCATCTCCTATTATAGCTGAACACAGCATGGACTGAATTAAAGTGCCATTCAACCAACAGATGACTGACAGGATCAGCAAAAGATTTCCTGCATTGGGCAGATGTTATAGATGTTATAGTGTTGGCAAAGCCTGAATTATAAAACAAAGACACGCTATAAACACATATCCTCAATTGTCTGTAAGCAGGAACTCTTTCACATACTGTTTTTCAGGCTTTTAAATAAGCCGTTGCAGTATATTCACCAGCATATTTGTGTACTTTGCATAACACCATTTGAAACAGATGGTGGTTTAAGAATAACGTTTTATAATATATTTAATATAAAATAGATTTACAGAAGTATGTACTGAAAGTAAGCTGGCAAAGAAACAAAAGGGTACTGAAGCTAAACCCATTGTAGCTCATGTATCAACCAATGGGAAATTTTCTCCAGTGCAGTAACCCATAACAACCAATCAGCAGTCTACCACAGGTTGAGTAATTAAATTAAATATCTCATTGGTTGCTATGGGCTACTGTGATGGTAAGCAAGTAGTTTGCACACACACACACACATATTTTGACATATGATAATTGATCGTGTTCTCTGGATGGAGTCCAATTGGATTTTCAGGTTGGACAATTATCAATCTTTATTCAAGCATTTTTGGTGCCTTGGGAATGTTTAGTCCCTGGGGCCTACAATTACCAAAAACAGGCTGATTGGACCTTGATTTTTTCTGCTGGTTGGGGGTTTCTGGTCAAATGCATCACATGTAGATGGATTCCATCTACATATGTACCATATATACTATATTTTATTTGGTGGCCACCACCTTTGCCACCTCATCTAAAGATATGTACCAAATACTGTATACTTGGTTTCATTGGGATGGCACCAACATTTGCCTACTCGGGTTTTGTCTCCACTGGGTGTTGAGCCTTAACTATGGCTGGTTTGCTTATGAAGTGAAGAGCAGTTGGAGGTTACAAGCATAGTGGATGCCATATTTACTTGCTTCCATGTGGCTCTCTATGAGACCTCATGAGTGGTTACTCTCTGTGACAATTTTTTCAATATTAAACATGTGTTCCTTTGTGCTTGACTTGCAATAATAATTTATCTACGATAATTTGTTTGCAATAGCGGGTAATTATTTTCTTGATCTATGCCATGTCTTTCTAGTTCTTTAGTGGTGGTCTTATTACTATATTTACAAACTTTTTTGTGTATTGTAACTTACTATGAGGTTTAATATTTCAAGAGTTTGTCCTCTTATTATATTCTCTGCCACATCTGCTCTGTTCGCTGTGACAATGCTACCAGTGACTTTTGGTCCCACTAAGAGTCTTTTGCACATCTAGTTATGATGTTATGTTTTCCACTGTTTATATAGAGGTGGGGGACTGTTATTTGTAGAGCAATGCTGCATGCATAACTTAAGCAGATTGAGTTCAGAATGTATCTGCCATAATGTGCTCACAATATGTATGAGCACCTAGACGTCACACATTGGATGCTTCCCTTTTTCCCTTTAAGAGGAGAACCTCTGTATACAGTGGATCCAATATTGTTGTGTGATGTAAGCAGCTGCCTGGTAGTCAGAAATGGGGAGTTAAAATGTAACTGTTTGGTGGTGTCATGGGGCACATCACAAGACACATATGATAGAAAAATCTCCTGCACAAAATCCCTTAATCATAGATTCTGCCAGCTGGACCACCCATACTCACTTATTGACTAACCTCTAGTAATGGTAAGCTAAGTCTTGTAGAGCAACCTGCAACCATCAGTTGTATTTGTCTCCAATACCTGTGTTCTGTATTTGCATTCTTTTCATCTGCTGGTAAAACATTTCAAAACGAAACATTACAAAACGAAACATTACAAAAACAGGCACTTCTAGAATCTGATGTTCTCTGTATTTATCAGTGATATATCTTGTGTTCTGCTTCTGGGTTTAATGCAAAGAGAATATTTGAAGAAGAGGTTTGTGCCTTCACAGATATATGTAAATAAAACGATACACAAAAACGCTCATGGGGTCCTATACATTGAAAAAATATTTAATTGATTTCATTATCAAAATATGAATTAAAGGAACATTAAAACCACAATGGAATGACAATATAATATACTACTCCCCTGCACTGGTAAAACCGGTGTGTTTGCTTTAGAAAAAACAACTATAGTTTATATAAATGAGCTGCTGTGTAGCCATGGGAGCAGCTATTCAAGCACAGGATAGAAAGTATATAACAGATAAGTTCTGAAGAATCGCATTGTATTCTACAGAATGTATGTGTTACCTGCTGTGCATCCTGTGCCTTTTCTCCTTTTTCAGTTTTAAATGGCTGCCCCTATAGCTATACAACAGCTTGACCTATAAATTATATATAAATATAAATATATTTTGTACCTGTACTGTTCAATCAGTATATTATATTTTCATTACTTGAATACACTTACATTTTTGGTGTTGCTATTTCTTTAAGAGGTTAGTTTCTACATGACACAAGATACTTGAGTTGTTTACTCATATCCCCTATCCCCAAGGCTACCACTTTGTCACTGATGGCTACTTCTGCATCTACAGTATGGGTTACTTTATATTAAATCTACATTTAGGGTTGGGAATTACATTTTGGGGTAGTGTAAACATTTTAATATGCATTATACTCATTGTTCCACATTCAATTTATAGATCACAGCTAATTGTTGCTTAACCGCACTCAAGAGTCTATATTCCAAGAAACTGCCTTGAGCATAATAATATCTCTAAATTAAGAGATTGCAAGGCCTTAATGTGAAACACGATTATTTGGTCCAGGGTCCAGACATTCTTCCTTGCCATACATTTCCAAACATAGTCTTCTTCACAAAATTTGTGTGTAACTTCTTGTACAGAACTTCTTGAACCTCCTCGTGTACACAGCACCCTGCTAACTATATGCCTGATGAAGGTGCTTTCTCAGATTGCATTTTGCTAATATGATGGATAACCCCAGAGAATGTCCCAGTTTTTGCCAATTGCCTGTTAGGTTTTTGCGTTTAGAAATAATATGAAGAATAAATCACAGTGAAACAAGGTGTTGATTTAATGTCTCCCAGGGGAATATTGATGCATGGAGTCATAAGTCACCAGTCTATCATATTGCTGCTTTTTCTATATCGGAGGTAACACTGTAGGACAAGCTTTTCTGCAGTATAGTATGCTGTTGCCTCTTTTGTAAGACAGAGACGTGCACTGACAATAACATGTTATAGTTCATTCTTGGCTTGTATGTTTGTAGTAGAAATGAAAAGTGTAACAGATAGAAAGACAAACAGTTAGATAGAGATGCAAAGGTAACAGGGCTAGTAGCAGATTTCTCCTCACGGTGCCTGGAGGCCATTGTTCTCCAGCACCCCCTCCCTCCTGTAGACTTTTGCACATGTGCGTCCTTTCGCACTGGAGCACTAAGCATCTATAGCTCTTAGTGCTCCGGAACATCGCAAACTACCACTGAGGCTGGGAGGCATACCGCTCCTTTAATTTAACCGCTCAACTTTTTATCATTGGCTGAGCTTTCAAAGTAGCAACTTCCTTTTAATATATAACATGCCTTAAGGAAACAGTAGTATTTCAGCAGTGACATAAAGTTTATTGGATTAACAGAAAATATGCATCATAACAAAATTAGACAGGTGCATAGATTTGGGCACCCCAACAGAGATATTACATCAATACTTAGTTGAGCCTCCTTTTGCAAATGTAACAGCCTCTAGACACCCCCTATAGCCTTTGATGATTGTCTGGGTTCTGGATGGCGGTATTTTTGACCATTTGTCCATACAAAATCTCTCCATTTCAGTTTGATGGCTGCCAAGCATGGACAGCCTGCTTCAAATAATCCCATAGATTTTTAGATGATAATCAAGTTGGGGGACTGTGATGGCTTTTCCAGAATATTGTACTTCTCCCTCTGCATAAATGCCTTTGTAGATTTCAAAATGTGTTTAGGGTCATTGTCCATATCCAACCCCTGCATAACTTCAGCTTTGTGACTGATGCTTGAACATTATCCTGAATAATTTGTTGCTATTGGGTTGAATTCATCTGACCCTAAACCAAGATACTAAACAATCTTTGTTTTCAGATCTTTTGAGAGTTGCTTTGAGGATCCCATGCTATCACTCTTCAGAGGAGAATGAAACAGAAGCACAAATTGCAATTGACCACCTTACATTCCGTTTCTCATGATTGGACACACCTGCCTATGTAGTTCAAGGCTTAGGGCCCTTACACAAAGGCATTTTTTCCCTGCGTTCCGTTTGGCTGCGTTCAGTCGCAGGGGAGCGCAGGTCAAAAACGCCCATGTGTAAGGGCCCTTAACAAGCAAATCCAACCAATTTGGTGTTGTCTGTAATCAGTATTGAGCAGTTACATGCATTTAAATTAGCAAAATTACAAGGGTACCTAAATCTTTGTTCAGAAAACACCCCAGTACTCAGATGTTCCTGGGAAATGAAAGACATACCACTGTTATCTTTTTTGTTGAAAGTGGAGTAAGCTATTATGCATGCTGGGAGGGGTTCCCAAACTGTATGTTAATCTGCAAATGATGAACTATAATTTAAAGGTGCCCATTTTTAATGTAACTGATTTCTGTTTCCAGTTTCATTAACACTTTCCTCTACCTTTCCTAACTCAACTAACAATACGTTTTGTTCTTTCCTTTCCTTGTCTTTTTCTCCCTGCCTGTCTGTCACTTTCTCTCCCAGAACAAAGAAAAAGAACAAACCTCTGAACCTCAAGATTCACAACAGCGTGGGCAGCTGTGAGAATATCCCGTCACAGCGCTCTCCCCTCCTGTCGGAACGCTCTCTACGTTCTTTCTTTGTGGGCTACCCGTCTGTTCTTCCTTCTACTCCCCCTGTCCACACTGAACCTTCTTCTGCAAGTAAGAAACCAAGTATTAACTGTATTTTATGGTTTAGCAGTTGTGTATTGTCTGGTTTGGTCCTCTCACCTTGACTTACACTTCCTCTTGTGCTGATCCTGTCTGTACAGTATACACCAAAATCCAGAAATTCGCCAGCGTTTGGCGCCCTGGACATAACTACACACCTTAGTGAATTAGTGTTTTCCCAGTAAATTTACGCCTGGCAAAGTGTTGTGGTGGCTGTGAAGCCATCGCTGGCAAATGTGTATAGTGAATTTGCCTCTTGGTTCCAGATAATACAGATTTTAACAGTGTATTGTATGTTGCTTAAAATATACAATTTACATGATTTCAAATTCAGACCACTAGGGATTACATTTAGAGGGGTTATTGCAATGTACTGAAGATTTACATTTCTTTTTTCATTTTCATCCATTTGTAAATATTTTTTTTAGTAAAGATGATTGCAGTATGGCTGGATTGCCATTTGCAGACTGAGTATTTATAAGAGCAGATGAAATGTTTGCTGACAACACACATGAACATCTCAGCACAATGAGTCAACCAGGAGCCCCGACATAATAAATAAAAGCATAGTTATGACTTGAATTCCTGTTATTTTGATGTGTGCTTGGCCTTCAAAGTGTCAACACAGAGCACAGATATTGTCGTTCTTAGAGTGACTCACCTGCTCTCTTTTTTTCCTCTTAGAGTATTAGTGATGCACATTTGTGTGTACAGTAGGCAGTATTATTATAGGTGGTGGGACTGCATAGACAAGCACTGAAATATACCCATCCTTTATTTATTACCTATGCTGCTATCTCATAAGACATAGATATATTCTCATAAGACATAGATCTCCCTAATTATGAAGCAGAACAAAACATTATAAGCTAGTTTATGTAAAAAAAAAGTTTCATTTTATCAAAGGGATATTTCTTATTTGCACACAATACATAAAGTGCAGAGATGGAGGCTTTTTTTTACTCGCAAAGCAGAATCCAATTTCAAAACATACACTGAAATTTGCCAATAATTTAATTTAGCTGCTATTTTCATAACCCATGTTGCAGAAAATGTCAGCACCTTTGAGCTGTTTGACCAAATTGCACAAGCCCCTGTCTGGGTCTGAAATGCAGACCTTGGTAAATTTATCTGTGTAAGAGATCAAACGTGTGTAAGAAATCACTGGATGACCTGACTTGTTTGATTTACCGTATGTCTCCAGTCTCATGACTGATGTGCCCCATTCTGTCCAGTGTAAGGGCTTTCTTGCAGGATTCAGGGGTTCACGTTGTTTTTGGATATTGCACTTGGAGTGCAGACGAGTACTACCTCTTTACTCTGTGCTACTACCATGGAACCTGTATAATGTAAAGGTATGGGATCCATTATTCAGAAAGCTAAATTTATGGAAATGCCATCTCCCATAGGCTTTATTTTTATCATCAAATAATTCTGAATTGTAAATTGTAAAAATGATTTACTTTTTCCTCTGTAAAAATAACACAGTGTGTTGTACTTAATACTAATTAAGATGTTATTAATCCTTATTGGATTATTTACCAAAATTTTAATTTGTCTCACTTTACTGTAAAAAAAAAAAAATTGACAAAACTCCCGAAACTTAATCCCTTTTATTTATCAATAGTTTTCCTCAAAAAAATCAGTGTGAATAAACATACATGACGTTTTTTAAGTGACTGGACTTTGTCGCATAGTCCCCTTAATAACTTGAATAGTTCGGATTATCGAATGAAAACCAGTGCATCAGCCCCAAACATTTTAGAACCACGAAGACATTAAACATGTTCCAAAAGTAAAAGGGACCATCTGCTGTTGACTTTTACATGATTTCAACAGGCTTTAACTGGAGTATTTTTAAATTCGAATTGTTAGCAATTTTGGGGTATAACAAATCCTTTTTTTTCATGTTTTTTTCCCTTTAAAACTCAACTAGGAAAATTCTCGAAAAAAATTAGTTTTAGTAAATAACCTCTAAACATTTTTTTTTAAAGTAAACTTAAGGTATGGTGATGAAAATTACAGTAAACCTTATCCAGAAAACCTTAGGTCCAGAACATTCCAGATAACAGGTCCCATAATTGTAATGAGTCGAGTTATAATAAGGGTTAAAACACTGCACCAGACACTAGCTGACAATAGGGCTTGATCATAAATCAATGTGTTGCTGGATTTCATATTACCACCATAGTACTTCAATTTAATTTCCCCCAATTTTGAGAGAAGCAGCTGTCCACACTTTGTGATCATTTTCAGAACAGAGGTCAGTGAGAGGGTGTGCACAGAAACAATGCATCCTTTCTATCTGCTTAAAATGCATTCTACATCATACAAAAGACTCCATAAACCATTCCACAACAAGGTGTCTTCTGAATCATCTTTTGGTTTTTTTCTCTTCCATTCTGCAATTTTCTCTCCACTGCCTGTTCTATTTTATTAGCCCTTTTTATTGTATTTTCTTTAACCTGTCAATCCCCCCTTACAAACCAATTTTATAAGTCTTATTCAATTAGATGTCCTACTGTTTGTTTGCGTATCTAGTCTCTAGTTAGACATCAATCCATTCTTCTTAAATTTCTCTTTGTGGTTTAATTTCTAATTTCATCATGTCAGTTTTCCTAACCTGTAATGTCTTCTTACACACCTCGGCCTAATGGAGTTGTTTTCTATTATCTGTTCAGAGCTTCAAAGATACAGGACTTTTGGCTTCAGTAAGGACTTTGTTATGTTTTGGTAGCCAAGGATGAGCAGAGTATAACAGTGTTTTATTAGCAGGTTCATGCAGCCATTACACATCAACACCAGCTTCAGCTCTGACACTTTAATCTGTATAGAAAGTCCAGTGTATGCACAGCATACTTTTGTGCACAGTGACACCTACAGGCACCTTGCACAAACACCACAGACTTGGCTAAATGTTTAACATGCAAAATAGCAAGGATTTAGTTGAAACCCAAACCAAATTCTAGATTTGGCAAATCCATATTTTTAATAAACTCTGCGTTGAAATTTTGATATCCATAAGCCATTGAATCTAACCTCCTATGGCATATCCCCAAGTAATAGCAAACAGACTACTTCCTTATGCCCTAGACTATACTTTTTTCATTTTCAGTATTTCTTTTACAATCCTGCCTTTCTACATTACTCTGTTTAAGTTATAGTTCTTACTTTTTCAAAGCTTAGAAGCTATATACAAATATATAATTTGTTATTTGGAAACTACGTGGTTTGGAGCAGGTTTCATTCCCAACCAAAAGTTCTGTGTTAGCTGCCGCATCACCAAACTGTAGATTCCCAAGTCAAATCTTGGAGAATAGTATGGTTTAAAATAAATCTTTTTATTTTGCAGTTATTCGTTCACTTAAATCAGCAATTCGGTATTATTTAATAGTATTTGTATAGTACGTATCCCTGCCTTTGTCCAGTTTCACGATCACCAGATCATTGGCTTAAGTGAAATTGTATATGCTGGTATTACTCAGTCTTAATCAGACATCCTTGTCAGGATTGTGTCACAGACCAAAAATAAAGATAAATGCACTAGAATTGATTCATCCCTATGAGTATCCAGAATTGCAAAGGGTAGGCTTTCAGGTAAATGTGGGCATGAAGGAAGTCTTGGTCTTTGGCCATCAAATCATTGGCCTAAAGAGGAAGGGTGTGGTTGCTAGAGTGCTATAACCTCAATACATGTGCCAATTATGACTAAAGCCATCACCATTAATAATACCAAAATCTCCTAAGATACCCAGTGCAGAAATAAAAACTCAGTGCTCGACATGCAGTTGTTCCATATATGGTTAGACTTTTGTCAAGGCTACCACATGGTAGCCTGACTAATCATGCACACTGAAAACAAAGTGCAGAGTCAACTTTCTCTTTTTCATACATATATAAAAATAGAATTGCAGTATTCTACACAGCTTCTTCACCAACAAACAGCTACCTTCAGATGTATGGATGATGCTTTACAGTTTTGCAAATATGTTCTTAAACAAAATGAATTTAGAGAAAACTACAACTGTCACTACTGAATGTGCATATGTACTGTGTCTGAATGCAGCTTTTTGTCTGGGTCGTAAACATAAAACAATTAGTGGTGGAACATCCTTATTTATTTTGTCTTATCAATGCATTAGGATAGATACAGTATGCATACATGGGACAAGTATAGACTAATAGCTAATGCAATACATTCTTCATGAGCTCTAATTTGCTAGTGGAATGTTTTATTTGAGTCTTGAATGAAAGCAGGTTTTGATCTTTTTTTGCTTTGCTTAACTGCCATATTCTGCAGCCTTGTTCCTGTATGCAATTATATTCAAGATTTGTGTGCACATTTTCCTAGTAATGATAGTTTCTTACAAATTCAGATTCAGAAGGATACATCCCACTTCCCATGGCACTGCCAGCCTAAATCTCCATCAGCTATTTGATATAATCAGAATCACTGTTGTCATACTTGTCTCAAGTAGGTCCTTGTTTTAGCTTTGTTGGCTCGACTGTGTTTATTTGACAACAAACCAAATGTCCAAAACCACAGAAGTCAAGGCTAGATTTGGAGAACAAATACAGCATCTGTACAAATAGTTTCTTCTCTTTAGATCCTGAGTGGAATTTTTTGGCCTACCTCAGCTTGATATACTGCATGTCAGGGTTGGCATACTTTTACCAACTGAATAGGAATTTTAGCTGTTTCAGGTAGTGGACATGAATCACTTGCTAGACATGCATATAGTTTATGTAAAGACCACCCAGGACTTGAACCTGGTACTCTGTGTTCTGGACAGTTGGATGCACTTTCCGTATGAGCCACTGGAGGCTCTTGGGGCTGGTCCTTTCATCTTCTTGTTATTGTTTTGTTATTTTGTATATCTGTCTTGTTTCAAGTGTGTTCTCCTCCCTCCTCATTACCCTCATGTGTTACCTGTTTTCTAATCAGTTGCCCTTTATAAACCATGCCCTGAACTTTTGCTCATTGTATTGTATCCTATTTTCTTGGATGACCTGCTGACCTTGAGTCTTGTTTCCAAGTATTCCAGGGTTTTGTTTCAGATTCCTTGTTCCAAGTTGTTTTTCCTGATTTGTTTCATGTTCCTGGTAAAAACTTTATTTTGAACATTCCTGTATGATTTTCAGTCTTCATTAAACTTATTACTTCTTCATGCCTGCTCCCCTTATCTGTAGCTACATCCAGGGGATTCCGCCATATCCACTCCCCATGGAGTGGTTCCACTCCATCACAGAGGTTCCCCACTGTGATCATTACAGTTTAATAGGCACAAAGAAGTGTCATGACAATGGCATGATCCTAATTATTGACTAAAACACAAATTTCTGTGTAATAGGCACTTGTTAGGTTAATAGAGAGACCTGGTTCACTACAATTTTAAGTTGAAGGCCCTAGTGGGAATGGATATAATGGGGCAAAATGTTTTGTGTAATATAGTATCCTAAATTACAGGTATGGGACCTATTATACAGCATGCTTGGGACCTGGATTTTTCCAGATAACAGATCTTTCCGTAGTTTAGATCTTCATAACTTTGCTTCCAATAAGAGTTAATTATCTTAGCTTGGGTCAAGTACAATGTACTGTTTTATCATTACAAAGAAAAAGGAAATCATTTATGAAAGGTTTGGATTATTTAGATAAAATGGAGACTATGGGAGATGGCCTTTTCTTAATTCAGGTCTTTTCTGGATAACAGATCCCATGCCTGTACCAGAATAGGATAAACTGAGAAGGAGCTTTACAGTATGATTCAGGTAGCCAGGCTATGGTTTTGTTTTGTTTTTTTATAATAATGAATAGGTTCCAGAATCCAAAAGTAAGTTTAGGCCTTAGGGATTGTGATCTAATGGCATATAATGCCTAACATTTGAAATTATTAATTTATTCTCAGACCTCAGTGGAAGACTTGTCTTTCCATCTTTACTTTAGCTGATTTGAAAGCTACTAAAATACATAGTTGATATTGCAAATGATTATTCTTACTGATCAACATAAGACTGCCATCAAATGGAAGGGTTAACATATTTTTTAAAAACACTGAACATGTATCTCTTGTAGCTTCAACAAAATGAAATACCATACAGACTGCAACCCATTAACTGTTTGCCTATGTCACCCTGAATTAGGAACTGTCATCTTGTTACTTAACAGAGGGTTACAACAACCATATCTTATACCAAATGCTGAGCTTCATGCAGCTAAGAACTAGATTTCTTGATAAAGACACACAAAACAAAAGGATATGATTACATTACACCCATAAATATTACCTTATTTACAGTTTTTATTTACTTAACCCACAGTCCAATAAATATTGGGCACCAAATGTGAACCTGAATCCAAAAAGTGTGTTCTTTAGCCGTAGTGGAAATAGTGATTTTCACTGTTAAACAGATAAAGCAAGCTGTATTGCAACTTGCAGCAAAATGGTTAGAGGCTAATGCCCAGAATTATTACTGGAACAAAAAGAAGTGGTTTATTTTTACCTATGTTCATTCTGAACAGAATGGAGCTACCCAACATTTTTGGGCAATATGGATAACGATTCTATACAGACTGAATACCCCTTTTAATTAGGTTAAGTACGAGAAACTTGGAGTGTGATATGTGCGTTTAGGTCCCCAGTTGGACAGCCACAGTGTAGATAATTTGATGGTTAGCAAGGCCTGTTCTATATCAGACACACTTTATATTACTGTTAGGGGCAGAGGTCAAGCAACTGAGGTGATATTCTAACATTTCATTCATAGACCGACTCCTTAATAGGGTGCAGCACAAATATTAATCACTGCAGAACAAGGGAGTCATCCTGAATTAGTTCTTGTTCACTCTTGTTAAGAACATATTCCGTTTGTTTTGATATAGTAATAAGAACAGCAATAGTTTATGGCTGCAGAGAAAGAGCTCTGTGACTGAATTATTACTTATCACTCTACAGATTTATGCTCATTACATTTTAATAGCCAGATAAATGCTTAAATATTTAGTTTAATGTTTTGGAAGATGAACACTGAAGCGTCTGCCTCGTTTGATTAATGGAAAATTAAACCTTATTTCATTTGTGAATAATTTGAATAATGATCAAAGCAAGAAAAATACT
>CM044432.1:149432907-149479881 GCA_024363595.1 Xenopus borealis | reverse complement strand
CTCCTGTTAGGTTAGAGGTTAGGAGAGTCCAGATGTAATGTGGGTACATGTAGCTGGTACACTCCCAGCAAAGGCACCATGCAGGTATTTGGTGTAGGAAGTAGGTATGACACTCTTGATGCAATCAACCAAGGCCACCTTACTCTCTTGTCCTCAAAATCTCCCACACATAAAGAGTGTCTTCCCAGAAACCTCCAGGACCCCTGTCATGTGGGGTCAAGTGCACTGGCAGAGTACCATTAGCAGTTGAGGGGCTTTCTGTCCCAACAAACTGTCCTCCTGCTCTTCTATGGTGTCCTGCATACAGTAGCCCAAGCTTACCCACTAGACTGCCGTTAACCTAAACCTACATGTTCTCAACCCCCTAACTGAAGCACCATCACCGAGAGGCTCTACCCCAAATACTAACTCCTCCTGGGGAGGCTGACATTGCCATTGGCAGCTACCTAACTACCTCTCAATCCTAGAGTGAGCTAATAGCAATCATCTGCCTCTTTGTCTAATCCTAGCAAGGGCAGGTCTTGTCTGCTGTTGATGTTAAGACAAACAGGAGATGGCTAGATTCTGAGCTTCCTTATGTAGGCTCCTGAAGGGCATTTCTCCTAAAGGCCAGTTATAAGGGTTGGTGCCCCCGGTGGCTGAACGATATTTTGCCTGAATTATTTACACTTTGAAAAATAAAAACTATTTTTAACCTCATTACAATCTTCTAACTGAACTATGAAATAAATATAGGCAGTTCCTTGATAGCATGCGCCCTATGAAAATACAAACTACAGATCCATTAGAGAGCTGAGTAGGTGATAAGTACAGGGATCCTAGTATGCCTTGCAGCAATAGGATCTTCTTGTTGCAAGTCAGTAATAAGGGGCATGCATTTGGACACCCTCATATTGCCCCTTGCATATCTGATGCAAGTTGTGGCCACCAGAACACCATGCAAGGCCAAATGGTATATCCTGCTGTACATTGTTTATGGAAAACACTTATTTTGCACAAGAATCCCTAGCATTTTAAGTAAAACTGCTACTATACACAGGGCTGATGCAGGACGGAGCAGGACAGACTGTTCTCCTATGCTGTCATTGTAGCCTGTATACTTCATTACTTTGCTGATCATGTGCAATGAGTGTTTTTATGAGGATATGCATGTTTTTTTATGTGTGTAAACCAATAGCCCTTCTATAATGAGAATGGTGGCTTGTGCCTTCTGCAGTTGTGATGTTCTATAAAGCACAGTGTATCCAGACAAAGTAACTCTTCTTTCCCTCTGGCAATGGAAGAAATATTTCCCAATATATAAGCTCCGTCATCAGCAGAGGATGCTTGAGCTGTCTTATAGATGTGCCATGACACGTTTTATTCAATATATCCGTCTGTATATAGAAAAAATATATTTAACTCTTTCATCTGCGGGTGACAGTTAATATTGGTATATGGGACTATCCTATTATCTGGCTTTAATGCAGGGAAAGTTCCCTTCACAGATAGAAATTACTTTACCGTTATTTATGTATGTTATTTATTTGATGTTTGTATACTCTTAATATGTGTTACCAAATGCACACATAATCGTGTATCTTTGTCATCTGTCACTTTGTGATGAGCAGCTCAGTGTCACATCCTGAAGAACTTTTAACTATAGCTACATTTTATTTTTCCCTAATATATAACACTTGACCTTGGTTGATAATCATAACAAGAGAAACTGGCTGAAGGTTGACGCTGTCTCTCAGCTCTTACCTCCCAGTGCTCGTAAGGTAAACATGGACTTGTCACCTGTCACCAGGAAGGCTCACATAGCTGTCACCCCTGATAATGGGATTGTCTACCCTCCCCCTACCTTTCTGCCTGTGCTGCACCAGGGCTAAAAAGATTATAACATAGAACGTAGAAAATGGCCTTTATACTGTGGGACATAAGAATAGTGAGGACAAATTAAACATTAGAATGGAATGGGAATAATTAAGGCAATGCACTGTATATGTGGAAAGCCATTACCAGTGTATAATGTATGGCTCCATTCTATGTTTAAGGCACAAAAAAAGATGCAAATTATTAGTCTTGTGTAATAGCTAATGCTTAAGTAACATGCTAGAGAACTGACATTTGATTTTCAATTTTGAATGCTAATTTGCAGCCGTGCTGTAAAGCATGCACAAATTGCATCACATTTTTAATTTAATGTGAGTGCAAAAGATATAGTTTCCAGTTCCAATAACTGTTGAGTTTCTAAGGTTCATGTCAGTCACCGTATCTTACTTTCAGGAAGTGATTTATCCTAAACGTAGGCTATAATTGCCAGGTTCCCTTTCATATGCCCCCTGTATTGCACTTTGAACCAGAGTATCATCAGCCTATTGTGCTTTTTACTGGTCTTTTAAGAACTATGTGCAAGTTCTGAGAACACTGCCCAACAAAAGTTATTTAGTCCTAAACCCTTGTAATGCTCTAGAAATCTGTCTTCTCCAAGGTTTCACTAATAGGGTTCCCTGGTTTATGTTAATCCATTTATAATACACAAAAGCTGTGAATATCTTGTAAATTATATCCTTATAAACGGTGAATTCTGATGTCATCAGTTATAAACGGTGAGTTCTGATGTCATTTCTGTCACATGACTCACCTCGGAGTTCCATGACCTGTATAAAAACGTTCGGCCTTCGGTCCTCGTGTTTTTATATGGTCATGAAACTCCTCTGTAACTTATAATATCCTTATATTTTACAAGAGGGGGTACTTTATTCACTATATAATTAACTTCATATTAACTTCATATAGGGGGAGAGCCATGATTTAACCCTGAAAAACCTTTACAAATCATCATTAATATATATACATGTAATAAAGTTCTTTTCTGTTAGGTTTTTATAGATTATTTTATGGAAACTGTATTTAGTATGAAACCTTTAATTAAAGGATTTCTCATTATATGCAGACAAGTAAGGCTTTAGCAGCGGCATAAAAATATTGGTAATGTTTATAACATGCAGGATTTTTAAATCAGTTTAAATGCCCTTGGATGACCTAAAAGGCAAACCAGCTGGTAAATCTAAGGGAAATACGCAGGCAGCTATACTTCAAACTACAGTCAGTTATTTCCAACCCACTGCATCTTTCTTAAGAGGTTCAAAGAAATTGCCAATGACCCCCACCACTGTTACTGTAATAATTCCCCTTTGCCTCTTTAACAGTAGTGATCCATTTAGTAATTAGTTTGCAGGTGATTACGTTGTATAATGGAAGTTTTAGCTCCACCAAAGAGATATTGATTCAGGAAAGCATTCATAGCAGTTAATAAGTAGTTCATCCTCTTTTAGAATAAGAGAGCAACTCTACTACTCTACTAACTTGCTACTTTTCTCGAAAAGAAGGTCCAGGGGTGAAATGCTGCCCTCAAAGACATGTTTATAGTAAAGCCAAGATCTCCATAAACCTCTTTGAATGGCATCAATGTTTCACAATAGCAAAATATTGGACTGCACTGATCAATTCATAGCTGCTGATATGATCAGCTATGTGTTGCTGTTGTTGCATTTCAATAAATTACTAAATTTTAGTTTTGATACTGAAACAGCCAGATATTTCCTCTGAAGTGCTGGTTATTGGCTATGCTTTTTCATTATGATTAATTGAAACATTTACTGTACTCGTTGCCTGCATATATAATGGAAACCCTTTATCCAGAAAGCACTACATTTCAGGAAGGCTTTCCCATAAACTTCATTTTATCCAAATAATCCACATTTTTTAAATCTTTTTCCTTTTTGTCTGTAATAATAAAACAGTGCCTTGTACTTGAGGCAAACCAAGATATAATTAATCATTATTAGGGGCAGAAGCAGCCTTGGAATTATTTCATGTTTAAATGTTTAAAGTAGTAGACTTAAAGTATGTAGATACAATTTATTGAAAATTATACTGTCATGGGAAAACATGCTTTTTTCAAAACACACCTGTTAATAGTGCTACTCAAGCATAATTCTGCACTGAAATCCAATTCTCAAAAGAACAAACAGATGTTTTAATCTAGACAAATTCCCAGCTGCCCCCAGTCATGTGACTTGTGCCTGCACTTTATGACGGAACTACTTTCTGGAAGGCTGTTATTTCTCCTGCTTAAGGTGGCCATACACAGGCAGATAAAGCTTCCGATGTTGGTCATTTAGACCAATTTGACAGTTTATCTGCCCGTGTATGGGGTCTCCAATTGGATCGATATCTGGCCACGATATAGATCGGGAAGGTTTGATTTTCTCCCGACTGACCCGTCAGAGCCCATTGCCCTTGTTCGGATTTCCCCCTTTATAAGGAGCCTTGATAATTCACTGAATTCCTCTATGGGACCAAACTAATTTCTGGTGCTGTAAGATTGGACTTTATACAGATAATACAGGAATAATAAATTCATATGATTTGAACTCAAACCATTTACATTGCGTACAATCACTGGTATGATTCTATATTATAGATTAAATACATTCAGTATATGCTCAGGACCAGATAATGGATCTTTGTGTAAATTGGATCTTTATACCTTAAGCTGTTTAATATAATATAATTAATAGTATAATTAATATACATCTTAGCTGGGATCAAGTACAAGTTACTATTTTATTATTACACAGAAAAAGGTAATCATTTTATAAAATTTGGATTCTTTTATTATAATGAAGTCTATGGAAGACAGCCTTTCTGTAATTTGGAGCTTTCTGGATAACAGGTTTCTGGATAACAGATCCCATACCTGTGTTACTAAAACTGAAAATGATGAACTAAAACCATAAAATATTCTAAGTAATGAGCACACTACTTTTCAGAAATGCTCACTGATGTCTATCAACCTTCAGATTGTTTAAGGCAAGTAAAAAAGTGACAACCTTTTGAAGCAACATCCTATGCAATACATCTACTTTTCAGTTTTTCTGCTATGAATACTTCTCTAACTGTAATACATTTCTCTGCATATTTTATCTGGCACCAATACAATACCAAGTTTATAATGGATTGTTGGAATGCAGAAGAGAGTGATGCATATTATGCTTTCATTATAATAAACTGACAAACTATTAAGGCACAGGTCCCATGGCAACTGGTGTTTAATAAGAACATTTCCTCTCGCT
The DNA here is from genome assembly GCA_024363595.1 of Xenopus borealis. Lineage (NCBI taxonomy): Eukaryota > Metazoa > Chordata > Amphibia > Anura > Pipidae > Xenopus > Xenopus borealis. Next base: position 149,474,758 of record CM044432.1, on the reverse strand, counting down.
TCATAAGATGAGTGCCTTAATGATTTCCATAAACCACTTTTATAAATCTTTGGCATTTAAGTCTTCTACAGTAAAATGTGTGCTTTTTATTTTTGTTGCTTTTCAGATACACTTTCAGTGCCTCGTTGGTCCCCACAGATTCCACGCAGAGATCTGGGAAATTCCATCAAACACAGGTAATAGGAGCACTGGAACAAAAGGCCAGTAGGGCAACAATGTGTCATCGACTCAGCCAGACAATAACTGAAAAAGAAAAATGATTGGGAGGAGATTAGTGGTATTTTTATTGGTAATGGCGACCAACTGCTGTGTGCCATATACTGAAGTCTATTGCCAGACCTAATTCATTTGCCAATGACTAAAAGTGATATTGACACTAAAAAAATAATTTTAACATATCAGTGTACATTAAGGGCCAGATTTACTAGCTCGGGTGAAGGATTCGAATGCAAAAAATTCGAATTTTCTAATTTTTTTTGGGCTACTTCGACCATCAAATTTGCTAAATTCAATCTAATCGAATGATTAGAATGAATCAAACAATTCGAATTTGAAAATCATTCGACCATTCGATGTTCAAACTACTTGCCCTTTAAAAAATCCTTTGATTGCCTAGTTCGCCAGATTAAACCTACCGAGTTCCTATATTTGCCTATGGAAAGCTCCCATTGGCTTTTTCTTAAATTTTTTTGATCTAATAGAAATCATCTGATTTCTTGAAAAAATAGTACGATTTGTATGATTTTTTTGTGAAATCGAATGATTGCTATTCGATCGTTTGATAGATGGAATAGCGGTAAAACCCTACGAATTCGATATTCTATTTCATCGGATTTTACTTTGTGAAAAATACGAGGGTCGAATTTGAGGGTTTTTAACCCTCGAAATTCGACCCTTAGTAAACCTGCCGTTACCTATAAGACATGTTGATCATTTTTTGCTGTGTTTTGTTTTTTGTATATAATTGTTAGTTGAAGTTCCTAAGCCTGACTCTGACTTTGCCAACCTGACTGTCCCATCTCATCACAAATATAGTAAATCTGCCCTAAATGTTACCTATAGGTCCTGTTGATAATTTTTTGCTGAGAGGTTTGTTTTTGTATATAATAGTTAGTTGAAGTTCCTAAGCCTGACTCTCTGACACTCTGACTTTACCAACCTGACTGTCCCATCTCAGCCTGTTAGTTACAGTTTCTAATGATAACAGACTCCTGCTGCACAAATATGGCAGCCCCCTCATACAGGAACATGGGGGATCAGACAGGTAATGTAACAGCATCATGCAAATACTTTATGGCAAAGTTAGAAGTAGCTTTCAAAGCCAATATTATTATATTATAACGTAAAAAAGAGTTTAATTTCAGGTGTCAGTATCTCTTTAAGCTGGCCATAGATGCAACAATCTGATCGTACGAATCCTCGATTCGTACGATTGTCAGACCATGTGTGGAGTGTCCCGACATTTGGCGTGCTATGCCGATTGGTTGTTCAGTCGATCGGACAGGTTAGAAGATTTCTTTTGGCTGCCGATCATATCTCTGCGTGCATTGCCAATCTGACGATTTTCAATGGGAGACATCTTTGTAGGACAGAAACTTTGGTAGGATTGCTGTCAGGGGCTGAGCATCAGCTGATCTGTTCTGTAACTGCTTTATTTCAACTGAAGGTTATTGGCAGGTCGGTGGCCAGCTTTAGTGCTAGGTTTAGATGCTGCATCCACTTTTCAGCACTTTTAACATCTTAACATTAGGCAGCCTATTTAACAGGTTTGGAACTGAGTTTAGGCAAATTAGTAATTGGTTTAGGGTTTGCTACAATGTAAACTGATAGAATAATAATAAAAAAAATAGTGTTAACCTCTGTGGTGCTAATACTAGAACCCATCACTCATCATATAACTCCTGTCACCGTTTAGCAACTGTATCAGACTTTTTACTCAGAATATTGCCTTTTAACATTATCCTGAATGGGGTCAGTAGTGACCTCACTATGCAAGTAAACATTCTTTTTCTCTTGCCTGATGGAGTTAACTGCTCCAACTAAAGCATTCTTAGCGAAATATATATCCTAATTAAAAAAAAATTGATTGCCATGGCCATGAAGAATCTTAGCCTACCTGTGTATAATCTCATCTCTCACTTTTTCAGTCCTCGCCTAACAAGAGGAATCTAGACTGTATTTGAATCCTATTTCAGCTGCTGAGCTATTTAGATGAGATAAAAGTCCAGGCCTGGACTGATAAAAGAAAATCAAATTAACTTTTGGGATGGCAGGTCTGTAATAAATTTAACTTGGCAAAAAAGAGGAATAATAGAAATGTACTGTATTTGAGATAGAAGCTTGGTTCTTTCCCTCATCTCTGATTTGATAAGGCATTTTCTGGCTTCACTATTGGCCTTAGTTTATATTGCATGAAAGGTTGGTGTAAAATAGAATTAGCCTTAGGAATTCTCTGTTTCATAATAGCCTTCCTACTTCATAACTCTGGTATGATTATTAGAAATACTGAATACTGGACTTCTGACATAAAGTGAGTCTTTGTTTATCAAATGATCACTACAGATTTGCCTGTCAAGTCTTCTAGGGCTTATACTAACGTATTTGTATAGCAAACAAACAGAGATAAAATGACAATACAGAAAAAAACACTTTAGCACCCTACTGATTATATAAAAAAATGTTGTTCAAAAGGCTTTCTTCATAAATGAAAATAAGTGACATTTTTCAGCTGCAACAGCTGTGTGCATGTATTATATGTTTTGTGTTCTATTAGGTATAGAAAACTGGATAACACAGGCACTCACATTCAATATATCTTCTATTTCATAGGTTCTCAACCAAGTACTGGATGTCTCAGACCTGCACTGTGTGTGGAAAGGGAATGTTGTTTGGACTGAAGTGTAAAAACTGCAAGTATGTTTTAGACCGCTTCTCCTGTTTTATGACAACCTGGGTAATGTCCAAAATATGTTCAAAGGCTTTATACTTTGTAGCATGTTGCTCAAATCATACATACGTAATATTCACCAAATTGCAAAAGCTCAAAAAAGCCTAACTCTTCCCCCTGTCTGCAATGGGATTCACCCATCACAAGGTTGATGTTGGGCTACATTGGCATCTTATGTAACACTAGGCTTAGTGTAATTATTCACCATCTGTTTGTCCCCAGGCGCCCACCGGAATCATGGAGGAGGCTCACTTCTAAAAATTCATTGCGGCTTTATTGTGCACATTTGAAAATTACAGACAGTGGGATCCCACTTTATGCTTTATTTACAAAAACAAATAAACAAAGATATTGGAAATGCAGCTTTTAGGCAGAAAAAAAAACATGTGTACCAAAAATTGTATTTAGATCCCTGCAACCATAATGATGATGATTGGTGATGTTAAGGTTAAAGTAAAGAAGATTTTTACTTTGGTCACAATCTCAGCATTACAACACTGTACCAAAATCCTGTTTTAAAATAAAGTAAAGTATTTTGTGTTGATGTTACAATTGGAAGAATCACAGATTTTAAACTAAATAAGACATTAATATAGGAAGGTCTACCTGGACTATGTGGGATTCTCTACAAAACCTTAGGACTAGTGTGTACTTAAGCTACTCGTTTCACATTATTCTTCATTTTTGGTCACTAGGCTAAAGTGCCACAATAAATGCACCAAAGAGGCCCCACCTTGTCATCTACTAATCATACACAGAGGAGGTAAGATGCTTGGCCAGTTTCTTGCTAATGTTTTTTGGCTGAATATTTGAAATTTTAATGCAAAATGTAATACTATGCCTACTAAAATGGGGATTAGTAGCATATAGTAACTCAGCTGTAACTTCTCCTTCCATGGTAGCTACCAACCCTACCAACAGCTGAAGTGCTGAAAGTTGACTCTGTCCTGCATCAGCATAGCTGACTGATTTCTCATAATTCAAACAGATACCCTTAAAATATTCTTATGCCATTTCAGTTTGGGCCTGATTGCAAAGGTTTATATGTTATTTTGGTTATGGCGGGGTAAACCTTAGCATCGTCATGATTATGTTTGTGCCCTAGCACATTGATTAAGAAACCCTCATTTTGAATCAATCAGTGACTACGAGGTAAAATTAAGTAAACCTGAAGTATCTGCATGCATCGTTTCAAAGCTTTTATAAATGGCTTAGCTCTATTTTTCTATTTTTCCAATGCAGCAAGATTAGTCAGGACTGAATCAGTTCCATGTGATATCAATAACCCTTTAAGAAAACCTCCTCGCTACTCAGACCTCCATGTTAGCCAAACCCTCCCTAAAACTAACAAAATTAAGGTAAGTTGCATGGAAATACTATCAAATTAAACAGCAATATCTAATTATTAACAGTTCATGGTTAATTCTTCAGGGGAATCTAGTGTCTGGTTTCAGTGCAGTGATGTCAGTTTGCATGCTTCAGCATCTTATTTATGATTATATATGTGTTCTATTTGTGTTAATATATATACGTTTTTGGGTTAATTAGTTAAATAATAGATACAGATGTTCTGGTAATAAGGTAGTGCTCCACCATGAATGACCGGTGTTGTTCTTCAAACAAACAGGACCCGCTGTTTACAATTTGGTGGCTTTATTAAAACTTCTTGGCTCCTCAATTCATTTGAACACCTTGAAATAAACTGAAATTTGAAAAAGAGCTTGTAAAGATAAAGGGCAAATCAATGCAAAGCATCAGGAACATTTTAAATTGATGGTTTGAAGCCATCTAGAGCTAAAAGAACCTAAAAACAAATAGTCATCCATTTGATCACAGGAGAGTACTCTGTAATTATGCACCCAGTTGATACTGGAAACAGAACTCTCTATCCACTCCACTCTCTAACCTATAACAGAATTCTGAATTCGGTATCCATAGCAAACTGAATTAAATGTACATTGGCTCTTATGGCTGTGGGCAAGCAGTTAACATGCAAACACTGCTCTGGAGTACAGGCATGGAGTTTAATCTTTGGCAAAGAACAAGAAACATTTTATGATAACTATACACAATAATAACTATGGACAGAGCTTTCTGATTAATATTAATATTTTAATATCAATATTTGGCCTTTAAAGGTTTCCTTTAATAAATCGTTCCTAAGTATTTCTGTAGTAGCAAACTCTCTGTATACAGTGAATGTTGATAAAGAATAAGCAATATGCAAACAATGTTGTAATTTATTCTAACAGTCCATTGGGTTCTTTTAAAGTGTACCTATCACCCCGACATAAAAAGCTGTATAATAAAAGTCCTTTTCAAATTAAACATGAAAGTCAAATCCTTTTTTTTTTTATTAAAGCATTCATAGCTGTTGTAAACACATTTAAAGGGGAATGAAACCCCCAGGTGCAAACTCAAATCCCCTACCCCCCCTGTAGGCCCCCTCCCTCCTGGCCTACCTCTCCCCTCGGGCTATTGCCTCTAAGTCCCTACTTACCCCTTAATGCAGGTCCCCTCCAGCGATGTTTACAGGGGCCTTCTTCTCTTCAAACTGCTTCTTCCGGGATCTGACAGTGATGGGTGCACATGCGCAGTAGGATGCCGGTACTACTGCGCATGCGCCAAAAGTTCACGGAGTTTGCCCATTGAACTCAGTGAACTTTCGGTGCATGCGCAGTAGTACCAGCGTCCTACTGCGCATGCGCGCTCAGCGCCTTCAGATCCCGGAAGAAGAAGAGAAGAATTGTTTAGAAGAGAGAGAAGATGGCCCCTGTGAACATCGCTGGAGGGGACCTGCATGAAGGGGTAAGTAGGGACTTAGGGGCAATAGCCTGGGGGGAGAGGGAGGTGGGGGGTGGAGGACGGAGGCCTACAAGGGGGGGGGGGTTTGGGTTAGCGCCGAGGGGGTTTCATTCCCCTTTAAAAATCTCAGCTGTCAATCAAATATTGCCTGCCCCATCTCTATGCCTTAGGCATAAAGGCGGAACAGGCAATTACTTTCACTTTCCATTCAGCACTTACTAGATGTCACTGAACTCCCCTCATTCTCCACCATTTAATTGTGTAACCAGTGCAATGGATGGACATCAGGCCCCCCCATTCTGGTGCATAAACAAGATTTTGAGATGATGCAGGGCTTGAATGAATAACATTGTCCACAAAATGATGCCTGCCTGCTTGCTATAATTATGAGTTCCCAGACCAAAGGAAACAAGATTCAAATAATTTATATACAGTAGTTCAATTAAAGTTTATTTTATTTAAGGTCATAAAATAGTATTTGGAATAGTGTTTTTGGGTGACAGGTCCCTTTAAAGAACATTCCAGTACTGTGCAAGGAGATTGCTTTGTGTTCTATTTTTGCTGTGCCTTTTAGGTTGCATGTGCTTCAGTCAGGAGTGGTTCTCCCAGTGGCAATGATGTATGTAGGGGGGAAATTACGGGCCTGGCATAGATCATAATGCAGTCGTACAGATGGATAGAATCATGGACAAATGACAAACACACGCCAACCCACACAACAGATAACAGGAAACATTGGCTTCATTGCATTACACTGATTTGTTTTGTGCCAGTCATTGTAATTATTGCATGTCCGTTTCATTTATAATTTAAAACACATTTCAGTCTTATATCATGTTTGAAAGCATTTGGATTTTGGATCCTTTCAAAACATATTACTGGACTATTGTAATATTAACCTATTCATATACTCTGTACCTATTTGACATGATATGATATTGGAAATTAAAAAAATATAGCTATAATGTATCTGACATAAACGCATTATACGTACATTTCTATTGGAGGGTTTCCCTAAAAGCGATGCAAGTTTCCGTCAGTTTGTTAACCTTAGCGTACTGTGGTTTAAGTGGGTTTAAAATACGATGGGGTGCAATGTTTATTCTTTTGATAAAGATGTTTCTTCCGTATTTGTGCTGTTTAAAGAACAACAGTAATATTATTAGTATGAGTACAGGACCTGTTATCCAGAATGCTTAGGGAACACAGCCTATTTACTCAGTTTTTACTTTTATACTGAACAATTCCTTTAAATGGGATCAAGTACAAGGTTCTGTTTTATTACTACAAAGAAATAGGAAATTACTGTAAAAATGTGAATTATTTCTGGAATTTGGAACTTTTTGGATAATGGATTTCTGCATAAGGAATCCAATACCTCTCTCAGATGTTTTTCTGCAGTATTATGATGTAGCTGTGTTGAAGCACTTCATACTTCAGGACAGATTCAATTGCATGAAAAAAACGTTATTTTATGGTTTATAAAATAAAAATATATAGACGAGGTTTAATTTGTGGAGAAAAAACATTTCTCCTAATTCAGGTACAGGTATTGGATCCTTTATCCAGAAGCTAGTTTTCCGGATAGCTCCATTATAATGGAATGGCCAACTCCCATAGACTCCATTATAATAAAATAAGCCACATTTTTAAAAATGATTTTCTTTTTCTCTGTAATAATAAAACAGTAGCTTGTACTTGATCCCAATTAAGACATAATTAATCCTTATTGGAAGCAGAACCAGCTTATTGGGTTTATTTAATGTTTACATGATTTTCTAGTAGATTTGAGATATGAAGATCCAAATTACAGAAAGATCTGTTATCTGGCAAAGCCCAATTCCCAAGCATTCTGGATAATAGGTCCCGTACCTGTACAGGTTTTTTCCCATAGACATGAAGTTTTCATGTGATAAACAGTGAGATACATCTGGGAATATCTGGAATTTAATTATTTTATAATCTGTTCAAATTAAATTTTGTGAAGAAAATACAAAAGGACCAGATGGTATAGGTAGGCATATAAACTGCAGAAGATAATAATATACTGCTGGTGGGATAGACATTCCTCTGTGCTTGGGGAACATGCAAACCGCTGGAGGAGGTTACACACGGAACCAACCTTGTGTTGGCTTAGGCCAATTTACTTATTTCCTTGCATAATTCAGAAGGAATATCTGGTCTGCAAACTAACCAGTCAGTCAAGCCTAACGTTCAAGCAAATAATTATTGATTACTGAGTAAGCTGAAGGCCACATATCATTAGGGACAGGTTTTTAGCTGAGATGGCAGACTTCAAACCTGCTGATAAAAAATAAGGGCAAATAAAGCCTACAAGCAGTTTGGTAATTGTTTGTACAGGTATAGGATCAATTATCCAGAAAGCTCTGAATTATGGTAAAGCCATCTCCAAAAGACTCCAATTTAATCAAATAATTCATTTTTTTTAAATGATTTCCTTTATGTCTGTAATAATAAAACAGTACCTTGTACTTGATCCTGGCTAAGAAATAACTAATTATTTGAGGCAAAACCCCATATCAGGAAAACCCAGGTCCCAAGCATTCTGGGTAACATGTCCCACACCTGTATTTGTATTAAAACAGTATTGTAGAATTGGTGTCCCAGTCACAACTGCAGCTTATCTTCTAGGATGCAGCCCACTTCCTAAACCAGCTGTTTCCCACCTTTATGTGATCATATAAAAATTGAAATATAAAGAGTTAACTAAGGGTTTAAGGGTTTGTTAGCAGTGTGCTCATGTGTGGCAGACAGCAGGTAGTTTGGCTGTTATTCAATTTAAAGCAGTGATTTTCAACCTTGTGCCTCCAGCTGTTAAGAAACTACAAGTCCCACAATGCATTTGCCTGACTGTGGCTGTCAGACTCCTTCATTGCATTGTGGGACTTGTAGTTCCTTAACAGCTGGAGGCACAAGGTTGAAAATCACTGATTTAAAGGAACAGTAACATAAAACAACCAAGTATTTTAAAGTAAATGAAGTATACAATGGGGTTCTTCAGAACTTATCTGTTATCTACTGTGTATCCTGTACTTGAATGGGTGCCCCGTGGCTACTCAGCATCTTATTTATATAACTATAGTTGTGTTTCTGAAGCAAACACATCAGGTTTAACTGTGCAGGGCACCAGTACATTCTAGCGTATAAAAAAAGTGTTGCATACATACAAATTGTTGTGTGCATAAACATTGTCACACAGCAAATTATTCGGAAGCCCATTTACTTTAATGCATTTGGACAAAATAGTCACATGTATAAAAATTGTCAAAATTCTTGCACATTAAAATTACTTTGACACCTATTGACTTCAATGCATTTTGCAAATTTTTCACCATATCGTGAATATTTTGGGACAGATTCACCCATCACTAGCAATTAACGAAACATGACATTCACGAAACAGAAAGACACGGGGTAATGCACTAACATAGTGTAGGTGCTAAATTGCGCCATTGTATATCAACCAATACAAGAAGCTGTGGTTTTCATCTAGTAGACCAGTCAAAGCTAATTGCTGACAAGGACTGCATTTTATCATCTTTGTTGTAAATTAGGTGAAATCAAGTTGGTAGGCCCTACTTCTGCCAGGTAGAATTGGAGCCCAAAAAGGAGAGGAGAAAAATAGAATAAATACCATGGTCCTAATATTTATTTGTAGTCCTGGATAGTTCTCATTTTGTATTCTAGTGTTGCTTTACTAAAGTGGCATGGGATTTGACCAAAATAGTTGTTTTGGATATTGTTGATGTGCCTAAAATGGATTTTATAAGTCTATGGACTTTTCTGTATGCCAGACTAAAAATACATCAAATGTCAAGGAGCTAGACAACATATATAAATGTCCTCTCATATTGTTCCTTTTGTGCTGTCTCTTTTATTTTCCCAGGACCATATTCCAGTGCCCTACCAGCCAGATTCCAGCAGCAATCCTTCCTCTACAACATCCTCCACACCGTCCTCTCCTGCTCCGCCTCTTCCTCCCAGCGCAACCCCACCCTCTCCTCTACACCCATCCCCACAATGCACCCGCCAGCAGAAGCCGTACAACTTACCAGGTACAAAAATTCACCTGGGAAAGAAGATGGTTTTAATCTTATTTTCTAGTGTTGAATAACTGTGAATTATGATACTTGACGCCATGGGCACAAGAAACACTGTTTCCTCGAACTGTAGTTCAAAGCATCTCAACTGGAAAAAATGTCTCTGTCTTCAAATGCACAGACTTTATTGCTGAATATGAATCATGCTCTATACTAGTCATATCTACATACTGTATCTAGTCTATCTATCTACAGTGAAACCCCAATTTGTCATACAGATATTTGTTTCCCCTGCATTTTACACTGTGTTTTTCTGTTCCCACCAATACATTAATGCATTTTTCCAACTTTACATTTTCTGGATACTACACCATTTCTTAATGGGCCCCTGAAGAACCTAAAATGGGGGTTCTGCTGTATCAATATATCTGTTTTTACCATGAAATTATAATTATTTTGGTTAAATGGATCAAAAATTTGATTTCAAGAATCAATTGAAATGATAGGCCAGATGGATTGATTTGATTGATCCTGGGAGCTGGTGTTTCACTGGCTTCTCTAAATTCTTGGATTCTCTGAATACTGATGTATCTTATTACAGGTGTAGAATCTGTTATGCGAAAACCCTTTATCTAGAAAGCTCCAAATTATGGGGATACTATATCCTATAGACTTCATTTGAAGCAAATAATTAGCATTTTTAAAAGTGGTTTCTTTTTTTCTGTAATGATGAAACAGGAGTTTGTACAGTAGTTGACGGTAACTGAGCTGCTGGAATCCATTTTGGTCCCAAAACAACCATATTGGGTTCATATAATGTTTAAATTATTTTTATAGACGTGCAACTAAACTGGTTAGAGGGATGGAAGACTTAAATTATGAGGGTAGACTGTCGAGGTTGGGGTTGTTTTCTCTGGAAAAAAGGCACTTGCGAGGGGACATGATTACAATTACAAATACATTAGAGGACATTATAGACAAATATCAGGGGACCTTTTTACCCATAAATAGGATCACTGCACCAGAGGCCACCCCTTCAGACTAGAAGAAAAGGACTTTCATTTGAAGCAGCGTAGGTGGTTCTTCACAGTGAGGACAGTGAGGTTGTGGAATACACTGCCATGTTGTGATGGCTGATTCTGTTGATGCTTTTAAAAGGGGCTTGGATGATTTTTTGGACAGACATAATATCAGAGGCTATTTTTATACTAAACTCTACATTTAGTATAGCTATGGACATATGGTTTGTGTGAAAGAGTGTAGGGGTGTGTGTGTGTGTGTGTGTGTGTGTGTGTGTGTGTGTATGTATGCTGGGTTTTAATTTGGAGGGGTTGAACTTGATGGACTTTGTCTTTTTTCAACGCAATTTAACTATGTAACTATTTTGTGCATACAGATACTAAAAAATGCCTTACCCTTTAAACAAAACAGGGATTGTTTGTCCATATATTGCAATATATTTAAGCTAGCCAACTATTTGATGTTGGGTGGGGTGAGGTTCTTCTTTAGCTAAACTCTAGTCTGACATACTCTTTTACCTTGTATTTCCTATGAAGTTCCTTGGGTCCTTTTTACAGGTCCTTTCGCTGTTTGATTTACTGGTTCTGGGTCAAGTCTTTGAGTTTTTTTGTCAGGAAAATATTTTTTAGGATTATATTAGGGAAACTAAATAAGTTTTTTAGGGCAATGTTTGATGCTGGAACACTGAAAAGGTAGGCTGATTCATGAGTACCATATTCTATTAGCACCCACTATAAGATGGGTTAGCAACAGATTCAAGAGCAGAGAGATGTCATTGATGCAGCTAGAATGACTTCAAAACTCCATCCCATTGTTTAAAAATAGATCATTTAATTCTGTAGGGCTTTAATGTATTCAAATAATTCCCACAAAGTACTATATCATGCTATCTACTGTAGAGTGTGTGTGACACTTATTTTTTCAGCAAGACTTTGTACTGTCTTACAAATATGTAGCTCTATCAAGACTCCTTCCCATTGTTCAAAAACAGGTCAGGTAAATATAAGTGTTGGATATTATTATAGGGAACTTTAATCAAATAGATGACTTATCGATCTGTGAATTGATCTGTCGTATTATGCCACAATAATAATAGGCTACTGAAAATGTCTGTAGAAAGTCTTGAATTCCCTTAAATGTCACATTTAAAACTGCTCATCTTTTTTCAAGTTCAGGGAGGGTCATTTATAGACTACAGTGAGCAATAGTAAAAATTTCAGTTAAAGGTAGTCTGAAGTCTGAATAGGCAGTTAAAGGACATTTACAATTTTTGATTTTTAGGCATACCAGTATAAATTGGCTGTGCACTTCCACCCCATTTTTTAAATTTTCTCTCACAAGGCATAATTTAATTCTGTAAGGCGTCACTGTATTCCAATAGTACTAAAGACTTTGTACTGTCTTACAAATATATGTACAAATGAAGCCGCTTTGGATTGTGTGTTTGACACAGAATAACTAAACCCAGTTATCCCACTTGTTCCATTTAACACAGAAAATTGTGTCACAGCATCCCATCTAATTAAAGAGTTCATCATTGTGAATAATGGTGCTTTGGTATGCTAATTAAAAGGTTAAATGCATTAAATGAGTTTAGATAACTTTAGATACCACATTTTCTTCAATTAATCTTGAGTCATGACCCATTTAACACACAAATCCAAGTGGCTGCATCTCTTTCAAACATGTATACCTTCATGACCTGTAACCTTATAAAATCTTATAAATCTCCTTCTTACATGGTATATGCAGTGTCATGCTGATGATGTACACCTTCTTAGACAGGAGAGATTGAGGACAGCTCTGTCAGTTTTGTTACTTGTGATCTTACTGCACTGTCAACCTCCAGAGATCATATTTATTTGGCATTTATGGAGCACAGTATTGTTGTGTGTGTTTGCATGATGCAAATTTTAATCATTAGTGCCCTTTAAGTAAACCAATTACTATTTTAGTACTTTAGTATTGCTAGAATGTGGGTGGACATTCATTCTGTCAAGCAAGTTCAGTTTATGCTACCTATTTCATGCAGTATGTGTTGTAAGTTTGTCAAGACTCTTCTCTCAAGCAAAAAATACTGCAAAAGCCTTGTAGGTGCAGTTGAATACTCTAGTTCTGAATATTTAAACAAGGAATCATTTTTCAGAAGTTAGAGCCAAGACTGCATATAATGTAAACAGACAGATATTGATTTTAATAACAATTTCATTTACAAATAACTTGACAGTTTGTATCATATTGCAAAATTGCTAAAAATTAAAAAATTTTGTTATGCAGGAATTTTTTGTTGGGTGGAGGACCCCAAGTCCTGCAGATCATAAAATCAAAGGAGCGGATATGAAGCATCATGTATTAGTAACATAGGTCTTACATTTTTAGTTTGCTCTTTGAACTTTGACATAGGTGTTTCAAAATAAGAATAGCAATATCCAAATATCAATAGATGTAAGGTGTTGGATAAAGTATCTGTACGTAAACTGTTGTAGTTGTTAAATGTTTAATTTTGGCAAAGTTACTTATATTATAATAATAGACTAATAATCTAGGACAGGTAAAGGATAAACAAAAACAATAGGTTCTCTGCACTCAACCCATTATCAATAATATTGAGATATTTTGTGCCTTAAAGGACAAGGAAAGACAAAGAAATAAAATCCAATTTTTACTTTCTTTAATGAAAAAGAAATCTATCTCCAATATACTTTAATTTTAAAATGTGTACCGTTTTTATAAGAAACCTGACTGTATGCAGTTAAATTCTCCCTTCATTTAGTGCTTCTGGCAGGGAAACAATCACTTATGAACAGCAGGGGGAGCCCCTGCCTTACTTACCAGTCATGCAAAACTCAAGCAGACCATACTGAGCATGTGCAGTGCCAGTGTCAGACAAAGATGTATAACAAAGTTACAAGATGACAGCCCCCTGTGGCCAACTTTGAAAGCATAAATCATTTGTTTGATTAGGCTTGTGGTGCAGTAAGTTCATGTTTATGTTTAGTATACAAAATACAGCATTTCTAGCCTTATTCTATTTTACACTTTCCTTGTCCTTTAAGCTACTAAAAATGCCCTCTCCAAAATTTTGATACTAATTTCTACAGTTAGTATAGCTATGGGCAAATACAGTTTGTGTGAAAGTGTGGTGGTGTGTGTGTGTGTGTGTGTGTGTATGCTGGGTTTTAATTTGGAGGGGTTGAACTTGATGGACTTTGTCAGACTTTGTCTTTTTTCAACCCAGTTTAATTATGTAACTGTAACTATGTAACATTTTGGGGACTGAAATTGTTGTTTTAATATTCATTCTCCAAGGGTCCAACAACACGTCTCATCCATGTGCCTCATCTTTGCTTCAAGGCCCACATTACTACAAATACAAACAGCAGTTCATTTTCCCAGGTAAGACTGTGAGGTTTTTGAGTTACCAAATGTCTACCATGACTAGATTTCTTGAATGTGCTATTTACTAGTGTATATAAGCAAATATTTTCTACAGTTTTTCCTAATTTCTGTTTTCATTCCTGATATGTACACTAAGGGGATCATATACTTACAATTGACTTTAATTTTCTTCCACAAAACAAAAAAAAATTGTTGCAAAAATTGTGAATTTGAATTTCAAAATCTTTATAAGTAAAATTAAATAAGCGACACTTGAGGCTCCCGTTTTCATTTAGAAGTCAATGGGAGTTTCAAACGTCTATTATTCTTCTACCATTCTACTATTTTCAAACTTCAAGCTATTTTTTAATTCAGGTGTTTGAGATGAATACAATATTTTTTTAGGTTTATTCAGAGAAAATAAAAAGTAGAATTTTACAGAATTGACATGGTTTGGTCATGTTTTTAAATGGGAACCCTGAGAAATGATTCCAGATTCTTTTTTTTATCATGTTAGCTGAGCAAAATAAACTTTACTTACACTATATTTATTATTTAAATAATGTTTCCTTCAGCAGTGGTGTAACTACCGGGGGAGCAGGAGGTGCAATTGCACTAGGGTCCGCTCCCCCCTGCTCCCCCTCAGGCCCACTGGAGATCATGTAGTGGTAAGTAAACTGCGCGTGTAGTGCGTCGAGGGGTGGGGAGCCCAGGTGCACATCCTGCACCCAGGCCCGGAAGCCATAAGTTAAGTTAATGTCCTTCAGTCTTGTAATTATGCAATCGCAGCAAGCAGGCAGGTGCCATTTTGTGGATACTGTTATTAAAAAAAATCTTAATTACATACATAAAATAACATAACATACCCAAAATCGTGTATGTATCAGAATAGGGTACCTTATGCCCATGCACACTGCCCTACTCAATTATAGAGTGTGAAGACAGAGGGGGAATGTAAGGAGAGCAGTGACATCTAGGAACTGCTGAATGGAAAGTAAAAGTAATTGATTGCCTCACCTCTATGCCTCAGGCATAGAGGCTGGTCAGATAATATTTGATTGACAGCTCAGATATTTAAAAACCTCTATAACAGGTATGTATTTTTAATGAAAAAAAAAACCATTTGTGTTCCACGATTAATTTGCAAAGGACTTTCATTATGCAGCTTTTTATGTGTAGGTCCACTACAATCATGTTTTTCATTTTTAATAAATAAGCACATACTTCTATATGAACTTCCAGCAATTTTTTTTCATTCAGGTTTTGTGTGCTTGATACATCTTGAAAGTTGGGGTTTCAGAAACTCAAATTTGAATTTTACAGCAAAAACCTTTATTTGCATTTAAAACTGAAATTCACATTTTGCCCCTAAAAGGTTATTTTACAGTTTCATGCATACACATTGTAACCCCAGTAGCACACATACCACAGAGAAACAATGATATAAAGCAGTGATCCCCAACTAGTGACTTGTGAGAAACATTTTGCTCACCGAACCCTTGGATGTTCATTGTGACCCCAGTGGCCTCAAAGCAGGTGCTTAATTATTGGCTCAAAGGCAAGTTTTGGTTGCATAAAATCATGTGTACTGCCAAACAGAGCTTCCTGTAGGCTGCCAATCCACATAGGAGCTACCAACAGTCAATAGTCCATAACTGGCACCCCAAGAACCATTTTGCGATCTTGTGTTGCTCTACATTCTTTACTTTTGAATGTGGCTCACAGGTTAAAAAAGGTTGGAGATCCCTGATTTAAGCCAATACATCACTCACATTAAAGCAGCATATTTTGCATGGTCTGCTTTCATCATCATCAAGGAGGTGTCTTACACAGTTCTTGCACTTATTTATGAAGTATTGCTCATATAATCCTTCGTACTGGATTCAATTCCTCTGAAAATGTTTCAAGAACATCCGGAACACGTGATAGTTAAATACAAAATAAAATGTAATGCTGATTCTTTTGGAGAACTTCCTTTATTCCCTGTTTTTGCTGAATATGACTGCCATTCTTTTGACAGTTTCCGATTGGGCCCTAATATAAGCATTGTGTATATTATTAAGAACAGCTGCAAAACTTACTGTCATATACAAAATATACATTTTATGATACCATTTAGAGTTATATTCATATCCCCACAGTTAGATTTTACACATATTATTAACAGAGAATAGAAACTGAAAAGTCTAAACTTTTGTTGCAGTAAATATACTGGAATAAGAAAAGTAAATACTTCAAGCTTTATCTTAATGTAATTTTAGAGGTGCTTTTTTAATTGAACCTTGCTTTGACACATTTAATGTTCTATGTACAGTATTTTAACATACTGTATCTAACATAGATAGTATAAATTTATCCTTGATAAAGGTCCTAATGTGGACCAAAATGTTGGACATAATGGTACATGAAATAAAGAGGTTTTTTTATTCTAACTCTAAGGGAGTGATTTACTAACAATGCGATTTCTATTCTTTTTTTTATTGTATTTCTCAATAACAATTTGACATTAAGTGTAAAAACCATGAAAACTTCTTATACAAAATGCTGCCAAATAAAAGCTTCCATAGAAGATCTTGAATTAATACAGAAGTCCTGTTTCCTATGTTTTTGTTATAAGTTAAAGTTGACCAAAGAATGTTTAGTATATCTTTTATATATACAAGCATTTTTAGATGGGCTCCTAAATCAATAACAATCTTATAAAGAATTATTTATGCAGAATATTAATTTGAGCTTGGGAAGGCCTGTTTAAACCATGATAATTATATGCTACCAGAAGTCTTATTTTCAGCTTTTGAAGATCCTACAGACTAGAACATTCTTATTTATTTATTTATTTTTTAAAGTGTTGGACTTTAATTTTGTACTATACTGATATAGTTTGATTTAGCTGTTAAATTAACAGCCCACTGTATGTGCAGGGTTATAATCTGCAAAACTAATTTTATCATTTACTGCCCTGCTTGTAGTATATGTATCCCTCTTTTTTATGTAAGCTATGAAAAGGGAATATGCAAAGGGTAGCAATTCAGGACTCACTTAAGAAAATATATGGAAGGCACACACATTAGAGACATAGACTGTAGGAAAGGAAGATATTATTGCGCTGTATGTTTTTAATCTTATTCCAATATATGAGATGCACTTTCTTCCCAATATTATACAGAAATCACAATCTCAGGCAATCACAGTGGCCTGAAAATCTTGTAAGATTTTTGTGTTAAGCTTTTTAAGATGAAATAGTGGTGCAGGAGAGAGGGACAATTTTGTCTATATATATATATATATATATATATATATATACTGGTTACAAGTTATTATGAAAAATAGTGGCAAAATTCTGCCAATTAAGTAATCTGAGGTGAGTTTCTTTTCTCTTTCAGAGTTTTTCTAAGTAGTACTTACTTATTCATTAATTTAAAATTTGAAAACAAACATCTAATACATTGTGCATCTGTATTTCAAATAAAGCTATGTTATTGTGAAATCAAAATTAATTAATGTCGTACTGCAGGCAACATAATCTAGTGCTAAGTGCAAAATTTGGACATGGTTCCTATTATGTTTATTAATTTAAGGGAAAACATTAAATATATTATGTAACCAGAGGGTGCTTCATGGACCTTGAGTTATACCTCTAGTTCTCTAGTTCTCTACTATTTTCTGATTGCTGCCTTACTATTTTTTATTGCAGATGTTGTGCCTGAAATACCAACCCGAGCTCCCCAAGTAATCCTTCATCCAGTAAACGCTCATCCAGTGTAAGTGCATTCATGAGTATTCATTTCTGCTGTGCAGTAGGCAATGGGCTGAATATTGTGTATCTTACCAAAACTTGTGCGCAACCATTGTATAGCACCACCAATGAACTTTGAGAATGACATTTCTCTTTTAAGTATTTGGTATAGAAAGCATCAACACATAAATGCAGTGAAAGATGTTAAAATAATAGGGTTAATTTTATCAAGGGCTAGATTTCAGTACAAGTGTGCTTAGGACCACAAATTGGCACATAAATGTCTTTAATCTATCCCTTGAGTAGATTGCAATAGTGCCAGATGCAAGCAAGCCTTGCTCTTAAAGAGATTCTGTAATGATTTTTGTAGTGTTGTATTTATTTTTGGATTACAGTGGTTTCACTGCAAATAATGCACTACCATATAAAATGTAATTTCTAACCCAGCAAGTGTATTTTTTTCACTATAATATTGGTGTGTAGGCAGACATATCTGGTCATTTTGTCTGGTCATGTGCTTTCAGAAAGAGCCAGTGTTGCAATATGGATCTGCTTTCATGCAGGCTATTGTTTCTCATACTAAATGTAACTGAAGGTGTCAAAGTGGGACATGGATTTTACTATTGACTGCTATTCTAACAATATATCTACCAGGGAGCTGTTATCTGGTAACCATCCCATTGTTCTGCTGATGGGCTACTGGAGAGGAAAGGGAGGGAGTGTTATCCCTCCAACTTGAAGTGCAGCAGTAAAGAATGACTGAAGTTTATCAGGGCACAAGTTACATGGCTGGGGGCATCTAGGAAACTGACAGTATGTCTAGCCCCATGTCAGATTTCAAAATTAAATATAAAAAAATCTGTTTCCTGTTTTAAAAAATGGATTCAGTGTAGAAGACTGCCCGAACAGCACTAGTAACTGATACATTTAGAAAAAAAAAACGTTTCCCATGACAGTATCCATGTAACGCCTGTCATAAACAAGTAGTTCATACAGGGATCACTGTGGATCCTCCTGTGCTCCTGGATTGCATGTTCGAAGCCATATACAAGATAGTGTATGCCAGGGGATGCTCTTCCCATATCCTGCCTTGCCTCTGTGCAGTGCTACCAGGTAGGAATCTGGCCAAGAACACCTTTGGTTTAAAACCCTGCTCATACAAGGCACAAGTATGTATATACCACTGCTTAACCCCCAATGTCGTCATCCAGCCCTGAGGTCAAACCTTTCTACCAAGGGCAGACATCAATTCTTGGACCTCAAAGACTTTTGTCTGTCAGTGTTGGAGGTGAAATCCAGTGGGTCAAGGTATAGAATGAGAAAAACATGGTGCTTTGCACCTTGCCTGTGCTTTTGTAAATGATTGTGAACATGCAAATGCAAATATCAAATTATCTTTGCTCACTTAAAATAACAACATTTTAGGATTTGATACAGGTAGGAAATAGATTTACATAGTCTTGTTTGGGAGCTTATAAACAAATTCCAAATTGCTCATGGCTCACTTAAATTCACATTAACTATTCAAATTTCTCTTCTGCTATCCATTTTCAGAACATAGCAAAGTAGATTTCTCTTTCACTCCTTAAAGAACAAGATAAATGGCTCAGCATTCTACAAACATTTACAGTGCACATGTATCACATGTACACAGTGACATATTATAATTCGTAACAAGGATCAAAGTTAATTGGGCATTAAACTCCTCTATCAGTGAGTAACAAGTGACATATTGTATGGTGTTTCCATTTTGTTAACTTCCTTTGGCAAAACTCCTTTCAACATTTTTTTTTTTAATGGGTATGCATAGTAGATATCCATCTTTTTGACTTAATGAAAAAAAAGAGATTTATTGTTTAGCTTTGAAAATGAAATAAAAATCCAGATATAAATCAAGCCTCCGGCAGGGTGCACTGTTGACAGCTGTGTGAACAAGGAACATAAAATTCAGCTGGTAATAACAGCAGTTGCACATTCCATTTCCAATCCTGTCTTTTCATTTCCACTTTGTCTCTGGGATGAGCTTACTTGGATCACTAATCTTTTGGAATTCTGTAGCATTTAGCTATCCAAACAGTAAAATAATAATGAAAAAAACTGCAGTATGGCTTTCCAAAGTTCAGATTTTTGTTATAGGGAAACTTGCTTAAGTTCTACGATCTTGGAAACTTACCATTAAGGACTTTTAAGAAACAATTTTGTCTCACAGACATGTGGTTAAATGGTAAGAGATCAGAGAATCCAGAATTAATAAATATATAGTTAAGCACAGTGTGAAGACAGTTATAAAACCAGGAGCATAGGCAAAACATCAAATAAGTTTGAGATACATTATTGCTGCAGTTGCCTTAACAAGAAAAACACATTGTACAAACACATTTCCATTTTAGGCTTTAATCAATGAAATATACCACTGTGATTACCTTGGCAGATCATCATTAAATTGTAATCAAAATACAGATTAAAGTCCAGTTTTCTTTCTTCTTTGGCTCATTTGGTTTTTTGTACCTAGAAATTTACTTTTGATGCAGTAAAAGGAGGAGACCCTGTAATTGGAAACCATCAGACGCCTAACAAATCATACAATAACAAGATTTTTCGAGGCAAGTCAGTGGCACCCTGGGGAGGTGCAGTAAAAAATGGTAGTTAGGGGAAAATATAATGCTGTGTGCCCAGTGATTATGTTGTTTACTTATGGCTTTATTATTTTTCATTTTTACTTTTTTGACTTTGCCTCTTGCAGAACTACTGTAATTAACAATATTTTTTTTTAAATAAATTCACCCAACCATTGTTTTTCTGGTTTTGCTGCATTAATAATCAAATCTCAGTGCTACAGAGTGAGAGGCAAGCTATGCTGCCTTGGGTCCAGATGCCAATCCAGCTGCATTTTGTTTGTTGGCTGACCCTTCCCTGCTACTGCATAGGTTTGTACTTTCTATCTATCGAGAGTGCATATACCACAAAATCCATGGCTCCTGAAACAACATTCAAATGAGAAGTAAGTAGAGAAATGGTTATCACTCCCATAATCCCAGTGCAAACTGTCTCTGCAGTATTTTTATTGGAGCAACCAGGGAGAATGCAGTGTACGTTTTTGGTGTCTCACAACCCCTTTCTTAATGTATTATTCCCCATCACCAACCCCAAGTGACAAGAATTAGAGAAAGAAAGCAACATCATCATCACCTCACATCATCTGTCCTATCCCTATTCCAGTTCTCACGATAAGGATGACGGCAATTACCTTTGTCATCATGCTGCAAGGGACCCCTCCAACACCTCGTTACCAAGACAAAATGTAAACATGCCTTCTTTTTAGGATAAATTATACAAATCATTTAAGGAACATAGGGCCAAATACGCATGAAGGTATGGTAACCCCTAATGTTAAAAGCAGCACCAGATCTGCATTGACCACCTCTTAATGCTGTGACATCCAGGGCTGGATTTACATAGCGGGCGCCCCTAGGCCCACTGCTGTCATCGCCCCCATACTCTGCCCTTTATTCGCAAATTTTAATCATCAGGACCATATCAATGGGGATTGGCGCATCGGAAATTTAAAAAACTATTGTATCTCCAGCCTATCCTCAGTGTTTCTGAACCAATGTGGGTGTGGCTGGCCAGCATGCCGCCCCCTAAAGTCCTGTCAACCTAGGTGGCCTTTCCACAGATCCGGGCCTGGTGATATCTGTGGATCATCCTGTAAGATGTGCCAATTCTTCAAAATAATATTTTAATGTCAGCAGACTCAGGGCAGTACAATTCATCTATTCATTTTCAGCTGGTTTATCAGCAAATAATAATTTCCTATCAAGACTTAACCCATTTCTTTCTGCATTATCCAACACTTTGGGATCATAACCACATGCTAGGTACTTATTTTTAACCTCAGCAATTCTAGTAGCACAAATAGTGTCATCATTAACTATCTTACCATTTGACTTAATAGACATATTTTTTATGTGAAGGAGGATGGAAGTTTCTAGCGTGTAAATAACTATATGTGTCAATATGCCTACAGTACAAATCAGTACATAACATATACAGTAAGTATGATCTAGATTTTGCAGCTAGTGGTTTGATATACAGAACCCTGCAAGATGCTTCACTTTTTCCTATTTATATTTAAAATAGTATTGACATTTGTCAGAGTGTGCTTCTTTGTGCTGTTAATTTTCAAGAGGCTGTTGCATTTATTCGTACAGTTTGTGCTTGGGTAGCTCGAGCCTAGGCAGTAGCTCTTATTGTTGTATTTTCCACAGCCCACAACCCAAATTCTTGTCCCAACTTTCTCCTGCTGAATAACTGCAACTGTAGCCCAAAAGATTTGAGCACAACAGTAGTGTGTGTCTTAAATTTCCTATTATGGATGGCACTATAATTTATTTCAGAGGTAATCTAGAAGGATTATTACACTTCAGTTTTTATAGCCTTTCTAAAATGAACTGCAGTACACTTCATTATCTCCTTTCTCAGATGCATAAAACTGTTTCTTCTTTTTATTCGCTTGATAAATGATTGTGTTTGCTGTTTCTAAAATTACTGCTCCTTATTAGTCTGTTCTCATGTTTCTCCATGAATGTCTTCTGTGGACAAGCAAAGCAGTTTTATTCAGTTATGTGTCTTGTTTTGGTGCTGATTCCAGAGCCCTCATTTGTGCTACAACATTTTTTGCTAGAGGGACCTCAATCTATAATACCATGGCTAGATAGTCTGGCAATGCAAGGAACTTTCTTAAAGTGCTATGTCCATTCATGGAATCTATTTTGCTATTATTACTTAAAATAGCACGTTTAGTGTGCAAAGTTCAATTTCGGATGCAAAACAGCATGTTTCAAAGTTTTCATTCAGAATTTCAGCATACTTTGAACTACAATAGCACCTGCTACATGAAAATGAATGTAGTTGTGTATTTGTACAAATTATGTGCAAGGTGTCCCCAGAATTGTCAGAGTATGGATTGTGTCTGATCCAGTACAAACTGAGATGCTGTTTGCATTTGATTCTTTGGACCTCCTGCACCTATTGATGAAACACACTGTTGGAACCCTGCAATTACTGCCACATTCAGGTTAGTGGTACCTACAGGGTTTCCTAGTGTTTCCTAGTTTCACTTTTTATTCTGCATTTCCTAGATGTCACTTGTGTAGCTACGTATATAGCCATGGACATCAGGCCCCCCACTCTGGTGAATAAACATGGTTTTGGAATGGTATAAAAGCTTGCCTTAGTAACAGTGTCCACAAAATGGTGGATGCCTACTTGCTGTGATTGTGAATGCCAAGACTGAAATCAACGAGGATTTATATAATTTATATAGTGTAAATAAAGTTTATTTTGCTTAACAAACGCAATAAAAAAGAATTTTGAATTATTTCTTAGGTTGAAGGTCCCCTTTAAGGCTCACTTATGAACATTGCTTTAAAAAAGGAAATAATATGCATTTCATAAGGTGCATGGTAGTTAAGTTTGTAGGCATAGCATTAAGGCAGGAAAATGTGTTCATAAATGAATAAGTATCTCATAGAGATGGAGTACAGGCATAGAGTGTCTTATCCAGAGACCTGACGTCTTCAAAGCTCTAAATCAAGGGAAGGGCATATCAATAGAGTCCAGTTTAAGCCATTCATTTTATATGTTTTCCTTTTTCAGTGTAGTAATAACAGTCCCTTGTAACACTTAAAGAGATACTGACACCTGAAATTAAACTCTTTTTTACATCTATTATAATATTGGCTTTGAAAGATACTTCTAACTTTGCCATGAAGTATTTGCGTGATGCTTTTACATTACATGTCTGTTGCTCCATATTCCTCTATGAGGGGGCTGCCATATTTGTGCAGCAGGAGTCCGTTAGCATTAGAAACTGTAACTAACAGACTGAGATGGGACAGTCAGGTTGGCAAAGTCAGAGAGTCAGTGTCAGAGAGTCAGGCTTAGGAACTTCAACTAACAATTATATACAAAAACAAACCTCTCAGCAAAAAATTATCAACATGACCTATAGGTAACATTTAGGGGCAGATTTACTATATTTGTGTGAATGATTTGAAATTCAAAATTTTTTTTAAAAAATTAGAATTCGAATTTTCGAATAGTTTTTTTGGCCACTTCGACCATCGAATTTTATAAATACGATCGTATTGAATGATTCGAATAGATCGAATAAAAATCTACTCAATCATACGACCATTCGATGGTCGAATTACTTGCCCTTTAAATTTTTATTCGATGGCCTACTTCGCCAGATTAAACCTACCAATTAGCTGTATATCCCTATGGCGATATACCACCTGGGAAAAACCATGTTGTGACACTAAGCAATTGTCATGGCTCTCAATTGTTTCAGCGAGCCAGGGTTATTGCTCATTATGCACATTTGTTTGACTGAATATGGGTGCCCCCACTGAGAGCTTTTTGGTAATCTTAGACTTAACACTGGGAAAGGAAGAGATCTAGCATCAAATAGGACTACACAGTAACACAAGCTTTACATGTAATGTTGTGCCCTGGACATGCACTTGTACATTAAAACCGCAATAGGTTTGCCATTTAATATGTTTGGTGGAGTGTGAAAATCAGTTTTTTGCTTTTTTTACTAACCAGAAGTAAAGACGATAACTCCTAAACTCCTTGCTTTATTCTAGTAATGAAGGAAATCCATTACTTCAAATTGAAGTTGAACCAACATCTGAGGTAAGCTGGCCATTTTTTGGGGAAAAATTGCTATTGCATTTGGTTCAGTGGGAGTTGAGAATTCAAAAAACACTTGCAGTTTTACTTCAAGGTAGTAATCCATAGAAACTACTTGGCAGTTAGTTCTTTCATAAACAGTAGTAAAGCAAATGAAGGCAAATGTTTGCTTTGTTGAGACAGGCTAAACAGTAACACCACTAACACAAAAAAATTTAAAAAGACATTGACTTAAGTTTTTTCACCCAATTAATGAATTCTTAATTGGAAGATGTCAGATGTGCATCTGTGATGAATATAGATGATAAGACAGGATTGCCATCATTTAATTGTGTTAATGTTTACTCTAGATAATCTTTATCGATGCAGACTTACTGCATTACTGGAAACTGGAATGGGAATCCTCTAATGCCAGTCCAGTCTCAGTCCTTATATAAGTGGGATTTTATTACTTCTTGATAGACTGATGAAGGTTTTTTGTGAAATCTGAATAAACATAAACAACAATTCATTCATTATCAAAACCAGATCCAATATTATTTTAAATGTATTTTTATTCATAAATTTGCATTACATTTAGAACTATCATTTACAACTTTCATTGACATGAATTAGTTATGTGAATGTCAGTCTTTTGGAACTATATATTATATAAGAACAAATGTATACTATTTGTAATAGTTGCTTAACTGATTTTTTTTAAATCGATCAAATATTTAATAATGCAAAATTCTTTAATCACATGAACATGTAAAAACATGATCAACACAAAAATCAAATTATACCAATCATTTTTAAGAATTGACTTTAATAAAATGTAAAAATTTTCAGAAAACTTCACCCACTCGCTATTCATTCCTATGGGATTCTTATAATAATATATACCCGTGGGTGGAAGTTACTGTTTAATTAATACACTTCTAAAAATCTCATAGAAACAATTAGAAAGTGGATTATTTTTTCTCTGTTGACCTCTGATATCACATTTTGATAAATGTGTTTCTAGCAGTTATTTAGGCAGCCAGTCCTTTGAAGAAATAGTCCTTAGAACTCAGACAAATTCCTTTTTGCAGTTTCTCTTTCCACAACCTATAATCTATAAGTATCTGTTCATGAATAAAACTGATTCTAAATTTTAAGGTTCAATTACTAAACAGGCAAATCTTTACCAAATCTTTTGGACAAAACAGGTGAAGGCATAATGTGTTTCGTCACTCATAGCCTATTATACAATAATAAATGTATTGGAACTTTAAACCACTTTTTGGTTTATTGTTTTCGAAAAACATCTTTTGCTGTTGTATTGGAACTTATTTAAGCCTTAGGTACAGAACATAAATGTTGCAAATGAGCCGGGTAATTGTTCTCAATTTTGCCTACAGAATGAAGATGGCAATGAACGAGCAGAAGAGTCTGAAGATGACTTTGAGGAAATGAACCACTTATTGCTTTCAGCCAGGAACTTTCCCCGTAAAGCCAGCCAGACCAGTATATTCTTGCAGGAGTGGGATATTCCATTTGAACAGCTAGAAATTGGAGAGATGATTGGCAAAGGCCGATTTGGTTTGGTTTACCATGGACGATGGCATGGAGAAGTGGCCATTAGGCTCATTGACATTGAAAGAGACAATGAGGACCAGCTGAAGGCTTTCAAGCGGGAAGTAATGGCCTACAGACAAACACGGCATGAAAATGTGGTTCTCTTCATGGGTTTATGTATGAGCCCACCACACCTTGCAATTATCACCAGGTAATCTCAGGTCTATTGATTTGGTATTAAGCCACAATTTTATCACATGTGTTAGAAAGACCCTTTCCTGTATGCCATGTTCAATAAAGTACTGCATCAGGAAAAATTCTAGAATGTATGGTTGGCTTTACTAGCCTATAACTTTTAAAATTTAGACAAGTGTTCTCTAAATTCATTATTCAATACAATTACTGAATACTTCTACTTCTACTACCAGTTGTATTACACTGTAGAACACTGTAGAACAACTATGTTCTAGGTTATTTTTTGCCATTTACAGAATTGGGGCTACTGTACTGCTATAATCATTTCCATTTCATACTTTCAATCTTCTTCTGGTATGCAAATGCTCACAATGCTACATGCAGGGAGAAGCCTAAGAAGCTAGACCTAAGGGTACTGCCTGTATAAGGAATTACTGATCAAAGCAGCAGATCAAGAATGTCTTGTTATTTGACACAGAGAGATGGTGTTCTAAAGGCTGATGCTTTACCAATTTTGGACACAGATCCTGGAGATAGCTGTCCAGAGTGTTGTCAGATCTTTGATGCCGTAGGGGACATATACAACCAGAATTATAGATCATAAAATTCATCCTGTTTTCAACCTTTTTACATTTGATACAAACATACTGTATGTAAGGGTGTCAGAGAAGTACACAGAATGTATTGGTTATGACTCTGCAAATATTAGTGAGTTCCCTACGTTGGAACTGCCCAATATTTATGGCATGGAAAGATAATAATGATATTAATTAGATGTTAATAATGTTACTCCAAGTCTTAATTCTTAAAACCCTAGTAGTTGTCAGTATAAACTGATATTGTGAGACTTCTAGCACAGTTGGAAGAGGGGTTCTTTTCTTCTTTTTTCTAAATTACCTTAATTATAACTGAACTCTTCAGACCTCACTTCTAATTGAGGGGATAAATTAGCAAACATTAATCACGAGTATCTAATTTCTTTTTAACACCATTACAGAATGTTCTCATTGGTGGGAATATTCATACAGGAGACATATGTACAGTATATTTTTTGCATATGTATGGATTTGTCCTTGACTGCCTTGCTCAGAGTGAATCCCTTCCTAGAATCAGAGTTGTGATTCTCAAAAATTATTGCCTCATGGAGGCTTATTCATTGAACATCGCATTTTAATAATTTTAGATGTTTTTTTGAACCAGTTACTAAACTTAATAATGCTTAAACCACAATTGTAACTGAATTTATAAAAAAAATCCAATTATAAAAAGTATGAATACCTAGTTTTTCTGACAGTTCATACTGAAAAAAATCTGAAAACCTTTAACATTCTGATTGGATTAAAAATGGTCCAATAGGATTAGTGCTGCTACCATTGATTTCTAAAGCACCTGTTACATATGGTATCCCAATACACAGAACAAACTCCAAGGTCCAGGTCTCCTCTCACGCTTCTGCCTCTAACAAACATCTTTCACTTCCGGAGGAACCCTCTGCAACTCAAATGCCGCCAGGTCTTAAAGTGAGAGAACCAAGGGAGAAATTCTGGCTTCGAAGGGGGCCATAACTTATACATGAAGAATGGGTACTAATCAAACAGTGCTGTACAGAATCAGGAACCAGAAGTGTATTCAGGATTACCAGGCCAGATCAGTACCAGAGTGTCAGGCTTACCAGGACGTCTGGCGATGGATCTCTTCTAGATGATAGGACCCACAAGCGGCTAACACAACACAGAACCCTCCCGGGAATCATACAGGGGGAGTCGTGAGTGGAGAGAAGCCTGTGAGGCTAAACCAAGCAAAGTACCAGGGAGTATAGAGAGAGGTGTAGTCAAAACAGATCCGTGTTCAAGGGCAGGCAGCAATACAGCAGGAACGATAGGCAAGCCAAGGTCAGGATAGACAGCGAAGATTGGGAGTCAGGAACAAGCAAAAGGTCAAGATAAGTTTGAATAGCTAGGTTTCGAGGGAGAACCATGATAACCAGGCACAGTTTACAAATAGAAATGGATTTAAATCCATTTAGCCTTAGCGCCAATTCTCCATCATCGGAAAGCCTGCGCAAGTGCGCCAACATTATGACGCTCCGTGCAGTGACCCACATACGCACCTGTGTCCCCGAACTTCGTAACGTCAAACCTGGAACAAGCCGTGTTGGAAGTGCTTCTGCAGTAAATATTCTTACACCAGAGCAGGGGTTTTATAAGCAGCTTAATGGTTTACACAGATAGCCAGTGGCCAGATTGACAATAGTTGAAACAGTATGAAACATGGAAATCAATAGAGGCGAACGAGGACCTTCACTGTCTACTCACATATGGCAGAGGTAATGCAGACAGCATGGAAACACCTGGTCACTGGTTTGACTCCAGGCAGGATATTAAAGAGGACCTGTCACCTTGAGACATGAGTAAAATATTTCTTTTCCATCCTTAGTTAAACCCTTTAGTCAGCTGTTTTTGTCTATATCTGAAACGGATTAGAAAATATCCTTCATGTAAAAAGGGCTTCATAGGCGCTGCCATGTTTAAACACCCCTTTGTTTTCTGTGTGTGGGCTGTGCCAAACTGCCAAATCTCATTCATGCTTAGTCAGAGTATACTCTATGATAGACAAGCTCTGTATAACTCATGTCACACCAGGACTTGATATTCTATGGGAATTATTTGAAACACCTTCTATTGTTCTATTCAGATTGTGTGGGCTACTCCAGCCACTAACAACTGCACAAACTGGTGATATCGTGAGAGGAGTCTGCAGTACTGATTCTACCCATGATGCTTTGCTCTCCTGACTTTCTGGAAAGTCAGGGCTTCAGTTAGTGTCTCATGCACATTTTGAAAAGTAGTTATAAATTGAGAATTAGTGAGATTTGAGCATAATAAATAGGGGTATGTGGTTTGTTTTAAAAGTTTTATTTCCTTCCTAGTGTTAACTCAATCATGACAGGTTTCCTTTAAAGCACCTTGGCAACTTTTACTTGGCAACGTTTTGCCTTACAATTTTTGGTGGTTTTTAGAATTAATAAATCTCTAATTTTAGAGCTTTTTAGAAATATAGGAAAACCACACCTTTTTTTCGAGATTCGTGGAAAAAATTAAATTTGATTTTAGTAAATGGGACCCATGGAGTAAAGCAAGTATTACATTTGGAACATTTGGACACTGAAGGTTGATGTGGCTGGGTCATATCTGGCTAGTTCAGCTGCAGTCTGCAAATATATTTGCCTTTATTGCATTTCCAAAAATGTTATTGTTTTTTAAATTTTGCATTATTAAGGCTTTTGAGTGAGTGAATGAATGAATGAATGAATGGACACACTTCTTGTTGCTTTCAAATGAACAGAAAGACAACATTTCAAAATTAAGCCTTCCATCTAACACCCACTCTTTCAACAAGGCTGATGATGTCTGTTCCATCTTTCATATCCTCCCCTGCACCTTTTCCAGAGCTATTTCTTGAGTATTTAATGTAATGAGAGTCATTCATCTGATGTTGAAGAGATATTGGCGTTCAGTCATTTGAAATAGCAAGACCGATTGATTAGTGGAGAGGTGGAATTTAAGACACAAATCAATATGACGCTATAAGAGTAAATACATCTTTGTAATGAATCAAAAATACATTGATATTTGCTTGCTGTAGCCATTTGTTATGCAATTCTTTAAATTAAAAAATCTTATTTATGAAGAAACACATTTATGAAAAAATGCATTGTTATAAATTTTACTGACAGGAAATTGGGTAATTTGGTACATTTAGTTTTAGAGATATTATTGGAAGTGTCCTTGTATCCAGACCATTGTGGAGGAGGGTTTTTAAATAGTAGTCAGTGTAAAATACAGTAAGCACAACACATTATTGCTTACTCCTTCAGGTGTCAAATTATCTGTAAGTGTCAGCCCTAATCTAGCAATGATTGATTGTATTTAGAGAGTTTCTTATTTCAATATGCCAAAACTTACATTCAATTTTAATTTTCACAATGGTTCCCCTTTAAGGACTGTAACTTTTATATTGTGTTCATACAGAAATTCTGCTGCATGGAATCCATCTCCATCCAGGATTTGAATTCAGCCAAATCCTCATGCAGCTGTTATCCAGTTGGTTAGAAGGAATGACTTAACTGCCTGTTTTAAATGGCTTACAATAAGTGATTGGCTGTACAGAAGCAGAATAGTTCTAGTCTGAGAGATGTGCCTGCAACATAGATTGAGCATAGCATTTGTTCCATGTCCTGAAATAAATATTGTTTTGTAGTCACTTTATTTTCCACATTAAACTGCATCTGACTTCTAATCAGTGGCGTAACTACTCGCTGGTGGGCCCTGGTGCAGGATTGGCACCCGGGCCCCCTTATTGGGCTCTCCCCCTATGAATTGCACATTGGAGTTCTCCTAGCCTCTCCAGCGGGCCCCAAGACGGAGCGGACCCTGGTGCAATTGCACCCCCTGCTCCCCTGGTAGTTACGCCACTGCTTCTAATCTGAAGTAGAATTTCTGTAGATAAACTGGAGAAATTCTGCTATGGACCCACCAAGTTTCACACCAACTTCCTGTTCCATTAGACCTGGTTCTCCATTACTTTTCTTTTTCACTGTCAGGGTGAAAGTAGTCGTTAATCTTTATTATGATACAGTACCTGACTGTCATGTCCGCAAAACTAATGGATGAGTAGAAATGGTAAGAAACTCATTATATGAATGACAGCACATTAGATTCTCTGTGGTAAACATTTCCTCCTTCCCCCATTTGCTTTGCCCCCTCCTGTCTTCTTTCCCTGTTAGCTTTTTTTCCAGTCCTATACACCGCTGATTCATCTGCAAATTCCCTTCCACATTACATATTATCATTTTTGTCCATTGTCATGTTGGCATCATGACACAGTGTTTCACATTTGTTTATATTTATACATCTCTAAAGCTGTATGTCACGTCACATTTTTAATGTAATATAGATATTTAATAGCACAAGGTGACACCAATATGCTGAAGAGTTGAGTATTTCTGTCATAACAGCTATACCTTTGGTTAAATTGTGTGTTTAGCCACTGTCATATACTAGGTAGTCCGGGTTTCAGCCACCCTGTCAAGGACCCTTAGCCTCTCCCAGTTTCTAGTGTGCACATCATTAACTTACTCACAGTGGATCTGCATGTGTAGGAGTACTGTTGTACCCAGCATGCTACTACCTGGTACCTGCTGTTTAGTGTAAATGTATGAGCAAGATGGTAGGTCTAGACTAGTCTAGAACAGATATTTCCAAATGTATGAGCAAAATGGTAGTTCAAGAATCGTCTAGAACAGCTATATGCAAATTTAAGAGCACAATGGTAAGTCTAAAACAGTCTAGATCAGCAGTTTCCAAATGTATGAGAAAGATGGAAGTTCTAGGACAGTCTAGAACAGCTATTTCCAAATGCACTTTATGAGCAAGATGATATTACCAATTTATCTAAAAATACTTTCTGAAGAAGTTGTTACCCAATAATTATTAGTACACACCACAAGAATAAGGTTTATAATCCTTCAGAGAAAGTATCTGATTAATGCAGAGTAAACTTTCTGATAGTTGTATCACTTCTAATTTTTGAAGTTGACACACATGATAAGGCAAAGAAAGCGAGGTTGTGGCAGCACTTTAAGTAAAAATATATAAATACAATGGAAGTGTCCTTGATCTGGCCAATTGACATATAATCATACAAATATGAATTCATCTTGTGAATATAAAAAAGCACAACTAAAATAAAACTTTTACCAACAGCATGGGGCCTGGGTGCAGTCCAAGCAGTTGGTGGCAGATGCATATAAATCTCAATTGCACCCCCATTAGTCCCACCATTGTATAACAACGACAGTTTCAATGTCAGCTTAGTTCAGAGGACAAATAAGAGCTCATGCATAAAGAGTGTGCATGAGGGGGTGGTGTGATGCCCCTCCACTTCTCCACAATATAATATACTGTATATTATACAACATGCAAGGAATGAAAGTTGCCCCTTCACTGGCAATATGGATGGTGTGCAAACTGCTTTCTTCTTAAATATCTCCTATTATTAAAAATATTGTTTACAGTTTTTAGAAACGCTCTTTGCCTGAGAACTTTTTAAAAGCAGGATAAAATAATTGATGTTTACAGAAAGTTGGTTTAAAGAAAAATCTAAAAGTTCTTTTTCTCAGGCTCAAGACGCTGTTCTTGTTACTTTGTTCATTAAAGCAATTAGCAAAGATTAGACACACTAAACTGTTTGTAGTGAATAACTAATTGGAATTTCAATTCAAACTTAGATTCCATTTTTAAACACAAATGCTAGTAATGCCATTTTCTTTTTTCTTTTCTTCTTTTTTTGTGAAAAACAGTGCCCACGTACTGTAAAATTATTGGTAATTTTAATGGGTAAACAATACAGCCTGCAATAATTGCACTTCCCATGAGAAGCTGGAATTGTAAACTATAAATTTAGCAGAGTGAGGGGAATTCGGCGGCTCTATATTCACTCAAACAGGATCATATTTAATGAAGGGTGATAGCTGGCTTTATTTTTGCCCTTTGCTATGTTGAACAAAAATAATAATAAAAATGTATCACATATGTAGCACCTTGCCTGCAATTCCAGGTACAATTTGCATAAATTATAAAACGATTTCCATTCTTGAAACATTAGAGGCTAAATTTCAGAGGAAATCCAAGGTGAATTATGATAAATGGTAGAGGAAAGCAATCAATTACTGCCTGGATTTTTTATGTAATCCATGGCAAAATCATTTTATTAACTACCATCCACAAAACTATTAGGAAGAATGACTATGTTGCCAAATATATTGCAATGACAGATGCAGTCAGGACCTCCATTAGGCTTTCAATACTTCTAACTCACCCTACAGCTGCACAGGCTGCTGTCTGTGTTGCTGAACGTATGGGAACCATTAAATGATATCATTTAAGGAGTTATGTAATAAAATGTGCAATGTTTGCTACAGGTTGAGTAGTCACCTATGGCAATAAATTAGTAAACATCTGATTGTTTGCTTTAGGTAACTGGACCTGAGCAAAGTTAGTATCTTTTATTAAATGGGGGGGGGTTTAGACAAAAAATAAAGGAACATGCTAGAAAAACTGTTTTATTGACTAAATTAGGATCAGATTCTGTTCAGCCAGGCATGAGGATCCGAATCCAAATCCTGTTGGGAACAGCTGAATCCTGGCCGAATCCTGAACCGAATTCTGGATTTGGTCCCTACTATCAACAAACTGATTAGGATCTTTATTATGTTGCCTTGTACATGTTTCTGCAAAGATCATTCTCTTGTAAATAACAGTCATCCATTTCCATGAATTTATATTACCTACATCTGCTTTATGTAATAAATCTGGGCAAGGTCAGACTTGCCCTTTGGGCATCAGGAGACGTACCAGTGGGTGCTGTTGCCAGTGGGTTGTTGCTTTGCTCTGCTTGACTCTAATTTCTTCTGTGAGTACACTCTTCAGTATTGCCCTTGAGAGTCCCTCTCCCTTTTATTAAAGGAACTGTGCCTTTTTTAGTAAAGTAACCCTATAAACCCTGTCAGGCCTGTGCCAATAATCCAAATGACGCAATAGTAAATATAAATATTTGGAGGTCTTGTATCATTATCATTAAAGAACTGCCATGTCTTAAAGTGATAGTTGAATTCTGACTTCTTGCATTTCTTATTTCATAGAGCTCCTACAATTAAATTCTAAAATTGGCCATAGACTATAATATCCACTTGTTTGGTGACATCGCCAAACAAGTGGATCTTTCCCCGATATGCAACTAACGACAGGGCTATATCGGGGGTAATGTTTGGCCCTATTACGACGAGGGCAATGGGCTCTGATGGTTCGGTCAGGGAAAAATCAAACCTTCCCAATTGATATCGTGGCCAGATATAGGAACCGTCCATACATGGCAGATAAGCTGTCAAATTGGTCTAAACGACCAATATCGGCAGCTTTATCTACCTGTGTATGGTGACCTTAACATGGCCTTAACTTTAAGTGACTCTCTGTAGGATGCCTTCTAAAAGAGCTACCCTTTTAGTTCAGCTTGATAAATTATTTAAGATCCCATTTAGTTTACTAAAAAGTCTGTAATGTAAATTTGGTGGGAATGCTTATAGAGAATTTGAAAAGCATAAAAGAACCTCCTGGCCAGGTTAGTATGTGCAATTATTTTCTAGTACCTTTTACCTCTTGCCATAGTTTATTGCAGATGGCTGATGCATGGAATATTAATTGAAAAATAATAAACAATCAAATGCTGACCAAATATGAATACTGTACCTGAGCTAGACAAAAAACAAGTAGCTGTAATATATTTTCTCTTAGATTTGTGCCTACATTCAATAATGGCAATGATTCGTGCATTAAAAAGAAACAATATATATAATATATATATATATATATATATATAATATAATATAATACTGAATGACACTGCTTGAATTCAAACTTGTGTTCATTGTTTCTACTTTTCTTTATCATATAATGATGTAAATTGTAAATAAAGATAACTGCAGTTTCCCATACCTTGTTCTGTATATCTTTCACTGTATTTAAAAATGTAAATTATATCACCACCCTTCCCTTCTAAGTGTACATTCCGTTATTTATTTCGACATTATTATATATATTATAAGAAGCTAGTGACACACCACAGTCATACTAGATATCTTCATGTTAGAGCTTAGGTCGGGCATATAGACCATTTATAATAACACACCATTACCATTAACCACCTAACCACACAAATATTCCCGAGGTAAGTATTTAGTTTTCCTAATTCGAAATATAGTTGAGAAGTGTAGTTGAAACCTGCATTTTAACATTCTAAAGGCATTTCCTTTTGTTTATGAATGTCTAAATAATTCTGTTCTGTGTTGCAGCCTTTGTAAAGGGAGGACACTATACTCAGTGGTCCGGGATGCAAAAATTGTCCTAGATGTCAACAAAACAAGACAGATAGCTCAAGAGATTGTAAAGGTGAGTATATCTAACTAAGCCCCAATGTATGATGAACATAAGCATCAACAGTTTAATGTTGCATGAAAATAAATTCTATGCAAATCAGAGTTCCCTTAAACCACAAAGAATTGCAAAATTCAAGACTTTCTGTAGTGTAAGTTCATCCTTGTGCAAACTGTCACAGAAAGAACATAATGTTGAGTGTAGATCATTTTGCAGCAAATGGCATGCATCTTAAGACTAGAACAATTACAGGACCTAATTATGTGCTTCACCATGAAGAGAGAGATCACATTTGGACATAGCTGTAAAATTTTTAATGGAAGGGAACCTTACTTTTATATTTTGAGATGCTAAAATAAAAGAAAAGTGTAGGCAATGAACTAATACAACAAAAGGTTAATTCACATGTGTTTTTCCTGGCAATTTGTTTTGTGAATTTAATTGGCATAGTGGTAGTAATATGCTTAAGCATTAAAGCAAGGTCCAGAGAGATGCATGTTTAAAAAAAAAACCTGAATGGTCAAATTAGTTTACTATTGAAGAAGCTAGTTTTACCTTGTTTTTAAACTTCTATGTTTATCACGTATGTGTCAAGAAAAGTTGTTGGGTGGTATACTGTCCCCATGTATACATTTTATTTATCTATCTCAGTAGAAAAAAAAGAGGTTTCAAAAATATTTAGTTTTATTTTTCAATATAACCCTTTGATCTCCATACACTTCATCCACTTTTCCTGCAATGACTTTAACCTTCATATCAAGACTGTCTTGATGTCTAACACATTTTTTAATCGTTCAGATAAAGATAAAGTAAAGTTCTTGAAATGTGTGTAATTCTTAAACTTTTTTGCAGCAGTTTCTTAAATGTTGCACTGTTATTGATAGATTGTGTCTACTTTGAGGAGATTTGCTTTTAGGGGTCACTATAAATGTAATACCGTATTATCTTTTGAAGTGAAGAAATGTCATGTACAATATGTAAACTCAAGAAATGAAGGGAACTTATCGCTGCTATTGCAACTGAGAACAAGGAAAGCCCTTTTGTCACACCCTTTTTACAATGTGCTATTGATGTGGAACGATCTATAGGAATGCAGTTTGTTACAGTGCAGGTAAAGTGAGTTTGCCCATTAGAGAAGTTTCCTTGCTGCTAGTCTACTCCGTACCAAATAATTTTGGATTTTTATGCTTTCTACCACAATTCCTGAAGTTGTTTAAAAAAGGGATGTGAACTGTATTTATGATGAGATACTCTATTCAAAGCTTTTAACACATGTCCGTATGTATGTGTAGGTACAGACATTCGCTCTACTTATGATTAAGAACTGGGTCAGTCTTTTACATGACAGGTGTTCTCCTTTTGCCTGGCTGATTTATGCCTTTGAAATGTTTTTACTTGCTTAAATAAAAGAAATGTATTTCAAATCAAAGTTTTGAAAAGTTTGGCTTTCTAAAATCTGTACAGAGTCACTTCCTTGTCTTGTTCGTCTTTCATTCACCTCTGCAAAGAGTCAGCCACAGACAAATATACTTGCCATGAAATTAAGTTCATCCATCTCTCTCACTCATCTCTGCACTGATTGGAAAGTGTATCATATACTGTACGGTCTACTAAAGATGCAATTGCTATTAATCTAGTCAGAGAAGGAGTATGAGTTATGATCATCTCTTCTCACAAACAGGGAAATGAGACAGCCATCTCAGAGATCATCACCCGCATCAGCTGGGAAAGGTGATAGGTTAGGGGAGGAGATGTTATGTGTTTCAATCATTGTTCAGATGAAATAAATGACTTCAAGTGATAGAGCATTAATTCTCCCTGACCTTAGCCAATCTGTTGAATGTGTAGTAATAGTGAAACTTTGACTTTCTACTTATGAAAGATTGGCAACATGTAATATATCATGTGAATAAACTAGAGGTCATTTGTAGAGACTTCATACACTGTTGATTTTTTTTACTTAAGCCTGGTATTAGCAAACTAAAATTGTTTACATCTTAAAAACTAAAAAAAATTAATTTACATTGTTAAAGTGTTCAGAGTATTTGATTGTTATTGCTTTAATAGGGCTCCCACATAATTGTGTTTTATGTGTTCCCCTGCTGTGGCTTTTTTATGCATTCCATCACAAGGGAACCATGAGTTAACAGCATCTTAGCAACCAGACTTTTCGGAAATTCTAAACTGGAGAGCTGATAAAAAATAGATATTGAAAACCAATTGCTAAATTGTCTTGGAATATCACTGTATACTTCAAACTAAAAGTTAATTTAAATGTAAACTGCCCCTTTAAGGTTTTGATGGTAAGGATGATTGCCACAACTGTCTTAGCCCTCATTGTTGAGTTCTTGAGAAGGAAGCCAATTTTAGTAGTTTAAACATTTTCATTATTTCCCCAGCAATACTTTAGATTGTGGATGAATCGTGTTATTTATATACTGTATAGCATGTTAGAATGAGTATGTGTATAGTGTTCTATTGATCATGTATCACCAATCATATTTTCATTATCATATTTTTTTGACGGTCTGCCCC
Organism: Xenopus borealis; assembly: GCA_024363595.1. Lineage (NCBI taxonomy): Eukaryota > Metazoa > Chordata > Amphibia > Anura > Pipidae > Xenopus > Xenopus borealis. The sequence continues at coordinate 149,436,853 of CM044432.1, read as the reverse complement.
CCTTATTTCTTTCAGGGAATGGGTTACCTGCATGCCAAGGGGATCCTACACAAGGACCTCAAGTCAAAGAATGTTTTCTATGACAATGGTAAAGTGGTCATCACTGACTTTGGTCTCTTCAGTATTTCTGGTGTGCTGCAGGCTGGGAGGTAACGTATTGCTTACTACTTTAAATTGGTCATTGATTTATATATTATTTATATATTATTTACTGAAGGAGAGTTATATGCGGTGCTCCTCACATGTAAGTGTGTATTTATCTTCAATGATTCATATTTATCATTCTATTTGATATATTAAAAAAATATTTATTCTATTATATCTTCCTTTTTCTAAATTGGACCTGCTGACTAACTCCCCAGCATCTTTATTTGACAGTTTCTAAACTTCTGTCCTTGTTACTTACTCAAGATTTCAAGAATTCATCCCATGCCTACGACACCTTGAGTTCTTGTCTGTCCTTTAATATTTTGCCTTGTGCCTTTATGCAAGGATGGGTCACACAATGATTACAATGGCTAGCCATGATCTATCTTGATATCACTCCAACTTACAGTACAGTAGTAAAGAGTGACTTAGGTTTATCAGAGCACAAGTCACATGACTTGGGGCAGCTGGGAAATTGACAATATATCTAGCTCCATGTCAGATTTCAAAATGAAATATAAAAAAATCTGTTTGCTCTTTTGAGAAATGGATTTCTGGAACAGCACTATTAACTGATGCATTTTTTTCCCATGACAGTATCACTTTAATGTAACTGGAGGAACTGTGACTTGGCTATGCAGGTTTTTACTATTAAATGCTGTTCTCATATCTACCACTAGGTGGGGTAGAGGTGTAAGTGCAGGTGACAAGGAGCTGTTATCCAGTTACCTTTTGTTAAATGGCTGTTAAGGGAGGGTATGTGGAGCAGTAACAAGTGTCAGAAGTTTATCAGAACACAAGTCACATGACTAAAAGAACCTGGGAAACTGACAGCTGCCTAGCCCCATGTCAAGTTTCAAAATTAATCATAACCCATTTGGTTTTTTTTTAAAATGGATTTCAGTGCAGGATTCTGCTGGAGAAGTGTTATTAACTTATGCATTTTGTATAAAAAAATGTTTTCCCATGACAGAATGCAACTAAAGTTTGCCTTTAAGCCAGGAATTCAAAAAGAAGTACCTACTTAGACTCCACTGGAGGCCTTCTATATACTCTATTGGATCTTTGAAGGCATATTTATCAAAGTTTATCTGAGTTTCACCCTTCGATAAATATACCCCTAAAATCCCACAAAAATTAATCGATCTCAGCAGAATTTGATTCTGGACTGTGGTACGGTCTGGTTTCATTATTTGAAAAAAATGCCCCTTGTGTCACTTGAAACTGTATATCTCCCAGTCAAAATGTCACTTTCTTTTAAAATGTAGTTTTAAAAAAACCACACACACGGTGACAATTGTAGGAAAACATAGCTCGGTATATTTATATTATGATGTGTATTTAAAAAATATCAGGATCACCTAATAGTTATGGTTTAGTTCAGATTTTGACTTTTCAGTAGAAGAGTAATTTGTGTTTTTGCAATGAATTGTAAATTGTGTTTCCAATGCCACAATAGTCAATTATCTTAATTAAAAATTCCCAACACTGTAAAAAGTAATGGTGAGCTAGGATTGTTCACAGTAATGACCTGATTTTCTAGAATAATGAAGTGGATTTAAGGAAAGTTTGCTCAGCAGGCATTACTCACACTGTAATTAAACCTGCTTTTTCAGCAGAGGGTTAGAGGATCAGTATGAAAAAGTTCATAAGATAACTGCATGATTGTCTAGGCATATTCTTGTGCTTTGTAGCAGAAATTTGTCAACTACTGCCTCAATAAAATATAGAAATGCTGATTGCTCTATAGTCCCTGGTAAATGCAAGTGATTTTCTCGCATGAAAGTTTTTAAATTGTCCATCACAGTATCAGTTATGATGATACTGAGTTAAGTGAGTTAAATTGGCACATTTTGTGTTACCAACTCCATTTTGGATATTATAACATTTAGTTACAGCTAGGGGAAGGGGTGTTATAGGAGATAAGCATGCTCTAGTTTGCATATCCCTACTTCAAAAAAAATATTTTAGTTTTCAAGTATAATAATTACCAAGGAAAGAAACAAACAAAGAGCAAGAGGTAATAGGGAAAGGAATAGATGAGACAAGGAAAGTGAAATGTAAGGAACCATTTGAAAGTATCTATCATATTACAGTAATTAATGCAGTAGCTAGGAGGTATGGAAGGACTTTACCATTATGCCTTAGTTTACATTAGAGAGGCATTCTCAGTTCATGGATTATGCTTTGTTTCAGGTATTTCCCTAGTGTTATAAATGTTATAAAACAATTAACCCTTGAATTATTGATGTTGTTTCTGTATACTAGTCTACGGTCCTACATGACTATGAAGATTCTCATTCATCCAGGTCATTGTATATTTATCAAAAGTAACTCAAAGCAACTGGACTCGCTGAGCTATTTTAATGAAGACGTTTCACTGCTCGGATAAAGCCCTGTTATACTCTGCTCATCCACGGCTTTCAAAACAAAACAGATTGGAGACAAGATGTCTCTTCTACCTCTGCAGCAGCCTGCAGCTTCTTCCAAACCCTAGTGAGCCTACCATACCTTTTTCTGCTTGGATTTGTATGTTAAATTACATTATTGCTGCTGACCAAGGGGAGATTTCTGCTGCTAGAAAGCATGCTTTACTTTACTGCCTGGGAGCAGAGGGACAGCATATATTCTATACATTACCATTACCTGATGAAACTTATGAAACTGCTCTTACTACTATAAAGAACTTTTTGTGCCAAGAGTAAATGTGGTTGCTAAAAGATCATAAATTCCGCCAACATGGATAGTGTAATGGCAAAACCACAGAATTATTTGTAGCTGCTTTGAGAGAGCTGGTTGTTACCTGTGAGTTTGGGAATCTAACAGAGACCAAATAGTGGAAAAAACATTGCATTAGAGAGAGACTGATTCTAGAGCAGGATTTAACCCTTGCAAAGGCTATTACAGTTGCTAGCCAAATTGAAACAGGAGTGACAGAGGCCAAAACTCTCAGTCAGGGAACTGCTGGGAATGTACAGAATCCAGTGAATCCAGTGCTATGGCCTAATAATGCAGTCACAGGCAAAATACAGTGCTAAGGAAAGGGATTCACTGTAAAACCGTGCAGCATATACAAATAAAAAATTCTGCTTCCGCTGTGGTTCAACATAACACACTGCAAACTATGCTACATGTCCTGCAAAAGCTGTACAGTGCCGCAAATGCTCAAAGGTAGGCCACTTTGCTGGGGTCTGCCATAGTTCTGCTAAAGATGTTCATGAACTCACTACTACAAATGTTACAGTATTCAGTGTGGATAAAGCTGGTACATTTATTCCATACAAGTTTATATGCACTGTCAATGTCAATAATGCTTCTGCCGACAAGGGACACTCCATTAACCTGATGCTTGATACAAGTTCAGCTGTTTCTATACCACCAAAGAATTTTTTCTTGAAATGCTTTGCAAAAGATACGCTTGTTGCACCTCCCCTGAGACTAGTTAGTTACTTAAAGGATCCAATCTCTGTGCTTGGTTGCTTGCCATTGACTGTACAATTTGAATCAAATACTGCAAAATATCACTTTTACATTGTGAATAAGGGTACTGCTATACTTGGAATAGATCTCTTTGCTGCATTAAACCTACGATTAGTAGATGGTCTCATTACTACAGCACAGGTGCCAACCACACAGCCTGTGTCTATAATTTTACCACAAAGCAACAGTTCACTGGGTGTGCAAACAACTTTGTGCCCAAAGTTAAGTTGAGACCAGATGTAAAATAATCATCCCTTGCCACACATAGAGGAAATATTTTCAGAACAAAATTATTTTCCACTCTGGCTCTTCAGAGTGC
>CM044432.1:149414839-149430897 GCA_024363595.1 Xenopus borealis | reverse complement strand
TGGATGCTGATGTGATAACTGCCATTCATTCTTGTGTTACTTGTCAGAATCATGACAAAATCGCTATCACACATACACCACCACTTCAGCCAGTACCATTCCTTGATTCAACATGGGAAAATCTGGCTATTGATATTGTTGGTTCTTTTGCAGACGCTCCTATAGACTGCAGGTTTGCTATAACCTTGATAGACTATTACAGTAAATGGCCAGAAATTGCATTTGTTTCTCATGTAACATCAGCTACAGTAATAACATTTCTGTCTACAGTCTTCAGCAGAGAAGGTAATCCAAAGGAGTTATTATCAGACAATTGACAACAGTTTGTCTCATCTGAGTTTGAATTCTTTCTGAGAGAGAGATATTGTGCATAGGAAACCTTTAGTGTATTACCCACAAGCAAATGGAGAAATTGAGCGATTCAACCAAAGTCTGAAAGAAGCACTACAGACAGCAAATCTTACTGGGAAATCTTGGAAAGTATTTACATAACTACAAAGCAACGTGTCATACAACAACCCAAGCATCTCCAGCTGAATTATTACATGGCGGAAAGATGCGCACTAAGTTACATTTTGCAGACATCAAACTTCCTCTAAATACTGTTCCTACAAAATCATCTATTGTGGACATTGTTAGACGTCAACAAGCCAAATTCAAGGCTTATACTGACAGAAAATGTGGTGCAAGAGAAGTGATATATATATATAGTTCCACCTAAGGTTTAGTTTAATCACTCTATGTTTTTATTCCAACATTGTCTTTATATATTAATGCATTTTCTTTTCATCTTAGCTTTCCGTGCCCTTTGTCATATTCCTTTCATTTCATTACTTCAACTCCATTTTCTTTTAATTGCTGTGAATAGCTCTGTATACATCTCATCTTCTGTTCTCTCTATACTTATTGCTTCAATGAATCCCTGTCATTTATATAATATATGGTTCCAGCTACTTTCATGCATCTATTGAAACTATGATCTTATGGTGTCAAATCTCACCTACTTTAATCCTCCCCCTCCCAGTTTCCATCATTTTCCTACGTGCAGTAAAGTAAAATTTCATAACACTTTTTATGCACATTTGTGTTCAAAATATACTCCTGTCAACAGCCATTTGTAGCTAAAAGTTTTATATAGTGTTGTACATTTATTTATTTTGGTGATAGGGTTTTGCCTTTATTCTGCTTGGTTAAAGCAACACTTAATCGTTATAACAGTCTAGAGGGGTCATTTGCAAATACAAGCATGGGAGGCAAAATTTGAATACTGATAAATGTTTTACAGTCATGGAGCAGTCTTTTCTCAAATGTAAGCATCATTGCAAATGTACACTCAATACCAAGCTCCACAGTTTTTTCTTGAGCTTGACCAAACATTAATTGAGTCTGCGCTGCTAAATCACATAGAATTTGTACACAAACAACACCTATAATGGCATTTACATATGGTACTTTGTAGGCGTCTAAAACATGAAAAGGGTACTACAGTCTTGTCAAGGTCAAGTGGTTAATTGGACGCTTCCTTTGTGTGTGTGTGTGAATAGTATTAAATTGTGAGCAGTTTTGTACACATCAATACATAAGCCTTTAGGTGTTTATCCTGTAACCTTAACTGGCTAATTTCTTGATGGCAGCAGGGGACTAAGGAGTACAAACTTGCTGAAAGATCCCATTTCCGAATCAAGATCCCCAGTGTTTCAGCAACATGAATACATCATTTTTATATAAATACCAGAAAATTCCCCAGGAAAACCTATGAGCCTAATCATAATTTAAACAGTATTCATTAAAGCCTGTCCATTGAAGGCAGCATGAACATGTACATTGTGTTGATGTATCATATCTCCATAAATAGGTGGGTAATAAAGAAATATAGTGAGGTGATAATAAGGGAGGGACCATGATATAGGAATACTGGTAGCTGAATATGTGAAGTCTTTTGGATTATTTCAGTGGGTTATAAGGAGGAGCATTATACAGTACAATGTATCATAAGAAGACTACTGTAACTACACATGGGGTATATTTGAATGAACAGAAACAGCAGAAAAGAGCTGCTCTGATAAGGCAAGTAAGTAATTTAATAACTGTTCTAAGGGGTAAACAAGCATTCTAGGAATAATGTGTTGACTTTAAGGGTTGTGGATATGTATTGGTAAAAACAGGCCACCCCACATATTATTAAAATGATGTATAAAGCATTCATATAGTCTTCTGTGTGTTGTATAGAAATGTTTCCATAAAGAAACGTATTGAGTAAACTACTAGAAATTTTAGTGAAAAATCCTGTCGTCTCTGATATTTGGGGATACTGCGCCAATATTCAAACATTTACAATATGTGAAAAGAATGTAAATGCCTTGATCAGAGTAATAAGCAATCCAAAGCTTCTGGGTCATTTTACCCCATGGATAACATATATAATGGCAAATCAGCAGTTAGGTGATTTGTTTCTTTACAAATATTAGATTAAAAAAGGACATCCATGTAATTTAAAAATGGAAACTGAGCAGATTCCCCTGCTGTGCCTTGCCATATACAATAATTATGGATGTTTTAAGAAAGATGCCAACTTCTTCAGCCTACTCTGCCCTCAGACCATGAAACAAAGCCGGGTGTTTAACGATAACCTTGAAGCATGTAATTAGATGTTTTTTGTTGCTGTTCAAACTAATGTTTAATGCATCTCAAGCCTTTCAAACTGCAGCGAGGCAATGAGCATCCATACAGCACCCTACACCAGGTGTCCTCATTTCCTGACTATGCAGCTCATCTGACAGATCATAAGAAAAATAAATTGCTCCACATCATATTTTTGCTGTGTTTTAATTACAAGATGTGTTACAATTAAATAATCTTCATAAAAGGCACAGAATAAAGCATCCCCCACTCAATAGCTTATTAAGTTTATAGCCTATTTGAAGTACTGTAGTTCTTCTTTTTCCTCTTCATACTTTACAAAACTGTCTTAAGTTAACTGTAGAGAGCAAGTTGGAAATCCTTATTGGATCTTCTGCTTAATTTTTTATGTTTTTTATGCAGGCAAACCCTTATGTTTTTCCATCAGCACTCTATCAAATGTTTGGGGATACACTGTGACATTTTTGCAATACAAAATATTAGTTTTTAGGGCCCCAATATTGATTTGGCCCTGTAAAATTATAATTCCTGTGCCCTCATGATGGTTAAACGGTTTTTATGTATTCAATATACATAAATTAAAACATATCCAGAGATGTCAACTAAACTCATGTCATTAAGGTGATATTGATCCAGTCTGCGACTTTTAAAAGCCAAATTCAGTGTTTGTTCTTCTAGCTAGAGTTTGGCCTGATTCTGAAACTATTCTAACAACTTAGTAAAAAGTTCATTGTAGTAATATCTACTGCTATTGCCTTTGCAATACATTCATCCTAGCTGTTTTCAAGTCACTCCTTTTTAAAGATAGTCATTCTTTCTGTCTTCTTCCTAGAGACTCGAAAGCTTCTTATATTTTTCCCTAACGCTTCCCTTGGACTCCATCATTAAATAAATAAATTTAAAGTTCACATTACCCTAACTGACCTTCAGACTGATATTTCAAATGTATTCAAAGGAAGCAAATAACCAACATTCTCCACTAACTGTATTTGCCATCAGTCTGGACTTCCCAGCCATACTTTTGCCCCATATTTGAGGGCCAGACAGCACATTTAATTTCAACTTTGTGCCCCCTGCTTTAACATTTTAATTTTGAGGTAACTCCTCAGTCACACGAAGGGTTTTGTGAAAAGCAACATCATTTCTGGTACAAGGCCTCCTTATGACTACCCTAAGCAGATGCAGTTTTCTCTTTTGTACAACATGCAGGACATATATGCTAAAAAGAAGTGTTGTTGAGTCCAGTTTCTGTTGAGTGTAGATCCAACTTACAAAACCTTTTAGAAAATTATTGTAGATGAAGGCATATGTTTGAAATACCATTTTGGTTACTTTCTTAAATTTTGTTTACTTTGTATTGAAACAATGCATTATATATCTGTTCAAGCAGTGATGCCATAACCCAGATTATTTCCAGACTTTCTAAATAATTATTGAAAAATCTCCCATCCTTAATGCCCTTTTGCATTTTGTTTAAAGGTGTCATCAAACATTATTTTGCGATTAAACCTTGACCTATATAATGTGGTAGGAGGCTTTCACATATAAAGACAGTTCAATTTGCACGCTTGTACATGACAAAGATTTTAAAAGACTTTGAATGTTCAATTGAATGAAAATTTTCTGTGCTCATTTTCAAAAATACCACAAACCTGTAGTACGGGTACTGTATACTTGAATCATGATCTATGTGGTAGTAATGTCAAATTCAATTAATAGGAACAATTAGGCTAAAAACCCACTGAGCTAGCATAGTCCTGTATACTGTAGTGTCTTTTTGATTTGAACTTCTGGGTCCACATTCAGGTTTATATGGAACAGAAAAATATACTTATTATATCTTTCTTTATCTCAAGGCGGGAGGACAAACTCCGAATCCCTAATGGCTGGCTGTGCCATCTGGCTCCTGAAATCATTTGCCAGTTGTCTCCTGACACAGAGGAAGATAAGCTTCCATTCTCAAAACACTCTGATGTGTTTGCACTGGGGTAGGTGATGGTAATGAAAACCTAATCTTGAACATCACATTCTTATTTTGCTGTTAGTATTTCTTGCACTATTAATGGGAAAAATCTGTATTATTCATTTGGTGAGCAGGTTGTGACCACTTTCTAGGTATATCTCAATAAATTTCCCAACATGTAATTCTTTACCTATAACTCTCAGCAATATTAAATGCATGTTAGCCTCCCATAGTAATATTTAAATTATAAGGGCTCATTTACATTTAGCACCCTTTATATATCTGATTTGTTTTTCATACATGTTTATGGTACATTAACCAAAAAACAAATATACTGCTGTTCCCACTATAATAACATGAACAGAAGCAATAGCTTCAAAATTTGTAAAATAACCTTGACATGTCTCACATATTAGACATTTTACCCAATTTAATATCCGTTGCTGAATGTGTATATGGTAAGAAAACCCTACCTACACAAATAAATATACAAACTAGAGAAAAAAAATGCAAGGCAGAAAACAAACATAAACCCCACAGACAACAGAAAAGACACTCTACACACACTAGCATAATAGAGGAATACAAAGAGGTATAAATGGCAGGAAAAGTAGTCTGCTGAACTTTGTCACTGCAGTGGCTAGGGGAACAGAATCTAGACTTATCTGTTGTCTGTAGAGAACCTAACAGGCTGTCTCATCTTGAAGCCTAGTCTTGGAGTTCTTAACTACTCTTTAGCCTCTGGTTACTTAAAGATTCTTGAGGCTTTTTAAGGTTCGAGAGCTGGTTTTCACAATTCTTTTTTTTTTCCTCATAGTCAAAATGACTTTAAGATATTCCATTCCACTAATTTTGTGCGAAGCTTATTTCTCTATGGTTATAGCACTCTACCCCTGGAGAGGGATTTTAGAATGCATTCACTAGACAGGGCTATCTAGACTAGCTAGTTAAAGGAGGAGCAAAGTTACCACTTGGGGCTGTGCCAAATGTTAGGAAACCCCCCCACCAGTGATTGTATTCAATTGCCTGGGCTGGTGTTCTTATCAGCAGAAAACTTCACTGGCCTGGAGTTCTTTTGGCAAGCACCACTGTGATCATCTTCCTGGTTCTTCTTTATTTGTATGGGTACAAATGTGCAGTAGAGTGTAAAACTTTAACAGAAAAGTTGGCCTTTTTATCCAACTGTGCATGTGTCGGCACTTGGATTTTGAAGACGGAAGAAGCTAAACAAGAGAATTGCTGTGTAGTGCTTGCTGAGAGGAACCCCGGGTCAGGGCAGTTTTCTGCTAATAGGAGCACTGGCCCAAGGTATGATTTAAGTTAGGCCCCCAAGTGATGTTTACTTTCCTTCTCCTTTTATGCAATAAGGAAAAGAAAGGCTGATTTCACACCCATGGGATGAGAATTCTTAAACACTTTGTATAATATGCACATCACTTTTTATTAGCAGGATAAAGCATGTTTTAAATATTGTATTACATCTATTTTTTAAGAATGATGGCAAAGAAATGATTTCATTACATTTAATTCTTGATACACAAAATAAGGATGTGGTTTTGTTATCTACATAAATAAGTACAACATGTTCCTAAACCTTACAGAACAATTTGGTATGAGCTGCATGCGAGAGAGTGGCCTTTCAAAAGCCAGCCAGCTGAGGCGATTATATGGCAAGTGGGATCAGGGATGAAGCCAAATCTGGCCCAGATTGGAATGGGAAAGGAGATCTCGGTGAGATTATATACTGTTTATAATGCAACTCTTTGTTTTTATGATCTTCATGTTATCATGCTATAATTTTCCTTCCCCAAATAATCCAAGGGGCAGTTGGTACCAGTGTCTGTTAACGGCTCCATCTTACAAAAATGCTGCAGGAGTTTCTTTGCATCCCTGATAACAGTATTTGAAAAGTGTAATACGGCTGATAAACACAAATCCCTGGTACAGTTCACAAAAAAACAGCTTTGTCTTTTAAACCTCTGCATTTGCTTAGTTCTATAATTGAAGCACATTAAGAAAGCTAACTTCTAAGAGGCATTCAATATAAGGTTATTCATATGTCACATGTTCCATCTGTTGTAATTAGGTTGGTGCTATGCCTATATTGATGGTGCATAAAAATTTAGGGTGTCTTTAATGTCACCAATAGTTAGCTCTTCTAACAACTTTCAATAATCATTCAATAAAACTTTCAGGTTAGTAAATAAATAACATAAACACTTTTTTCTGGATTAATGTGCATTTCCTAGGACATTCTGATGTTTTGCTGGGTGTTTGAACAAGAAGAAAGGCCAACTTTCACCAAATTAATGGAGATGCTGGAGAAACTGCCAAAGCGGAACAGACGTCTTTCCCATCCTGGGCACTTTTGGAAGTCAGCAGAGTAAGTTATTGTAATTAGTTTAGATTTAAAAAAAAAATATATATATATATATTTCACTTCAAACTCAAGTCAGATGGATAATGAAGACAATGCAGGTTTTTAACCATTTTCTTAAGTAAGATCTAATAGTCTCAGATTTAAGGATATTTTTTTAAGTCAGATAAAATCAGACCAGACCACTGATCAGTTTTATACATAGAGTTTACTTCATTATCCTTGCACTGTCACTCTTGCTAAACATGCATCCAACCATGTCATTAAACTATCTAATGAAGTAATTTCTTGTCACCTCAAAGAATGTCCATATAGGTTATTGTCTAGTCCCCTTCTGTATTCATAGTTCATAGTTGTCATGTTCCCTTTAAGTGTGAACTTCTAGCGTAGCTGTTTTTCTCTGGATTGTTGCTTTTTGAATAATGTGCTTTGTAAAGTGGAATAATTGCCTTCTCCTCCCATGAATTTTAAAATGACTACATATCAATTCTACATTTATACAGTTTGCAAAAGTGCAAGATTTGGGCATGATCTAAAGCTTGCCTTAATAACAGTGTCCACAAAATGTCTCCTGCCTGCTTAATGTGATTGAGAATTCCAAGACTAAAAGAAACAAGATTGAAATAGTTTATATAGTGTAAGTGAAGTTTATTTTGCTTGATTAACAACATAAAATAGGATTTGGAGTTATTTCTTAGGGCAACAGTTCCCCTTTAATACATTTGCCACTTAGTACGTAAAGGTTCATCTGTATATATTCATATATTTAAGATCAATCAGGGTCGGACTTGGCCGGTGGGGCACCAGGTAAAAACCTGTTGGCCTCAGCCCTTGTGGGCCTCACTGACCTGGTCTGCACCAGTCCACTTCCTGCATATGCCAGCGCTGCTCCTGATCTTCCCCTTCCCAGCCTCGATTGAGAAAACAGGTACAGTTGCGTGGGGACCCTGGTGGCAGGTTGTAACTGGGGCTGGGGTACAGAGGTGGGGTTGTGGCTGGGGCAGGGGATCCTGGAGGTTGGTTGTGGCTGGAACAGGGGGCCCAGAGGGGGTGGTGGGAGCCCCTGTGTTGAAAACCCCAGTGGGACTCAGACCTTTCAGTCTGACACTGACAATGCTCACTGATTGTGTCCAACTCCCATCTGAGCTAAAAATAAAAGAGTTGTGAAATCTATGTAACAAGCATCATAGATTTATTTTTCTCATCCTTCAATTCTCTTTTGTGTTTTCTTATCGGTTGCAACATTATTCATTGCTATGGGTACTGACTGATAATTTTATTGCCACACAATCTAGTCATGTGTTAAGGCCAATGTTATACAGGCCAGTTGTTAAATTGCAATTCTCAGTATCCAGATGGTTAAGTGGAATTTTAGGCTCAAGTCAGAGCAAGCAGCAGTCAGAGTGGTCAGGAACCAGTTGTTAAATTGCAATTCTCAGTATCCAGAGGGTTAAGTGGAATTTCAGGCACAAGTCAGGGCAGGCAGCAATCAGAGTCGTCAGGAACCAGAACGTAGTGATGGGCGAATCTCCCGCGATTCGCTTCGCCTAGAGATTCGCGAATTTCTAGAGAAATTCGCGAATCGGCGAAAAATTCTCGAAACGAGTCGCGGGACGATTTTGTCGCGCGTCGCGTCAACTTTGTCAACATTGAGAAAATAAATGTTTTACTGTAGGAATATTTTTCTGAGGCAAATTCAGCTAAATGTCAAAAGTTATTTACAGTAGCCTGTAGTTTATGTGTAAGTTTTTCCTGAAACACTAAAGATGATCTTATCAGCAGAACAAGTGACGTTATTCTTAATTAAGCCAATGGCATGAGTGCACTCAGGGGCTCAGAACTGACACTGCTTTGTTTCTTTCTTTAGTAATATTATTATTCACAATCTGGATGATGTCAATGTTTATACATGTTTCCCTTCTGAATGCTTATTTGTTATTTATATTATTCTAGTTTGTCTAGCATTGTTTAGAAATGCTAGATAATAACAATCAGAATTATATATATATATATGATGGCACACACAGTAAATGTCTTGTTTAACATGAGTTCGGTTTGTGGTGCATATTTTTGTCTGATGTTTTAATCTGGAAAAATATTTTTTTTTTGTTATTTCAAGCTAAACAGGACAAACAGGGAAACTAAGGTGCATATTCACAAAGCACAAAGCGTGTAACACTAGCGCTAATTCGCCAGCGTGACGTCAATTCACAACTTTCCTGATTCACTAAGCGTGTCCTTGGCGAAAATTCGCTATCGAAGGACATCGACTTGCGCAACTTCGCACCCTTACGCCAGGCGAAGTTGGGCACTGACGAAGGGATGTAACTACGCTAATTCACTAAGATGAAAAATTTTGTGAACGTTACCTTTTATGCTAGACGTTACTTTGCCAGGTCAGACCTGGCGAAGTTCAATACAATAGATAGGAGTTTAAATTTTTTCTTAGTCCAAAAAACGCTGGAGTCTTACCTTTTGTTGGGTGATAGTCTGAAAAAGAGCGACATTTTTTTCAGTTACCCTCATTAACACCTCCCCAACATTTCCTAGCACATGACAACACAACTATACAGGGGGCACATGTTTAGGGCAATAGGACAATTTTATTTAATTTTTAAAGGTTTCCTGGGCTTGTGTAGTGTAATGTAGTGGCTGTAACATACACCTCTATTATAAGATTAAGTTCATGCCATACGCAAATTAGGCATTTGCCTTTGCCTGGCGAAGTAACGGAAGCGCTTCTTTGCTACCGTTCGCCGTCCTGAACGCAAATTCACTAAGATTCACTAAGTAGCACTGGTGAAAATTCACCTGGCAAAGTGTGGCAACCATCAGCGAATGCAACGCTAGCGCGTTTTTGCGCTTTAGTGAATTTACCCCAAAAACTACTCTCCGCTTGGTCCTTGTGAGGTAGATAAATAGATTAACAATATGCAACCGCTTCACTTCATATTTTGTTGTGAGTGTTTTGTTAGCAGCAAGCAATCCATTGTGTATCCGTGTGTGTAGGGGGGGGGTGCCATTCAAAATCTAATTATTTGCCTCGCAAGTACTAAACATGAAGCAGCTTCCCTTATCATGTTTGTCCTGTATAGCTCTAGAAAAATCATAGATTTTTACTAATTATAACAGTAGGCAAAAAATTTATTGAACACAAGCCATATTCATAGCACTCATGTTGAACAAAGAGGTATAGTGGCTCTTTAACATATCTGATGTAACTGGAGTAGATTGTTGACATCTTGTGATGTTTTTACAATGCATTCAATTTTGTCTTTCCAACAATCTCTCAGAAAAAAAAGTGTTCAAACTTTTTTATTCATTCCTTTGATGAAATCAACCTTTTGTTTAGGTGGGGGCATAAAAAAAAACAGCATGTAATTTTAACTTGTGGACTTAATGACACTGCCAGTGGCAGAATAGCCATGGCAACAGTTACCAGCTGCTCCTACGCTTTGCAAAACTCTGACAGGTATCTGCTCTGCTTTCAGCATGAAGTATCACAGAAAGGCCAGGTCTTTACCCATAAAACAATTAATTTACATGCAGTAGCTATTTCTTGACCTTTTTGTTAGCTGTGATAAGTTTTCTACAATTTTATGCCTAGCAACACCATTAACTGACCAGTTAACTGAGCAATGTTGCATTCTTCATTATAAATTTATAAAGCAAGATATGTGTATTTTCAATACAAAAACAAAAGGATTATTTAGTAAACTCGAAACTAGAATTTTGTCATTGTTTATTAAACCCAGAGGCCGTTTAAAGTCAGAATAAAAAAGTACTCCCTCTCAAACCTGCCAAGGTTCTGTAGACGTTCCACTTACAACTGGAAGATATCATGATCTGTGCTGGGTTTTGTACTATAATCCAAATAATTTTCAAGGATTCAAATCCAAAGAAATCAGATGATTCCGATTTTTTCACGATTTTATTGAGTCTTTTCCCACACCAGATTTTTTCAAGTAAATTTATTGATAAATACAGTAAAAATTGTTTTGGATTTTAGTAAATAACCCCCAAAGTATCTGCAGAAGGCTAATGGTGCTTATCTGTTCTGTGGAGGCAGGGGATTGGTTCTGCATTATATTTTTCTATTCCAATCATCTGATTACAGTTATCCTCTCAAGACATTTATCCCATGTCGCTTAGTTTATTGCCGGGAGTCTCATGAACCTTTTATTGTTGTAAAGTACAATCTACAAGGTTGCACATATATGAATTCCACATTTTCCATCCTTATTCTTCTTTCTTAATGACTGTTAGAGAAGGTGTTTAGCTTGTTCATCTCTCATCATTGAATCAGTGTCATTTACTTTCCTGTCTGTTATTTCTTGGAATGGATTTCACAATATTGTTCAACTAATTTGAAGATATTTGTGGTGAAACAAGTGGTAGATTCTTGAAATATGCTGAAGGATTCCCATCAGTTTCCCTTTTGTAATAGTAGTTTTAAAAGTATTTTGTTAATGAGTAGTAAATTCATTACCATTATCTAGGTGTAGGCTAGGAGTCCATGACCTGTTTTTTAGCTATAAGACACTAAGCAAGAATGCATGACCTGTTAGAAGTGAATAGGACCCTGTTACACTGAAAGGGCTTCCTGAAGCTAACAGTAATCTGTGGGTTTGCTACTAAACTGTTGTAAAGCTTATAGAGATTTTAAGCCCAACTGTAATGCTGTCTAACTGTGTCCTTTAGTTTTCTATAGCAGTTGCCCAAAAAAAGCAATTATGGATGCAAGAAAATTCACCAATGAGATATCTACTTACAAAAACTTCATTATAAACTTGTGGGGAACGTCATTACATTGTTATACCCTACAATATTTAATGCACTTACAATTGCAACTCATACGAGATAATGCACCTCCTAATTAAAGTTATATATTAGTTAATATATTAACCAATAGTGATGTGTAACATACAAGGAAAATGATCATCTGGTGTAAATAATTGAGGATAAAAGGCAGTTTGGTAACTTGAAACTGAAACAGTGAGCATTTGTATTGCAACTCCTCATCACCTAAAACTTCCACTCAAAGAAGATGATGGTTGACCAGTGAAATTTGGTACTGAATCAGCCAACCATATGTTCTAATGTCCAATGTCTGATGTGATCAGAAAATTAAACATATAATGCTAAAAGCCTGAATGGTTGGTTCATTTTGTTTTCAGATTGTAGAAAGGTACTGTTTAAAGCATTGTAAAGAATACTTTTTTTTTTTTTAACTTTTATTTAAATAATTCTATATTTTTTTCCATCTAGACTGTGACCATCAACCCTGGGGAGGTGCTGTGGCATCCCAGTATCCCCTCCTTCTCATCTGCCTTCTCCCCAAACACTACTCTCTTCCTTTGCAACCTGTGGAAAATCTGAGGGTGGAATGTAGGACCTCGAGCAGACATGAGAAGCAGATGGAAGTTCACACTTATATGTGAGGAACAGAGGTGTGCTGCCCACTCTGTATCAACCTACAGGTGGATAGGAACATAGCTGAAATCTTCTCAGAGACTAGTGCTGGAGAGTTGAGACTCTGCGCTCATTTGGCCAGAGCTAGCGAAGTTGACGAAATATGTCTTTATATGCGCTGTATTGATTTATAAGGAACAGTTTTGCACATACCTCTTAACTGAACCTGATTATGCACCACTTACAGGCTAGACGCAGCTGCAGAACACCGTGACATCATAGTTCTGTCGCCCTTGCTAGTAGTAAAGGTGTATGAGCTTGGGGAAACTCAGTCTTGACTAAAGAAAGAAAGTCTGTTGTATGTTCACATTGTATGGAAAACAGATTCCAAGAAAACAATTTTATTTTTTTAGGCTATGTAAAATGAACGTACTAGGTTGGGAGATCTGAAATCATCTTCAGATTCCATTTTCTAGACTGAAAAGTGATTGTCTATCTGTGGGATGCTTTTTAAGTTACTATGATCTGTGGGAGCTTTTGTGTACACGTTTTTGGGCTATAACTTGTCACTGATAGCATGATGCATTCTACTGACCTCATGGGAGGAATGCAAAGATAAAAGGGAGCTTTTTATTGAGCAGAAATGTAGCACAGAACTAAAATATTTTTTTCCCGTAAAGATCCATTTTGCATTTCTAAACAATTTCCTGACAGACAGGCATCCTACGGGTCCAGCCTTAAATAGTTCTCTAACAAGAAAGTGTTGCTTAGTCAAGAGAAAACAGTTGTTCTGTGCTGTACCAAAGGCTAGTTTTTATGTTGAAGGCTCTTTGAACTCTATAATTCAGTGCCCCCCTTATTTAATAATACTGGAAACAGTGCAATCTACTGATGGAAGATGAACTGTTTCTTTTATTTGCTTCTCAGAGAATTAAGAGTTAAGGCTTGAAATTGTATGATCTATAGAGTCATCATTTGCAATCCAAAGGCAAGGTGAGCATGATGTATGGGCTGAAATCCTTCCCCTGATGCTCTCTTCGTTTCCATTTAGCCTTTTGAGGTTTAGATATTTGTTTTGCAAGGAACATTATTTAGTATTGGGAACATTTTCAAAGTCTCTGCTCTCATTTGAGAAATTGAACCAATTTTTTTTTTCACTGTTGTTTAGTGGTTGAGCTTTTAAAATGACTGTTTCACTGGCAGGAGAAGATTTACAATACCTGATACTTAAAATAAAATTCAAATACATTTTGAATGAGCGGAATTAGTTCTGTCCTATATTGTATAAATGTAAAGATGCTCAGCAACACAAAAATGAAAACAAATACATCATGCAGCTACCTAGTGTTTCCATAATTTTTGTAAATTTCAGAACTCTTTGAGTTTGCTGTCATTTCACTCCCTCCTGAGTTTTATCCCATGACTGTAAATGCATTATTGTTTCATGTAAAATACTGTAGTTGAGAAAAGAAGGTAGAAGGAGTATCTGCTAAAGTGTAATGAATTCCTCCATTGTTTCTTGGTGCCTTTCTCAGGGACTGATAAATAAACCATGGTAAATTTTTTAAAGTAGTAACATTACTTACCTTTCATTAAAACAGTGTGTATCATTTAAAATTTAGCAGTTTCACAATTAATGGATTGTAAAACTGTTTTTCCCTGCATGGAATTTGCTTTGGGGGTTTAGGATTGGGATAGGAGTTAGTGCTCAGCGCTGCTCCTAAGATGCACTGAGCACTAATATAATATTGCACAGAATATGAATGTTTGACTACCCAAGGCAGCTGAAAAACTCTGATAAATTTTGCCGTGTACTAAAACATTCTTTTTTTACAAATAATAGGTAAAAAGATCTAACTCTTGGGAATACTTCTGGCTTCCCATATTTTATCTTTGTTTTTAAGCATTTTAATTAATATTTTAACTACCTGAACTAATTATCAGTTTTTCTTAGGGCTTGAAGTGCAGTATATATATCAAAATGGAATAAAAAGCATTTTATATTACTTTGAAGGAAAGTGATTGACTGCATGTTATTTAATATATTCTGCAACATTTAGGCTACGATTTGTTACTGGAATGCAGAGACATAAATCTTATGTAAAGGAGCAGCATCAGATTTACTGAAGGAAAATACATTATGCATAATAACGAATCCAATTCAACCATACCTTTCTATGTATCATGTTTGCCATTTGTTTAAAATCAGAATCAGGGTTTGATTAACCCATTTATTTGCAGAAGTCACTTGGAAGAATATTGAGCCAGTGGGTCAGAGATAGGCCCTGCATAGGGTGAATGAAGTGTAATGCAAGGATGTGCCCACACAAGTCTTTTAATTACTTAGCTATAACTTTGAACACCCCAAATAGCCACTGTCTACAGAAATACAGACAGTTTGACATACAACCTACATCCTTATAGCTGCTAAACAAAGATGTAAGTCAAAACAAATGTAAGACTTAGGGGCAGATTTACTAAATTCACATATATTCACATGAGGGATTCGAATATTCGATCGAATTTTCAAAAAGATTTGAATTTCGAATATGCAAATTAGGCAAATTCGACCATTGAATATTGGAATTCGAATGATTCGATTATTCGAATTTAATTTTATTCGAATATTTGAAAATTCGATGGTCGAATACTTCCCCTTTAAATTTAAATTCGATCACCTACTTCGCATGATTAAACTTACCGAAATGGGGATCATTCCCTAAGATCAAATTTGAAAAATTCAATCGATCACTAAAAATCGTTCGTATTTTCGATTCGAATTTGATTTGAATATTCGATCGATCGAATTTTCCCTATTTGATCGATCGAATTGCGCTAAAAAAATTTGAATTCGATATTCGAATTAAATTTTTTTTAATTCCCACTATTCCCTGGTCGAATTTAGAATTTTTTTTTCATTCGAAATTCGACCCTTAGTAAATCTGCCCCTTAATATATATATAAAATACAATAACATGTATTTTGTAAATGACCTAAGGAAATTGTCTGGCATCCCTTGAAACTGCCCCTACTTGCCCTTAAAGCTCATGCCCTGAAGCACCATAATTCATGTTGTTTCAGTATTGGTGGGGCTTTAAATGGCTACTCTATTAACAACATTTTATTTACTCAGCACATCTCTTAGCCCTTGGCAATGCTAAACAATGTATCCTCAAAATATAAGGACTAAAACCACACATAAAAAAGAGCTTAATAGAGGTTTTTTTTTTTAAGAAAATCACTGTGAAGTCCTGTACAATTAATACATTTTTCAAAAAGGTTGTGTTCTTTAGTTTTTCTGACTTGCTCTTTACTTAGTTGTGGTCAGGCCTTGCTCTCTCCAACACTGCTAATTCATTTATATAACTTAGCTTTTCTATATATTTAGTGCATTATGGCACATCTCTTCTCAGAACTGAATACATTTAGTAAACTCATTTAAGGAATTAATAATTTAGAACTGCATAGTGTTTTGGACAAACAATTACCATGTAATTGTCAATCACCCAATCATCATCCAATATGTCTTTGTATAAGACACTGTCAATACATGTAAACCACCATCAAAACTGCGAAAGGAGGTGGTCATAAAAATACATTTCAGTCTCCAGGGGGCAAATTCACTAAGTTCCGAAAATTCGCTAGCGTTGGCTTCACTAGCGTCCG
>CM044432.1:149391690-149414057 GCA_024363595.1 Xenopus borealis | reverse complement strand
GACATGCACCTTCTCTCCCTCCTACCACTAGTCCAGCCCTTGTCTCCACTCTCCTCACTAAGGCTGATCCCTTATAGTGATAGGGACTGTGTGCATCTGTTCAAGCAAGTGTGTGTGTGAGAACAGGTGGGTGGGAGGCAATGTGACTAGTCAGGTTGCCTAGTGTGCTTGGCATGGCACTGTCAGTCTTCATCCGTGTTATGGATTGTCATCTGTGTGGTCCAAAATTAATGTGACTTAGGGCCCTCCGACAAGAATTCCTGTTTGAAATCTGCCAAAAATCAGCCAGCTCTCAATTGGGCAGGCTTGATTTTTCTGTTGGCTCAATCGGTTCATTGATGTGGTCCTCACTCCCTAGGGACAAACTATCACATTACCACGATATCACCCACCCATGGTGGGCCTGTCTCAAGAAAGATTTGCTCGTTTTGCAACCTTGGAAAAATAAGCAAATCTGCTCCATAAATAGTTTTATCAAGATGTAATATAATGTACTTTGAAGCTTTTGTTATAAATAGTAGTTTTGACTCCATCAATATAGAAATAAAATGGTCATGCAACATGACCACTCCCTGCTATTGCTGCTCCATCTTTAATTTAGGAACTTATTCTAGATCAAGGATACCCAACCAGTGACTCACATGTGCTCCCAGTGGCCCTAAAGCAGGTGCTTATTTTTTCATTCTTGACTTTGAGGCAAGTTTTGTTTTCATAAAAACCATGTGCCAGGCAGAGCCTCCTGTTGGCTGCCAGTCCTCATAGGGCTACCAAATAACCAATCACAACCCTTAATTGGATATGACCTTTTTTGATGCATGTGTTACTCAACTCTTTAACTCCCCAATTGGATGTGGCTCATGGGTAAAAAGGGTGGGGACCCCTGTTCTAGAGGATACAATTTCAATAACAGTCTGTCGGTACTGGATACAGACGTAGATCTAAAAAGGAAGCAGGACTGCGTTTTATTGTAGCATTGCAGGAATCCGCAGACCTCTTAAAAGGAAACAAATATTTATTTTCTTCTTTATTCTACACATGAATTACTAACAATGGTCCAGCAGTCAGCAGCTATATATGTTAGGGGTTAATGTCTGCGGCTGTTGATGTAAAAAATTTTTTTAAAAAAGGAGCGTGACATTAATTAATACACTGCATATTTTCAACAGTCCACAGGAATAGCTAGCTGTCATCAGTTTATCATATCTTTCTCAATTATTATTGGACATTCTCCTACTCAAACATTGTATAGAAGCAATTGTTTAAAAAAAAAAAAAAAAAAAAAAGCGATTGGAAAGGTGACTGGATTGTTGCTCTATTGCCTTTTAATTCATTTTGCTTGTTTTAGATTGAATTTGGACTCAGGCTGTGTTATGAACATTTAATGCTTTTGTTGTACACATTTAACTACAATTTCTTATACATCAAAAGTTGAGCTCTTAAATAAAATTAAATATATTAATTGTGGTTTTATTTAAGTATTTATATTTTAGCATCTGCATATTTTTTTACCCCCAAGCTCTGATATTCCTTCAATCTACTAAACCATATTATGAATTTCCCTCAGGATTATTTCACCACAAGATTTCCAGCACTCTGTTACACATTGTCTTAAAGGGGTTTGTTCACCTTCGTGTTAACTTTTAGTATAATGTAGAGAGTGATATTCTGAGACAATTTGCAATTGGTTTTCATTTTTTATTGTTTATGGTTTTTGAGTTATTTAGCTTTTTATTCAGCAGCTCTCTAGTTTGCAGTGTCAACCATTTGGTTTCTAGGGTACAAGTTACCCTAGCAACCCTGCATTGATTTGAATAAGAGACTGGAATATGAATAGGAGATGGACTGAATAGAATGATAAGTAATAAAAAGTGGCAAAAACAATATATTTGTAGCCTTACAGAGCATTTGTTTTTAGATGGTGTCAGTGACCCCCATTTTCAAGCTGCAGAGAAACAGAAGAAAATTGCAAATAATTAAAAAACTATGAAAAATAAATAATGAAGACCAATTGAAAAGTTTCTTAGAATTGGCCCTTCTACAATATACTAAAAGTTAACTTGAAGGTGAACCACCCCTTTAGATGTTTGTGTTTTTTCACTGTGGAATACATTTTTCTTTAATGGCCACCTACAGCAAAGTCTCTATTGGGACAGATATATTTTCAAGCAGAGAAAATCACTGCTATAATGGTAAATTATGCAACAACAAGGAAAAAAGGTCAACGTTCAGGTATTTGTTTTTTTTGTATTTTCACCCAAACAGCTGAAAGCAGTTTAACAACTAACAACCATATAATATGTTCACTTCTTTCTGTAAATTCAAGTTCAACCGTTAAATACACGGAAAATTGCTATACCAACTGCGTGTAAACCTTACAAAAAACCTTAAAAATCCCCATGTCTCTACATAGCAAAATATCTGTAGATGTTCAGTCAAAATATATAAAGAACTGAAAAACATGTTACAGTAACCATTGCTCCTATATTTTTTGCATTTAATATTTGCATAAACATAATTGGATGCAATCAGATATGATGTAGATTTAAAAAAGAAGTAGATCTGCTAAGTTTTATCCTTATCATGGGTCAAGTGGACCCAGTTCACAATAAATCTAGAGATGTTGATTCCTGAACATTCACCAAAAGACAAAGATCATTCCTCAGAAAAGCTCTGATTCCACTCCAATAATTTAGCAACAGTTTCATTCAGCATTATTTCATTCGCTCAGTATCACTGCTTCCTTACAAAAGAATTACAAAGTTCACTTTGAGAGAAATGAATATATTTTAGAATAGCATTAACACAATAATGTTGACTTATGAAAGGCATTTTATCTAGTAATTGAGATAAATGTCAATGCATTATTTTGTTTTCTGTTGAACTGTGCAGCTCTAGTCATGTACATATTCTTCCACCAGTCTTCTCTTCAACCAATTATTCTCCTACTTGGCTTCTATACACCACTGGGTATATAATACAAGCCTGAGAACAATTGGTGGAAGAGAAGACTGTAGAAGAATCTGTGTACCAATAGCAAGTCAGATGCCAGTCTGCTCAGCAGGGACAAAGATAAGAAATGTATCCATTAAATGTATCAGTTTAGAACAGTTTCGGGGGTCGGCGACCCCCCCTCCCAGAGCTGCTTTAGAAGGTGAAAAATTACTTACACTTCAATATTGAAAAAACGGTTACAAATAGAAAATAGACAGTAATTGGAAAAAGTAATTATTTCTGGTTATCGATCTGAAAACAACTAGTTGTTTGAAGGCGGACAACCCCTTTAAGGCTACCAATTTGCACAGTAGCCTGTGTATGCCTTTAAAATGAATAATCATCAGGATCGCTTAAATAGAATGTTATTGTGGTTCTGATTTGAGAATAAAGTGAAAGCTAACTTGCTTCTGATATTAAGCATCCATTAATTTAAACTCAGTGTCCATGTATTATTTAGGGTGATGGCAGAAAAGGTAATGTGTCACCTGTGGTTAAATCTGCACTACTGCAGGTGACAAATTTCCCAAGAAAAACATTCCATTTGATTCAGTTCAAAAGTGACCATTTGTAATAAATTATACAGGGAACTCATGAAATCATTCTGGGCCATTAGTTACCAAGCTCTAAGGCTTATCTAGTGTCAGTTTTTGACACCACAGACAAAGGTTCAATGGAGAGAACTGACAATCCAGCTTCTGCCATATCAGGCTCTGCAATGTGAAAGACTTCCATCTGTCATGTTTTTTTTTTTGTTTTTTTAAAGTTTTTATTTAACATTTCAATTTTCAAACAGTACAGAGATAGGGATGACCCCTTTAGTTAAAAAGGAACAGGGAGGAAGTAAATAGAGAGAAAAAGGAAGGAAAGAAGAGCTGGGGAGGGGGGAGTTTACAGAGCTGTGATCATTACACCTTTAGTTTTATTGCATCTGTTAGTTTTTTCCTAGCTGATATTCGGGGGCCCTATTGTATTCACTTCCAACCATGTTCCCCAAATGGCATCAAATTTATCTGGGCATCCACGGGCTTGGTACACCAGCTTCTGTTTAGGTAAAGAGTCATTAATACGTTTTTTCCAGAAGTTTAGTGCTGGGGGCCCCATAGATTTCCAATGTAGCAGTATTGCCTTTTGCTGTAGTAAAACAATTGCAGATAAAACAGTTTGGTTGAAGGTCTCAACGATAATGTTTCTGTGATGCCCAAAAGACAGAGGCTGGGTGACATTATGTTGGGTAGAGCTAGATTGCTTTCAGCATATGTCAGAATCTCCCGCCAGAAGCCTTGGATTATTGGGCATTCCCAGAACACATGGAAGAATGTACCCACAGCTTTAAGGCACTTGGGACATTGATCTGATACTCCTGGGTATATCCTGGCTAATCATTGTGGGGTGAGATATACTCTGTTAAGAAATTTGGTCTGTATGTATCTGTCTCTACTGGAGATAGTGAGGTGGGGTACTAATGCTAGGGCATCTTTCCACATCTCTTCCTCCACGTCTGGGATGTCTTCACACCATTGTTGTTTGTTTTTGTTCAGTTGGGTTGATTTTGTCTGCATTAATATAGTGTAGATGTAGGTTAATGCTTTTGCCAGATCTGGTCGGAGAAGATACAACTCCAGGGTGGTATCCGTAACCACTGGTGGACGTATAGGGAATTGAGACTGAAAGACATGCTTTAACTGAAAGTATCTAAACAGCATATTTGCTGGGATTTAGAATTCGTTTTGGAGCTTGTTAAATTTTTTACAGTCCCCATTAGTTTTTATATCTCCTAATGTTTTGATTCCTGCGGCCGCCCATTTAGCAATATCTGGAACCGAGTTAAAGTGTGGCAGGTATTTATTTCCCCAGATAGGGGTCCATTTGGACCAAACTGGCTGTTTATCCTGGGAGATTTTAAGTGCCGTCTGAAAAACTTTCACTACTGTTCTAATGGGGGGTGTTGTTCTGTATAGTGGAGAAATACCCCTGTAAAGCAACTTAGCCACGGCCTCTAGAGAGACTACAATAGTAGCTTTGAGTACCAGAGCTCGGTTATCTAGCTATATATATATGTAATAACCTGTCCAAACAAAACATCAAAATATTACTTGAAATAAAGATTTGATGCTCTTCGTAATATTTGCAGTGTTGGATGAGGCTGGTGAAGGCTTAAGGGTAAGGGCACATGGGCAGATTCGGGGAGATTTAGTCGCCGTGTGAGGAAACTTTGGGTGACTTTGGAAAACAAAACGCTGCATATCCTGCTGGTGATTTTCCTTTGTAGCCAGCGGGAAGGCAGAGAAAGGCAGTTCGGAAATTGTCACCCAGAAGAAGAGGCGATTAGTCACCAGGCGACTAAATCTCCCAGAATCTTGCCGTATGCCCTTACCCTCAAACACCATGTTTGATGGTTTTAATCACTACAATTTTAAGAAAGCTTGTTATCCATACTAAATATCAGGCAAGGTTTATCAGCATAGGCTACTGGGTATTTTTCTAACCTCTGATCTGCACCAGATTGGGGTTTGCATCCTTAGGTTACTAGATCAAGTATAAAAATAAAGGACTTTTCTGGAATTTTCCGGACTTTTTTGGTAACCTCACTGTCTTTAATTTTACAATACCATGGAATAAGATACACCTGAGGCAATTCACAAAAGTGGAGTTAGAAATATTATTGGATTTCAATAGGACATAAAAGAACATCAGATTCACAAAAACCTTGTTTTGTAGATCTACAGACAATTGTGAATCTGGCATTTGATGGCCAACTAGTGTAAATAAGCATTTTAATCAAATGTAACTCCAATCCATCCAATCTACTTTTATGGATAACCCCTACCCCTTAAATTCTAAAGCTGGCCATACACGGGACAATAAAAGCTGCAGACAGATGAGTCGGCAGCTTATTGGTCCATGTGTGGGGCCCTCCGATGGCCTTTCCCAATTGATATCTAGCCGAAAGTAGGGCAGATGTCATCGGGCAGTGTTATTATCCCATGATCCGACCATGATCCGTTCCGCAATTTGACCGCCCGTAGTGCATACATTATGAGCCAATCGTTGGGCCCTAGGGCTCATGAGCCAGATATCACCCACTTCAATGTGGGCATTTCTGGGAGAGATCCGCTCATTTGGCGAAATCACTTTTGATATGCTTTTCCTTTGCAATAAACATGGTACCTTGTTCTCTTTAACTAATAAAGAATTTATCCATGTTGGCTGCAAAACAGCATTTAACTCTTTACCTGCCACGGATCATACAATATACTTGTAGTATCTAACAGCCAAGGGACATATGTTTTATGGGGGCATATTTATCAGATAGGGAAACTTGAGCAAAATCCCACCACTTTTAATTTAATTATGTGGGGTTTTAAAATTTTGTTATCAAGAGGTGGACTTTCACTTTTAAATATGCTCCCAAAACTTCATTGAAATGAATAGAGGGAGATGGAATTTGACAAACTCTAATTTCACTCTCTGATATGCAGTTTTTATCCTCGTCTTACTTAAAGACTGCCTCAATACATCAGATATGTTTACACAACATCACTTTTTACTTAAATCACAAGTACATTGTTGAGAGTGTGATGTGCCAAAAGATGTGCTGACATTTTCCTTGCATAGATTCACCAGTATATTTTCCCCATACAACTGTAATAGGGATAACATTTACTTTATAAAGAAATTATGTATGAGGCATTTTAGTATGGAGAAGGTGATGTTAATAATGAGGTGGACATGTGACTGCTCTGTCTTTATAATGGCAGTTGACCAGCCACAACCTGGTAAAGTTCCTCTTAAGGAAATGGTAAATATTTGGTGAATATTTGAAGTTAATTTGCCAAACCTTGTTGTAGTCTGCTTTTAAATTTCTTATGTACTTTTACATTTTATTTTCGGTGAGAATACTCCGTGTCATCTTTGTAATCAGGGTTGGACTAACCAGCAGTATCAGAGGATCTTCCAGAGGGTCCAGGCCCTAGTTGGCCACATCCTAGGACAACACCCTTCAGCTTATGCTTAATTCCACTGTGGGCCTATATAAAACCTGCACCACTGGTCACTGTCTATATGTAATTTCTGTGAGAGTGAACCTAGGTTGTCAGGTTCTCTGCAAGGCCCCACGTTAGGAGGCCCAGTCTGATGCAAATTGTCTGCGAATTTCCACCAGAAAAATTTTGCCTGACGCAAATTTGCCGCCGTCTCATTTTCAACAGGGTCCGTTGTTGGAGAATGGCGTCCAAAAAAAATGGACGGCGGCGTCCAAAAATGGCGTCCAAAACGAGATGCGGCATTTCACGAATTTTTCGCCATTTCGCGAATTTCTACTAGAAATTAGTGAAATTTCGGCCATCACTACAGACAACCTGAAAAATCAGGGAAATATTCAGTAAATGGAAGCTGCACTGACTGCAAACTGATAACAACTAGTGCAGCCTTTTTAGCTGGTATTTCTACATGGGTCCCTGATTTTTGAGATGAATAATTGTCTTGTGTTTAGATATTTTTAGTAGCTTTAAGGCATTGTGCCTGTGCCTTTACACAGACAGCCCCAGGTCCCATAGATCCCCTACCTGTAATTTTGTAATCTGTTTGTAGGCTATTACATTTCCACCAAACACTGATAAACTGTATCTAAGATGTGGCCTTTTCATGTGCAAAGTGCCAACAATTCCCCCCTATTAAAACACTCCAGTGGGTTTTATGTGTGGGCAAACAGGTTGCAACTGCTGATAAATAATGGAAAAACTGTGCTTAAAATGCTAGATATATGTGAGGGTTTCATTCCCATCCCTGGGGATGATGGAACAGTACTTGGCATTAGATTTTCTGACACAGACATTTTCTTTGCTTTTTGATCCAATTCCTCATTTAGTTTCAGCTCATCTGTCTCTGCTGGATATCAGTGTGGGAACTTCATTTGCTCTGATACTCTATGTATATATGTGTATGCTGGCAGGGCATGTACAAATAAGAGAATTTAATGCATTTAATGTGTGACTATATTAAAACTGAACCAAAATATTTTTGTAAGTCAGTTTGGTTGTTCCTATAAGCTGAACTATAAAGGCGCATTGTGCCAGGAATTTCACCATGTTGAAGGTAACACTTGATTTAACACTTTAAGAGGTGAAATAATAAATGTCCCCATTTCTACCAGGTCTAGTAATGCATAGTAACCACGAAAACGTTTGCTATTAAAGGATGGTATGTAAATGCTACATGCTATGGTTTACTAGACCAATTCACACAGGTATAGTTATCCGGAAGCCCATTATCCAGAAAGCTCAGAATTACAGAAAGGTCATCACCCATAGACTCCATTATAATCAAATAATTGAATTTTTTTTTTAAAACAAATACCTTTTTCTCTGTAGTAATGAAACAGTACCTTGGGCTTGATCCAAACTAAGTTCTAATTAATCCTTATTTGATTCATGTTTAACTGGTTTTATAGTAGACTTAAGGTACAAAGATCCAAATTATGGGAAGATCCCTTATCTGGAAAACCCCATGTCCCTAGCATTCTGGAAAACAGGTCCCATACCTGTACTAAAATCCAGGAATTTGCAAAATCCACCCATTATTGACCTACAGTTCTCACCTCTAGTTGAACAGAACTCAGAGACTGCAGGTTACAGATCCTCATTGTGTTCTTTTTCAAGATTTACCCATTCTGTAAATGTCTGATTCATCTACAGAATGGATTTGTGTGTAGCAATGTTTGTATGATGGGGCTTTGTGCGCAGATGAAGAGACTAATCTACAATCAAATGTCAATTTCTGGGAAGAAAATTGGGAGGTAAGGTGGGGGGGGGGTGAGGGTCTAATTCTGTAAATTTTGTACAGAAAACATTTCTAACATTTTCTACACTTTCAGGAAGTATTTATAATTTTTCCGCTGAATGTTTAACTGCAGAAGCCTTTCCCAGACAGGGGCGTGTTTTCTGTAAAACATGGCCAGAGCCAAATGTATCTGTGATCACAGAGCTGCTTTGTGCTACAATATCATAGTGATTTTTTTTTTTACTCTGTGTTTTTATTTACTCATGCAGTGTTTCGTATAAGTGCTGCTGTCTTCTATTAATTATGCCAATAAATTTGGAAATGATTGCATTAAGCTCTAGCGTGTCTTGAGTTTTAATTGTGGCACAAGCCATGACATACCAGAACAGAATGAGTTTGAAATTTGTGACATGTTCCCTCCTATTATCCATGCCTTTCTCTCTGGTCACCCAGAAAAATACAAAATGTAGAAAAGACGAGAGAGTGGCCATTTTCTTGGTTGAGTTTCGTAACTAAACTTTTTGTTACAATGCAATGTTTATGTTTTACAAAGTAAATCTCTGCTAAATTAACAGATGAGATCCATGCACCCTGGGATAAGCATTACCCTACCCCTATCATGATCTTATCACCCTAAATCACCCTCATGACATGGGTATTACTAACAAAGCTTGGGGTGTTATCCTTGTCAGTGTTGACCACATGCTCTTTATTACTTCCTACAGTTTATTTTTATGTTTATGATCTAGTTACAAGAAGCCAGAAGGGTACGTGGAATTTAATCTTTAGGGGCATGGTCAATAATCAAGTGTGGTTTTAAATGGCACTTTTCATAATCATAGAGCTCCCTTGTGCTCCCTTATATCAGCAAAGTTATTGTTCTAATTAGAGTTCTGCTGAAATCGTCAAACCATTTAATATATTTGGGTAAGGGAATATCAACCAGGTTAGCACAAAAAGCCCAAATACCTTATTTGGTATATATATAGTAAGATACAAGTTGCTATAGTGGAAACGGGGGGGGAAAGAATTTTGAAACAACTTTTTTCTTCTTCTGTCACCAAAGAAAACCCAATTTCCATAAGCTTAGGTTTTATTTGACCTAGTGCAGTAAATAAAACACACAGCTGATTCAAGAGAATAAATGAAGGAACAGGAGTGTATGGAATTCGTCTGTAAATTCTACATGTACTTGGCTCGGTGATAAGCACAGCACGTCATTTAATCTTGAAGTAACTCTTCGATATCTGGCATGGGAGACTGATATATTGCATATGTGGTGCCATTATTCAGAAATGGGACCTGTTCTCAGGCTTGAAATGATGATCCATAACTTTTAAGTCGATAGTACGAGTAAAACATTTACAAAGGATGTTGATCATTGGAGAATATTTCAAATTCGACATGGTATAAATAAGCAGAGTGGTTTTATATTAAACATATCTCATTAGATAAACCAAATCATAAACATTTACATATATCCATGGATACAGGGGCGATCCACTTGTGAGGCGAGTTGAGACTCTCGCCTCAGGCGACAAAAATGCTGCTCATGGTACTTTTAAGAGCCAAATATCCAGTTTTAAACCGGAAAGTCTAGCGCAGGGTGCATAATTGCGTTCGGCGCTAGTGTCCTGGCCCTCTCTGTCACCCTTGTGGACCCCCCTCCAGCGCAAAAAGGTAAG
The DNA here is from genome assembly GCA_024363595.1 of Xenopus borealis. NCBI lineage: Eukaryota > Metazoa > Chordata > Amphibia > Anura > Pipidae > Xenopus > Xenopus borealis. Next base: position 149,403,600 of record CM044432.1, on the reverse strand, counting down.
CTCACAGGGAAGGGGGGGGGGTTGGTAGAAGACGGGCCCAGCCGCCCAGGATTGCCCCTGCATGGATGAAGGTCACCTGTGTATAAAGGAAGTTAGTGTATTACATCAAACACACACACAAAAGAAAAACATTAGAAGACTTCTAACTTCTAAATCACATATGGTGCCAAGTTTTTGTAATGAACCTAAATCTTCCTCAATTTATAGTCTCTGTCTTATTACATTGAATGCATTAGGGTACTCCCCAGGTGATTATTATTTGTATGCTGGGGTGTTCAGTGAGATGAAAGTGATCTGAAAGATATTTATAGCATAAATAACTTTACTGTATATGAGCATAACAACAGGGACACTGGGTCTTCAGGCTAAAACGCAGGTACTGGCATACAGGGCCGGATTTACCTAGAGGGCGCCCCTAGGCCCACTGTTGTTTGTCACCCCTGTCCCCTCTCTTTTATTTGCTCAAATTTTTATCATCAGGACAGAGCAATGGGAATTGGCACACAGGAAGTTTACATTTCTGAACCAATGTGGGTGTGGTTGGGCAGCTCGCCGCCCCCTAAAATCCTGCCACCCTAGGCCCGGGCCTATGGGCCTCTCCACAAATCTGGGCCTGCTGGCATACAGGAACACAGTTCAATAGCATTTTAACTGCATGCTTTCAAGACTTATTGCCACGCTGGGGTTCTCACCATTCTGGATGGCTTCTGGACTAGTCACTAAGCCTGGCTGACTATTCCCTCCAGAGATACAGATTCACCAGACTCTGGCCGGGCTCACCTTCTTTCCTTCAATCACTTTAGACTTTCAGTCACCTGGTCACAACTCCCTCTGCTCCTCGCACTCCTTGCTGGCACCCCCAGCCCCTTTGGGAATTCCTAAAACAGACAGATAACCTTCCTGTTCTGTGCCCTGCTCACAGTGACTTTCCTAATACCCTCCCACAGGACAGCTTTCCTATGTAAAGTGAGCTCTAATGTGTGAACTGGACCACTGGAACGAATTAGCTGGCTCACCTGTTCCTTCTAGAACACTATAGCTTTCAGGGCAAGACAGCAAACATCTACCACCATGGAGAAATTAAAGGCAAACACACCTTTTTACACTTCTCTGTGGTCACACTTTATTTACGTCTGCCAAAATAAAGTACTAAAAAAACATTTAAAACCCCCTACCCTTTCAGAATGCAATACTCAGCTCTGTACAGCACCTTATGTTGTATGTGTGTGTTAAAAAAAATCCTGATTCCTTTCCTACCCCTTTAGTCATTATAATTACGATTGTATCAGATAGCAGGTCATTCTGTAATGCAAGAGTATCTGGTCAGACACAATATACAGATTCATGGCCTAAATTTAACTTGGGAAATACTGTATGAACATGGAGAACAATTCTCAGCATTCAAATATGGAATCAATGGTGTAAAATAATTGGAACTGTTGGATCATTAACATCAAAGTGACGTGGATGGGACGAGCTGTAAATATGTGTGTTTAAGCACTGTGCAACTTTTTACATGTAGTGGACTGATCAGTTGCCATTAGGGTTGCCATCTGGCCAGTATTTTACTGGCCTGGCCGGTAATTTTGATGGTTGATTCCAATTTTATTAATAGGAAAAAAAAGGTAAATATATAGGATGGCCGGTATTTTTTTCAAGAAAAGGTGGCAACCTGTGTTGCCATTCCACATTGGATGAGTTCAGACAATGATGTCTCTGATTCACTTGAGGGGAAAAACATCTGACCAGCAGGCCTCCAGGTACACAGCCCTAGAGGTGCTAGTGATCTGGTCTCATTTGGTCAATCATTCTACTAAACTTGTAAGAATTTATAAAACTGTTCTAGGTTAATATTTTTTATTGGTTTGTCATTGATTAATGGTTTCATGATAATGAGTGTAAGAATAACAACATTGTCTTCCAAATATAAAGGGCAATATGCAGAGGCGAAGTTATGCAGCACATGAATAAGCATCAAGCTATTGTATATACACAGATCATGGACTAAAAAGATGAAGTAAGTCTGATGCTCTGATATATAGTAGCTGTTTTGTTTTATAGACTAGCTAATTAGACCTTTAAATGTTGAACCCCATATGTTTTTATGACAAACAAATTCACGCTGTTGCGTTAGTTTATACATTCTTTATTCTTGAAACCCAGGTTCACAAGGGCTAGGAGTGGTGGTAGAGAGCAGAGCCCAAGCCCAAGAAAAGGTTCCACTCAAAGTGCTGGCAACATGTTATTTTCACAGTGGTTGCATGCAGCATTAGGTGATTCTTGCAGTATGGAGGCTGTCATCATTCTAATTCTTAAGTCTTCGCAAAGAGGAAGCAGTTTCCTAGCAACTGAAAAAGGCAAAGAAGGAGGCAGAAAGAATAATAATAAAAACATTTTTCTACCTAACATTCACGCAATGCGTTGGTGAGAATGAACTGGCTGTGGCCCACTCTAAAAACAAATGGTGTGTTCTCCAGGCAAGTCCTGCTGGCAAATTGCGCTTGGCTTTTACACGACTCAATAAATCAACTTCCTATGTGCTGTTGTGATTCTAAAGATTAATTTTATTTTCATAATCAAATTAGCTGAAACCTCTGTGCTTATATTTTATAAAACAGTAAAATCTTTTTTTTTTAATTTTTGCTTTTTTTTTGTATTTCAGAGTTTAATAAAAAAAAGAAGCATTTGGCAGCTAAATACTTCATAAACCAAAGTGGATCTGTTTAAAATAACATTGCATGGAAAATAATATAACAAATGTTTTTTGTATGTTCAGGTGTAGCCCACAGGCCTTAAATTTGAATCCCCAGCACAAGCACTGTTGTGTTCCAGGACACCACTACCCATCTCTAAAATTGTAAATTTGTATAATCTACAAAAGGATCCTTGGTGTCTCCAATGATATACCTTCTGTAATTGATTATACAGGTATGTGACCTTTTATACAATATGTTCAGGACCTGGAGTTTCACTGATAATGGATCTTTCTGTAATTATTAGGTCTACTTAAATATAATTTATACATTAAATAAGCCAAACAGGATTGTTTTACATCCAATAAGGATAAATTATATCTTAGTTGGTATCATGTACAAGGTACTTTTTTATTACATTGGCCAGAGAACCTTAGTTCAATGATCTTTGAAGAACACGTATGCTTATTGTGAGAACTGGTATTCCTTACTTGGAAGTTATTAATTATTGTCTGTGCTGTCCCTTTCTGCTTTTCAGAATATTGTAGGAAAAATCTCTTTCATGTCTTAAAGATACCCCCCCCAAAAGTGTTCTCTTCTTCGGAGTTTTGATTTAATAATTTATATTTGATTTTCTGTATATTTTTCAGACATTAGCAGAATCAATAGAATATGCTTTCAGCTTAGCAGCTCTGAGTTACTTTGTTGGTGAGCTGCTCAGGGGCTGAAAAATAAATATTAAATTATTCCTAAAATCAAAAAGGTCTTTTATACATTTTTTTTATTCCATAATAATAACATAACTTTATGATTTGTGGCAACTGCAATGCCTAAAAGATCTTTCTACCTAGGAAAATTATTACTTAATATTGCAACCAATCAAAGGGCATCTTGTCAAGCATTGTTATGAGGAACATCATGATGGGTTTATGATTTTCTTGAACTTCTATATAAAACAATACGCTTGCCCTGAAGATGCTCTTGTCCCCTGCATGGTGCAACAGTTGGTTACACCCCTGGGTTCAACCAAACAGGGGGTCCTGTTTTGAACACATATGTATTTTATTATTAACATGTATTTATATAGTACCAACATATTGCGTAGCGCTGTGTGTATTCACACAGACACTCCATTCACATATAAGGTTGCCACCTCAGACCATTGATACTGGGCACGTATTGAATCAACATCCAATGGCTAATTTTGCTGCAGACAGAAATAATTTATTGGCACTCATGCGGCATGCAACTAAATTAATTAAAGGGGTTGTTCACCTTTTAATTAACTTTTCGTATGATGTAAGGAAGGATATTCTGAGACAATTTGCAATTGGTTTTAATGTTTTATTATTTATGGCTTTTGAGTTATTTAGCTTTGTATTCAGCAGCTCTCAGAGGAGGGTCGGAACAGAAAGATGAGTAATAAAAAGTAACAATAACAATAAATGTGTAGTTTCAGAGAGCTTTGAAAGCTGGAAAGAGTCAGGAAATCATTACGATCTTGTACGCCACAGTTCCCAAACCATTAAATGTTATTCTGTGTCAGAACACTCTCCACTAGTAATGGGTGAATAAATTTGCCAGGTGCGAATTTGTGTCAGATTTCCTAGTTTCCCCACAGCAAATACATTAGGGAAATTGCAGCTTAAATTCTCTGGTGAAAAATCCACTGCATCAAAAATAGTCATAATAGTCACGTGCATAAAGTTATTTGGCCGCCCATTGATTTTCATGCATTTGAACAAAATAGACGCACGTATAAAAATTATTTGGACGACCATTGACTTCAATGAGTTTCGAGAACGGGACAAATTCACCCATCAATACTCTCCACAGCACCAATATAAAAAGTCTTTAAAATTTCTGCTGAAACTGAAGCCCAGCGCTGCTGTGTAATCAGCAAATTTTACAATGGAATTGGTTGGTGTTGGATATGGCCACACAATCATGGGTGTAGAGTATAGAGCAATGCACATCCTAGTGGTGCTCCTGTTTTTAGTATGATAATATCAAAGTATTATAAACCCTCACCATCTGTGATCTTCCCATTAAAAAATTCAAAACCCAGGCACACCAGGGACTCTTTAGTCCCAAATCTATCAAGTTAGTGAACAATCTATATGTTAAAGACTGAACTATAATCAATAAATAGAAGCCTCACATAACTACCAAGTTTCTTGTCCACATGGCTGAGAGTAGAATGTAGAACTTAAAGTGATACTGACACTAAAAAAATAATTTAAACATATGAATATACATTATACAGTATGTTACCTATAGGTCATGTTGATCATGAGAGGTTTGTTTTGGTATATAATTGTTAGTTGAAGTTCCTAAGCCTGACTCTCTGACACTCTGACTTTGCCAACCTGACTGTCCCATCTCAGCCTGTTAGTTACAGTTTCTAATGCTAACGGACTCCTGCTGCACACATATGGCAGCCCCCTCATACAGGAACATGGGGGATCAGACAGGTAATGTAAAAACATCATGCAAATACCTTATGGCAAAGTTAGAAATAGCTTTCAAAGCCAATATTATAATAGATGGAAAAAAGAGTTTAATTTCAGGTGTCAGTATATCATCCATTATTAATAAGACTTTCAAACACTGTCATAACCACCAATGTTAATGCAACAGGTCAGTAATCATTCAAGCCTAAATGCTTATTATTCTTTGCTCTGGGATAATAATATTTTTTTTTAAATAATTAGGGACCACAGATTGAGCCAAAGACTCATTAAAGATGGATGTAAAAACTGCAGTTAACTTATCAGCTCAGCATTGCAACAAACACCCCAAAATACCATCCGTATCAGGCACAATTCTTAAAGTGAATTAAATTGCCACTATCCATGCTGAATTGAATTGCTACTATCCATGCAGGATGTGGATTCAATATGTGGCTGGTACACACACACACACACACAGGATACACAACATATTTCTAATATGCACTGTGTACTATCTTTCAGGGGTGATTGTGCAGTATTATGGCCAACACTATCAACAGAAGCATCCTGGTACTACTACATGCTTTTTATCTATTTACAATATTGAAAAAGCTGTATCCTGCTAAACGAACACATATACATTAAGAACAAATGGCAAAGTAATCACTGTGTGTAGCAAATAGTGTAACAAATACACTGTTATTATAAAATGGATGCACATTTGAGATAGGTTCAGATATTCATTAGGTTCAGGTACATGTGCCTGAACATACACCTTGCACTTCTGTATAGTTGCCATTGTGACTGTCCTGACTTTTCTGCTCATTCATACAGAAATGGGTTTATCAACACTGTGGAACCCTGGAGATACTGCCACCCTGAACATGACAGTAATGTGTTCCAAAAGAATTGCACCCTAATATCATTTTAATGGTTAGCACCTAAAGTGATGCAATTCCAACTATATAATTCTTAATTATAACTTGCATCCAATTTGCTAAAAAAAAAAACCCTAACTATAGGATATGGTTAACAAGTATTCTAGAAAATGATAACACTGTTCCTTTTGCTTCATTGCTTCAGATTCTTCGTATTTTAAGGTCTGGCATTTTCCTGTGATTTAACTGGCACTTAAGCTGCTTTGAACTATGACTCTGCCTTCAGCGTTATATGCTTTAGATTACATTTGAAGGCAACTCATTTGCAGCTCTGGTGCATTTTAGCTTAGTCGGATTGCAATTGTGCTGCATTGGCAGTTTTTTCCTGCCTGGTACCTTGACTATTTACTTCCTTGAGAGCATTTTCAGCAAAACTTTGAGAATATTACTTCTTTTTTAATACAAACAACCAGACAATTAGACTTCCTAACTGCTTAGATTCTAGATTCATTTTGACTTGGTTACATCCTTTTAAAATCAAGTTTAAGTGCAATTTCCAGCCATTTCTTTTTGAGTTGCCAGTGTGTAACCAACTATGAAAGACCATGGCTGTATGTACCAAGTAGCATAGCTACAAATGCATATATCAGTAGTCATTTCTGACTGCAATTTGGCAGCTTTAAGGTGCTGAATAGTCGAATTTGAATTTTTCAAAGAGCCAGTATTTCAGTTTGAATAAAAATTTGGGCTTTTTTTATAGTCATGTAGCCCAAAATTACTTTGAAATTGGAATTTTAAAAATTAGAATTTTATCCGAAAATTCACTTCAACCCTTAGTAAATGTGCCCCTATGTGTCCACAGGTAAAGAATCCAGAATAACTCATGCTTATGCAAAAGGTTTAAAGCATCTCCTCCTTTAATCCCATATTTAGTATATATATATTTACAGTATAGTCAATGATAATTGGACAGCAAGCACAGGTTCTTTGAGTCAGCTCTGGTGAGCATACATGCGCCAACTTCTAAAACAATCCTAGGTTTATAATCTCCCTTGAATTGTTTTTTTTTAGGTCTTTTGGCACTGGGTATTCCAATTTTACCATCTTTCAGATAACCAGCTATAGTAAGCTATCAGGGACAGTCAGGCTCAAATTCGTTTATCTTGCTTCCTTTCTCAACTACAATGTCTTCATATATACATAATATTTTCTTTACATATGTGATTGTTTTGCAATAAGTATAAAGCAAGGAAATAATACAAAGTGAAACCAAAGAATTCTGAAAATAAGTTTTCAATTTCTTTAATTCAATATATGTAGGCAGTATTTATATTAGCTGTAGTAAAAGTTTACATTACCTAGTAAACATTAACATTTTTCCCTTGCAGTTTTATACTCAAGGCAGTTATTAATAAAAAAAAAATGCAACCCATGGGATCCATTTCATATCCAAAGGGCAGGAATAGAATTGTCTTCATCACAAGTATAAACTTTAGAGTCCATTATTAAATGCTCAAGATGTAAAATAAAATTTCAGATACACTTATGACATTATATCATTACAAATATTTCTGTTATAAATAATACTCTTGGTAAGAACTTATTTGAATGGATATATCTATAGAAATAAGTCAAATCAACTGGACTTGCTGTGTATATGCCGTTGAAGACGTTTCACCAGTCATCCAACTGGCTTTCTCAATTCAGAAGTATATAGATATACCATGACCTGGATGAACGAGAATCTTCACAAACATTTAAATTAATATATTCTTTAAATTCCACTTCATTTTAATGTTATTTATTTTTTTATGTATTTTTAAGCCATACAGTACCTCTGGACTCACCTCAAATTGGTTATAATCCATAAAGAAGAGCTGTCTGTAAAAAAATAAGTATAATATATTCTTTTAAATTCTAGCTTGTATATAATATTGAAATCAAGGCCTCTTTACGTCTGCTGTAGTTTGAAGATCTCTTTTCAAATAAGCTAATTATATAAAATGTGTCTCAGTCAGGTGTCTGATGACTCAACAGGAAGTTACAGCATTTTTGTTGGCTTACATTATATACATGTGAATGTTTGTTGGTTAAGTAGTAGGCTGAAGTCTACTCTAAAATACATATAATAACTTGAAGATTGCTTTTACACAAATGTTTCCAAAAGAAAATTCAGGAAAAAGTACAATAAAGGGACATAATATTGACAAATTGAGGTTGGCAGAGAACTATTCTAACAGACTCAACAGTCCTAAAAGAACTATTTTGAGAGTAAGAAAACGTTATTCCAGCAAGATTTCAGGTACTGAAAGAGAAGATGCACGATTGTCAGGGGCCTATCGGCTTGTTGTCAGGACCAAGGAGGAAGCTTCAGGGGTTAAAGTCCAAGTTCGTGGTACAGAATGGGAATAGGCAAAATTGTAATCATTTCAAAGTTCAGGCAAGGGTCAAAGTCCAGGAATCAATATAGCAGGACATATAGAGCACACAGGAATGTATAATACAAAACCTATTATCGGGCATTGAACCGGCATCCTGAGCATTCTTTTATTTTGAGTTTGGCACCAGAATGCAGCATCACACACAGCGCCACACGTTTGTGCACTGACACCAATACACCGGCGTCAGAAATATGGGTACTGGGGGGGGCACTGGACCTCCAACAAATGGTTTCTTTGGAAAGTACTTGTAGATTTCTTGTACCAGATGGAGAACATGGACATCAACCTGTTTTATCTAAGAGCATTCCTCAGGACCGAAACCCTTCCATTGGATGAGTTGAAGAGACCTTTTTGAAATTCTTGAGTCTAACATATTCTTGTTGATCATTCACATATATAGTAGGGGTAGATTGTTCAGAATAGAAGCAATTAGTGATGGCAGGTTTATCAAGGACACATGGAACACATTAGGGATTCGCATCTCAGGGAGGAGTTGAAGTCTTACAGCCACAGAATAAACAATTTCCACAATGGAGTATGGTCCAACAAATTTTGGACCTAACTTGGGGGATGGAATTTTCAGATGAATGTTCCTTGTAGTGAGCCACACTTTTTCCCCAACTTTATATAAAGGAGAAGATTTTTGACTTTGATCAGCATACTGTACTTCTTGTGGGACAAGGAACTTTTCTCTAAGCCAACATGTCGGCTGTATGATCATAGGCTGTCGGGACATCAGACAAGAGGAAGTCCTGAGGGAAAGCTTGAGGATGTTGACCATAAAAGGTAAGAAGGGCGATCTACCAGTGGAGGCATGGCAAGCATTATTGTGAGTTAATTCCACCCAAAGAAGTAGATCAGACCAATCGTCCTGGCAGAGGGATACATGACTTCTTAAGAACTGTTCTAGTGCTTGGTTTACTCTTTCAGTTGCCCCATTGGATTGAGGGTGATAGGCAGAGGAGGATTGAAGAGCAAAAGCCAGATCTTTACACAACGAGCACCAAAACTTGGACACAAACTGGGAACCTCTGTCTGATACTATCTCCGCTGGGAAGCGATGAAGACGGAAGATAAACTGAATGAACAACTGAGAGAGTTCAATGGCAGAGGGAAGAGGAAAGAAGTGTGGCATCTTACTGAAGTCAATAGTGATTTTTTTAGTCAGCACTCACCATTAGTTCCTTTCTTATCAGCGGTGCACGTGTCCAGTGGTCCACTTCCCCACAGACTTTTCCAGAGATCCAATATTTGACACTGCACCATAGACAGAATTTGAGGATAAAAAGCCTTTATTGAAGACACGGCTTCATGATCTGTTACAACCAAACACAACGTTTCGGGCCTATCTCCAGCCCTTTGTCAACACAGCTAGAAAGAGACACCTATAATACCACCCACTAAGCCATACCATCTAGACGAGAACTTTGGGTGATCAAATTGATACCAATCTTAATGCTGACACAACCGTTACACTAAGAATCAGTACAATTGATTATGATCGGCACCTCACAATTCTACACCCCTACTAGGAATTTTGAACTTGAATAATTATCTTCCTAGTAACACTTAGACTCTAGATAAAATGCAGACCGCTTTTCTTTGGGCCAAAAAACCCCCTTGGTTTTCTAGAGACAAGCTCAGGGCGCCAATAACGGAGGGGGGTCTAGGCCTCCCACATTGGCAACTCTACTTCTTAACAGCACAGGTGTACTATATTCAATGGTGGTTGTCCCCCAATCTCACTAATCCTAACATTCCACTACAGGCAACTTTAGCCACCTCAATTGAGTCACTGAAATATATACCGTTCCGTAAGATATCTGATATTCCAACAGATCATCCTATTATCGTGACAACCCATAAAGCATGGCAGAAGATAATGCAACTGTACAAACTGAAACCACCAATTTTATCCCATTCCCCATTTTCAACAAATTACACAATACAGAGTGTGGCCTCAATGGGGCATTCGCACTCTAGGAGAGCTGACCAATCCTGGGGCACTGCTACCTAGGGACCAAATCAAGCACACTAGAACTGGAGAACTACTTCCTTGGTTCTCGTACTTACAACTTCAGCAGACCTTTCGGCACCAATTTCATAACACTATAGTGCCTTTTGCATTAACTAACATTGAGGTCACTCTCCACAACCCCTCTTCCAAAAAGTTGATCACCATACTATATTCTATGCTTCTCTCCACACTTCAATCCCCTTTTCCACAGCCTACACGATGTGGCACCAAGACCTGCCTGAGCTAGATAATGAGGACTGGGAGGAGGCAACAAACAGAGCGTATGATTACTTGATCTCTACAAGAGATAATTTAACCCAATTCAAAATTATCCACAGACTCCACCTGGCCCCTTTGCGGCTACATCGAATGGGAATTCGGGACTCTTCCCGCTGCCCCAAATGCAATGCCCCTGATGCTAACTACTTCCATCTAGTTTGGCTATGTCCTCAAATTCATCACTTTTGGGAACGAGTTCTAAACTTTATCCAGAACACAAAATCCCTACCAAAAATACTAGCACCCAAGACATGTCTCTTTGGCATAATAGATGATATTGGTTTGGACTCTGCAACACGTATTCTGTTTAGAACCCTATTATTTTATACCAGGAAATCCATCCTTTTACACTGGATGGCCCACTCTTCTCCAACACTCACCAGTTGGCTCAATCTAGTGAGAGCACTCCTCTCCTTGATTCAGCTTACTTACATGGAAAGAGAGTGCCCAAAAAATATGATAAGATTTGGAGAAACTGGGTGGAAATCATAAACTAAGATCTCCTTGATGGATCTTCCTCTGAGAATAACTAGGGAAACAAATAAACCCCATTGAACCCCAGTTTCTAGATGACATCTTGTACTAACTACTATTGCTCAAATAAATCAAGCCATATGAGATATACTGGGATAAAGAATGCAACAAATTGTTGAACTAATGTTGTATTGTTTAATGTTGTCTTTTATTTTATAAATGCATAAATAAAAACCTTTAAAAAAAAAAAGATGTAAGATTACACCAAAAGAAAAAAGAAATCAGCACCTTCAGGGCTAATTGACAACAGAGGGTGAAGCTGAACTTTACTGAACAGGCTACAGAAGACTTCAGAAAGACATTATTGACTAGAAAGTGAGTTTGCAGATTGCCAATGAATGTGTGATAACAAGACAGTGGCCTCATATTATATACCATATGGACACCAGGAACATCAGTTTTGTTCAGGAAAAGAACCAAATAAGCCAAAGCTAACAACACAATAAATATACAGGCAATATATTTAGAAATGGAATATAGTCCTCTCATTCCAACAAATAAGCATGATGAACAAGGATATAGTTATGTATCCTTAAAGGACAAGATAAGTCTAAAATAGAATAAGGCTAGAAATGCTGTATTTTGTATACTAACCATAGACATGAACTTTCTGCA
>CM044432.1:149279706-149297469 GCA_024363595.1 Xenopus borealis | reverse complement strand
GTGCCACCTGCAGGCCATTTGTATAAACACCACATCTTGTTTCCCCGAGCTCTTTTAGCAATGACTCATACAGACTTTGACATAGTTTATGACAGATAAACCGCAGATAAATTCAGTATTAGCAGTAAAATAAACAGCTTAATGGTAATGGATGACTACCAATCAAATATATCTTTAATATTATAAGGATAACCAGTCATGTGAATAATATACAGTAGTTATGATCGTCTCGTATAAAAAGTTATATATCATGCCTTACAGTGGGAGTGTCCAACCTTTTGGCTTCCATGGACCACATTGGAAAAAGAAAAATTGTCTGGGGCCACACGAGACATGCAAACACTTTAAATTTGTAAAAGTAAAGAAAAGAGAAACAAAATAATTACAATACCAGTTGGATAACCAGATGGAGCTATACACTAAAATATGGGACACAAAGATATTACAGTAAATGCATGTATTATTATATTATTTTCACATTTCCTCTGGAACCAAGTGTTTCAAGCTGGGCTGCATTCATATCCATCCTGGGCCGCATGTGGCCGTCGGGCCACAGGTTGGACACCCCTGCCTTACATCTTAGAATTCTGCTTTGTATACATCTCATTGCACTGAATAAAACATTTCTCCTTCTCTGAGGTGGATCTTTGGACTATCTAGGACCCCCCTGAGCAAGACTAGATATTTAGAGCACACATGTACAGTATATGACCTGTCAGACCAGAAGCAGCTTGTGATTCTGTTTTCAAGTTTGACCCTACAGCCTTGGATAATCTACACAAGCCAGACATTTGCATAATAGCTACATGCAGCTTCACATCACTCATTAGGACACTGTATGACTTAACCATGCATGTAAAAGTCAAATTACATCAAACCACATGTTTTTGGACTACGTAAACAGGTTGCAAAGAAAGCAGGGGGTATATGCAGCCCCTGTTGCGGCTAAATCAGACAATGCCTTTATAAACGACACTCTCAGATTGGGTTTTGTATACAAATGGACCAGCTGAGATCCAAAGGGATCGGTCATAGTACAGTCTGATCAAAAGATTCACCACTGCAATAACTACCTAGGTTTTGTACCTATAGCAGGTACTAAATGTAATAGGAAGGAAGGAAGTATAGTGCTGCATTATTGTCTGTCTAGTGGGACAGGATAACTGGGGTAACATAGTAATAATAATGATGATGTGTAAACTTGATATATAGGAATTTTAACAAGCATTTGCTGTAACAGAGTGTGGTCCAGATACAGGCAGCTAGTTATGAATAGTTGTCACCCACCAACTGACGCAGGATGAACTGCTGCTGAGAAGTGAACAAATCAATGAGTGGTTAGAGCTTAATAAAATAAACACAGGATTGCCAATTCATTAGTAATACATTCTGGACAATTATATGTAATTCCATATCTAATTGGTTTGTGTTTGCATGTAAATTATTTAGAGTCTAACTAAGAAGATGGGTCTGGAAAGCAAGCATAGCCTGTACATATGCGGAGTGTGTGTTGGTATACATTAAATGCATCTCACTCACACACACACTAAGGCTTAGAATATTTACTGGCGTGTGTTATATTCTCAGCAGCCAAGTACTCAGCACATCCACAAGAGGCTTTCCTGCAAGCAGCAGCACAGGTAAGTCTGCCACCCTCTTGTGATCACAATGTACAGGGGGTGGTTAAAATACAGAAAAGAGTCAGAGGCAAAGTCTTGAGTTTCTGGAGGAGACAATGAGGCATGGGGACATGGGGACTACTAAGCTGCAGAAAGGTGAAAAAGCAAGTTGCCCATGAATTGGCTTCCCGGAGCAGCAAGGTCAGTTTGACTTGGAGCTTTGGGCTTGAGTCACCTTCCTTGGCATCTACCATCATCTTACAATTCACATATACTGTAAGGCTGATTGTAGGAGGGTCTTTTTGGCACCTAAGTGATTAACTGATCTAAGTGTGGATTTTGCCAGGACTTGTGAGAAGGTCTGTGTGATTAGAGACGAGTTCTTATCTGTCATTTGCTTTACAGAGATGCCTAAACTGCAGCAGCAAGGCTGCCAATGTTGTAGTGCAACTCCCACCTAAAGAAACACTGATTCCATTTCCCTGTGGACATTACAGTGATATCTGCAGGGTTATTGTATAGCAGCTGACAGCACAGGCTGCATTATTTGTCAATCCCCAGACACAGTCTGGTTGTGTTGCTTTCAGGCAGCAGCACTGCTAAAAATACATTTGCCCTGAGACCGGGCTATCCAGCGCCCCTGCACTCTAACAGGCTCCGTTCTGGGCTTTAACGTCCCCCTGTCATCCTGTGTGCTCCAACTGCCACCTGCCTCTTAGGCTTCACAAACAGTATCTTGTGTAACTGCCAGCTCTTTACTTTCCACTAAAGGACTGTGAGTGTCTTTATTGTGTTTGTGAGCAGCAGCTCTCCCCAGCCTGCGATCGCTACTATCAACGCTATGTGAATGCATTTGCGTCAACAGGTAAACAAAATGCAGTTGAAATGGGAACGTATTGACTCAGTTTAGCCTGCCTAATTGCACATAGATATCCGTGCATATGGAGATGCTGGCAAATTAAGTTATGTAACAGATGCCTCATTTTTTTGTCTGCTGCTTTTCTGTTAATGAGAGCTGTTTGGTTTCATTCCACACCCAGAAACCCCTGGTTGGACGTCAAAGTTAATTCGTTTCAACGATGATAGGATAAAGGAGGTACATTAAGGGATAAAACCCATCACCAAGCAGCCAGAGCCATGGCCTTTGTGAGTGAATACTTTGAGTGCAGTTCTTGCATGTTAAGTTTCATGTCATTGAGGTGAGAGCGCTGGAGAGAAAACGCCAGGGAGGAAGAGGGGAAAGGGGAGGGAGACAAGTGGAATTCATTTTCCCAGAGTCTGTACCAAGGAGAAGACTTGCTGGAGGTAAGTCCCGGCTCTATGGTGATCTACCAATGCATACGGACCTTTCTGAGTAATATATACGTTAAAGGACAATAATTGAGGGGCATAGCTCTTAGACTGTAAGCTCTATGAGACAGGGACCTCATTCCCACTATGGGGTATATTTATCAAAGAGTGAAGTTAAGAGTGAAGTTCCGCCATTAGTGGGAAATTACTCTGCTCTCCATTAATTTCTATGGAATTTTTAAAGGTGTATTTATCAAAAAGTGAACTTTCACTTCCCCCATTGATAAATAGGCTTTTCAAAATCCCATAGAAATAAATTTATATACATACATAAATACATAGCTCATAAATTCCAGGTAAGCTTTACTTTTCATGGTGCTGAGTTAGGATCACTAAACCATTTATAAATCTGTTTAAGGCACCTAGCTTCTAGAGTTAGACATTTCTCTACCAGGGTTGGATATAGAATACCTGTTCCATCTGGGACCCTCACTACATTATATTGGCATCTGTTTATGACTTGTCAATCTCTCCAAACGATAGGATCATGCATAGGCAATCCAGTAGTAGCAGGAGGTCTTTCTGCTGGAGAGAGACACCTATCAAACATTTATTACTTGAATGACTACAACTTTTGTAATAATAATAAAATAAAAGTAATCATTTCTAATATCTCTGAACCAATAGAAATTTGTTGTGTAAAGTGTAGTTGTTGATCCAGTGATTCAAATTGAACAGGCCAGGAACAGGTTACTGAGGGCCAATAGTGGCCAGGGAGTTTCCCCTACAAACAGATTATAAATTGTGTTTATTTTTCCCAAGGTATTTATTGCACTTAGTACTGATATTCACACCTGTAACATTATCTCTGTGTTCTAGGCATTTGCAGTTGCAGCAGAGAGAAACAGTATCATTTTGCTGCACATATTAAGGCTCTTCAATCACAATAATTTAAAAAGTACAAATAAGCCAATGTTACTACTGAAAGGCAAAAATCAGGCTTTTGTAATATATTTAGATGCTGTTCACTTTACTTTTTGGAGTCAGAAAGCAATTTTCTCAAATTGGAGAGGCTTCAGATGGGATTGTTTAGCTTCCTCTTGGTCAACTAGCAGTTAGGCTAGTTAAAAAAAAAGTTAAAACTTGATGGACCTGTTTTTTTTTCAACCTAACTTACTGTGTTATGAGTGTTTTTGTACAAACATACAACAACATTATCTACAGTATGGATTTTTCTTGTTTAACTCTTAGACAGACGAATGGTTTATCCATTTAAAGTGATATCAGTATCAGTGCTAAAGGGAAATCCAGAGCTGCCCATTAAGTATCACAAGTTTCATAGGTATGGGATTTGTTACTTTAATCACAAAAAAGGCATACATGTCACCGGTGCCAAAAATAATATAAGCCATTGTAGCTCCATTACATGTGACATTTCATGTGTTATGGAACTGTATTAGTCTATACCATTCTGTAATAGTGATAATAGATGAGGATCATCCCATTGTGAATGATTTACACTTTGTTGCTCATCTTCCATTCCAGTTTTTGCCTACTTTTTAGAAATAATATCTATTTTACTGATACTATTGGGAAAGGGGAGTGGAAGTCACGTGATTACCAAAACAGAGAACCATATAGGGAAACAAACGCAGTATAGTGACTGTCTAACTTGGCTTCATTTACTTCCTACTGTAATAGCTCTTTTGTGTTATTTCATTATAGATTGCACTAAGCCAGCTAAAAAGGAATTACTTAAATTTACTTAACCAAGGAACTATATTCTTATCTGTTCAGCATGTTGTGTAAATCTGAAAACTGAAAGCAGCCTTAAGTTGGCACATGCCATTTGTCTGCAACCTTGTACTTCACCGTCATCATTGGATTTTCTGTAGACTTTACCTGAACTAGTTGCAGTTTTCCAGAGGGAATTTTCACAGCTTTTTACTTACTTGTAAGAAATTTCAGGGGAAAATTGAATAAAATAGAATAGAGAATAGAATAGAGGGCTAGTAAATTCCCTGTTGTACCCAACTCTGATAAATAAGATAATTGGTATAATGATGATTGTGCCTTTCCATGAATTCATATATTGTAGCTCTCACAAGCTCCTTTGAGTGAATGTGGGTCTGTGTGCAGTGTGGTGTACAAATAAAAACTGGCAAGCCTTCTCTGTACTGGCACAATATTAAGCAGATGATATGTTAATGCTTCTCTAAGGCCGATAAAAAAAATCTGACAAGCCGTATGTTTGATAAGTTTGATGGAGAAGATATGGCTGAAATGCTTGCACGCTGAGTTTCATAACCAGTACTAACACTCCATTCACATAGGCACAGCTGGAGCGCTGAATCCTGCCACAAATGATAGGGTTGTAATCCCTTCCTGTAAATCCCCATCATATGTTTGTTAATGCATTTTTCACTCATAGCCATTAAACCTCTTTGCATGTGGAACAAGAGAATCAGTATCCTACATGGCAGAGGTAAGGGATACCTCGAATGGAAGGATGTAATTTGTGGTGTCCTGCTGAGTCAAATGCTCAGGGGTATCTTTGCCCCAGTGGGGTTAAGAATAATTACAAAAGCTGGGCTTACATCATGGTGAATATACTGGAACTGTATTTAGCTTTAGGGCTCCAATATTAACATTGCTGGTTGGTATGTAGAGATGTTCTTCATCTTCATCATCACTGTATCAATCCCATCTGTGGCAGTGCCATCTCTTGTCCCCGGAGTGTTTTTTTCCTCCTTTCTGGTCACTGGTTTCTACTAAATGTGAATGATTTGATCTTTAGAACCTTCCAATGGAAAAAAAATCATCCATCAATAATTAATATCTTCTAAATGAAATGGCAGCTGTCGGCTTAGTTGCAGGACAGGTTGCTACAAATTGCAAAAGGGATGATGGATTTTATGCACCATCTGTTTAAAATACTAGTAAACATGGCTATACATTCTTCATTTAGGACAGGTTCCAACACACCCATTTACCACCATGGAGTGGCCCAATGTATTAAGCTGTAGCAACCAGTCAGAAAAGTACTCTGCCCATTGCCCTACCACCGTAACACACCAATCAAAAGCCAATTTCTAGTTGATTGATATAGGTAACTGAACAGAACAGAGGCATCTTCTATTAAAGAGGGCCACTGTGTCCTTAAAACTAATGAAAGACAAACAATAAAAAGTCATTATTCATCTTGAAGTGTCATCCAGACAAGAATAACCATATGGTCACAGCAATCCATACACATCTCACTTCTTAAGGACATTCTGCAGACAGGTAAAAGCAGTTGGCACACATGCTGGAGAACTAGTAAAAATAGAATGACAGATATTTGGCTAAACTCCAGAGAGAAAAGGATTCTGTACCCATACAAGAAACCACGACAGGCATTGAACGTCTAACTTTATACTAGAAATGTATTTCAGGGCTTCAAATAAGGAAAGGTTCTATTTTCATTCATGAACCGTGGGATGAATTCTCTTAACTTTTGAGCTTCAGTAAGTGCAGGTAACATGCTCATCTTGGCTGTAACAAGTGCCTAACTGCGGCCTTCCATATCTACTAGTAAACTACTACTACTAATCCAGCCATCGGGTGGGGGGAGGGTGCAAGTTACCCAGACCAGGATATGCATTATGTATTTTGCATTTTACAAACCTTGACCAGGCTCCATTTTGCAAGGCCTTGACCAGGTTCCAAGATTCAGAGAGAGAGAGAGAGAGAGAGACTATTAACTATTGTACAGTAATGCAATATTGCTTGCCACCATGAGAGAGAAATAGTGTGTGTGTGTGTGTCCCATTCTTGTCTTTAACTATTGTACAGTAATGCAATCTTGCTTGCACCATGAGAGAGAAATAGAGAGAGAGAGAGTGAGTGAGTGAGTGTGTGTGTGTGTATGTGTGTGTGTGTGTGTTTGTGTCCCATTCTGGTCTTTTACTATTGTACAGTAATGCAATCTTGCTTGCACCATGCAGGTGTATAGTGACACAATACAAAAGGGTGTCTTATATGCAGATGGCAACGGTGCTAAGGCTGTATTTGTAAAAGCCTAGATCCTGCCTTGAAAAACTGAAGGGACGAGTGAGCAGTATAGGGGTCCTGGGTTGGCTGTGATTAGAGTTGTGTTTGTTTCTAAGAGCCGCTAAAGGGAGGTGTGGAGCTTTACAATGGCCAGAGAGAGAGCACGTGCTTTATTAGTGTACACAAATAGGGTGAAAAGCCCATGTCGGTGTAATCCCCTGGCAGACAGTGAAAGCAGTAGAGTAATGTAGAGCAGAGCACGCGAACAGAAGGCTAAGCTTGCGCTAGATTGCAATCAGCAGGACCAGGGGGGCTGGGTATATAGAAGGAACAAGTTAGACGTGCCACAAGCTAGACGTGCCATTGGATTCCACGGGAAGCCCTAACACTCGGGGACTGCCTCTGGCAGCAGTGATCAGGCAGAGCGCTGTGCTATCCACACACTCTCACAGACACACACACACACAGTCACAGACACACACACACAGAGTCGCATACACTCGCAGCCTCTTCCGTGCGCTCTCCGAGGTGCTGAAGGGAAGCGCCGCTCGCTGGCTGTGCTCTGAGCGATGTCCTAGGAGCCGGGGGCAGCAGGATCAAGCAAGTAGGTATGTAACCTCTATCCTGGATAATCGTCTCTATTTCTCCCCCCGTTCCTCCGTTTTCTCTCTATCTCTCCCGGGGTGAGTGTCAGAGTCTATAGCATGTTACCCATACCAACAGTTCCACCACATAACTTTTAAAAAAAGGTGCTTTGCTTGCATGGGCGTAGCTTTCATTTACTTACCCTGTCCTTGAAGGAACCCTCATAACTGGAATTCATATACATTTAACGCTTTAATCCCTGTGTAGTTTCTAAGTAAAATGTAGTCAGGAAATCACAGGCAGCACAGTGTGTATTGTGAGATCCATGAGGCTGCATCCCCTATTCACCTGTATATGCTTTTCTGCATCTAATACTGCAACCGATGTGCATTTGTACTGTAATTACAGAGAGTAAGTAATGCCCACTTTAAAATGTAATCCAATATGCAGTATATTACAATGTGAATGTAAGCTCAGTACCTGGCTTCTTAGCATCAAGGGTGTTAAAGGGGGAACGATCATGACAATGAAAATGTAATATAAGCGCCATCATACTGAAACAAGAAACTTTCTATACATAATCAATTCAAAGTCCTGCATCCTGCATATTCATCATTGATAGTTAGATCCAATATATATGTAGGGGGGGCTCCTTTTGCCTAGAAGATGTATTAGAGCTCACTCTATTAAAATCACCAGAAATCCTATCTCTCTACATGCAGAATTTGTTTAAAAGGCAGTTATTTTGTTAGATATTGTTTGTACCGGAATCAGTTATTTGAGTGAGGCTCTTATACATCTGCTAAGAAAGGAAACCCCCCTATAAGATATATTGGCTCTAACTGTCAATGAATATCTGACACCCAACTGCTGCATGAATACAGAATGAAGAGAAACCGATGCTGAGAGCGGAATAGTGAACATAAACTTGATTATTTCAGAAACGATGCAGAACCTTTCATTTATTTTATTTAGAGTGTTTCTTATTTCAGTATGTTGAAGCTTATATTACATTTTCCTTTTGTGGATAGCACCCCTTTAATACAAGTGACCCTGTAAAACAACTGACAGTGGCAGCTAAATGCCTTTATAGCAAAATGCTGCTCTGTTTTACATAACTTCAGACCACTGACCTAAGTGAGTTTCTTCCATACTTCTAAACCTTTTTAGGTGCTTTGTGCTTTGTGCCTTTTTCCATATTCTATTACTTTGTCCTCCTCACCTGTGCTTCAGTTATTATAGAGCATGGTTCTCAGAAAGTACAAGTTTTAGATAGAAGTATGCCCACATGGCTACTAGTCATTTCTAGGATTTATACAGAGCCAGAGCCTACAGGATTAACTCCTTAGCGGGATTTGATTCCATTCATTTACAGAGCTTGGTTGATCAGTCAGAGTTTGCCAAGTAAAAACACACTGTTTTCTGAACAATCTGATATTAATAGATTTGGCACACACATATATATATTCTGTCTTGAATGTCATCATAAAGAATGCATTCTATTTGATCCTGAAATGTTTTGGAAGCCTGGGAAAAACTAACTGCTTAGATTGAGAAATACATAACTCAATACACAAAGCTATAAGATAAATAGCCGTTCTTCCCGCACTTATAGCATTTAGGCTACTGCTGTGGTCTCCAAAGACGTTGCACAGAATCTTTTCACTTTATCAAACTGCTGCTGACGTGTTTGCCTTGATTTTTTTTTTTTGCTTGTGATAAAATATGTGATAAACTTGGCATTTAGTGCATTGTTTGACACTGCTAGTCTACTGGTTTCAGCTCAACCTTTTGTGTATTATTAAGGAGTATTCATGGTTACCTACACTAGTGGTTGACATTTTCTTACAAAAACAAAGATGTTTGATTGTTAAAACCTTTAACCAACTAATAAAGTCACTGTAAATTGTATTTCTTTTAACTAGGATTTTGCTGCACTACAGCCAGACGAGGTTAGGTAACGAGGAACCCATGCGTTTAATTGTAAAACGTTCAGCTTTCCTGCTCAAGGTTTTCAGCGAGAGACCTTGAACTTAAGGTTACGAGTGGTTACATGTTCCCATAGCAATGTCTGTTCAACGAGGGAATTCACACCATGGTATCACTTACTGAAAGAATTATTCCCACTTTTCATTAGAGATGAATCATTAGTTAATCTGTTAATGCTTCTAATGTCTTGCTTTCCTCATGCTTTGAGTTGTTACAGAGTAAAGTCTCACACTGACAGATCTGCATACAGCAGGATGATTGTTTTCTTGATCAATCTTATTTAGATTGCCATTATACAGTTGGCTCCAGGTGTCTTTTTAGCCCTCTGAATCTTCAAATAGGGTTAAACAATATTAAGGAGAAACCTGCTGAGTTGTTTGAAGGATCTCTGAGAAGATCTTAGCACT
Organism: Xenopus borealis; assembly: GCA_024363595.1. NCBI lineage: Eukaryota > Metazoa > Chordata > Amphibia > Anura > Pipidae > Xenopus > Xenopus borealis. The sequence continues at coordinate 149,287,547 of CM044432.1, read as the reverse complement.
GATCAAATGAGACTTGATATAAATAAACCAGTTTTCAACCGAACTTGTTTTATTGCATTATATTAGCTCAGATTGGTCAGATGATATTTAACCCATAGACATCAGAGCTAATGAGCAAGTAAACCTGTATTCCAGTCATCTACCTTCCCCTTGGTTACAGACTGTGATTTAGGTAATCCATGACACATTTTATTGCCTTTTGTATTTTCCTGTGCACTTGTCCTTTTTTTAGCTGTGCTTAAACACAGCAACAGATGCATTATGTGCATATATCTGTGTGCTGAAATTCTGAATAATTGGCTTTTGTCTGCAAGATATTTTCAGGAATATTTAGCGATACTGCATAATGTATCTGTACTTTAACCTCTACTTGACTAATTTATATAGTTACCAATAAAAACATTTTTTTTTTTGTGCCACACACTGTTATTTCTTTCTTGTTCGCGAGAATGAAATTAGCAACGTGAGTCATCAGCTCTTTGTAAACGAATGGCAAATTGCTACAGAATTAGAAAATAATTTTGATCTCTGACTTATCACAGTGTTACAAGACAAGGTTTTTCAGAATAATATCACATTAACATACAAGGAATCAAACTGCAGCTCAGTGGTTAATGCAATGAAGGTTGGGTTAGCTTGGTGCTAAACCAACAGGTATGGGATATTTACATATTTCAGGAACACAGTTTATGAAAAAAATGTATTTAAAATATTGATTAATTTTGCACAGTAGGTGAGATTAGAAAAAAACAACCATAGCCTTAAGCTGGCCATAGACGCAACGATCCGATCGTACGAATCCTCGATTCGTACGATTTTCGGATCGTGTGTGGAGTGTTCCGACTTTTGTCGTGCCATGCCGATCGGTCGTTTGGTCGATCGGCCAGGTTAGAAAATATCTGTCGGCTGGCGATAATATCTTTGCGTCTATTGCAGATCGTACAATTTTCAGTGGGAGACCGTCACTAGGTTTTTAATCGTACAACTTTAGTACGATCCTTGTCAGGGGCAGAACGTCAGCTGTCTGTGCTTTTTACTACTTTAGTTGATCTGAAGGTTAGTGACAGGTCGGGAGATGCAAAGATCCGATCGTTGGAATCATCTTACGATCGGATCTTTGCGTCTATGGCCAGCTTTATGCTTAAATAAAGCCTACAACTCATTTACAATATGTTTCACTGCTAAAAATGTGATCTCCTGACAAACATGAATGCCTCCTACAGAACTAAGTTTGTAACCTCAAGAGTGAGACAGTAAATTAAGCTTTTACTGAATACTGGAATAATAACTGCTTTCCTCCAGTCCATTGGTGCTAGAACAGTTTGACAAGTGATCTCTACCTGTTTCATCTATGGATCAGCTTGAATTCTGATCATGTCAAAAGGCTTACTCAATTATTTGCATTTAATAGAGAGAACATAGTTTAATAGAAGAGGAATGTGACAGCAGTGTGTAAATTAGGGATGCGCCGAACCCTGGATTCGGATCGGGATTCGGCCAGGATTCAGCCTTTTCCAGCAAGATTCGGATTTGGCCAAATCCTTCTGCCCAGTCGAACGGATTACTTTTTGTCACAAAACAAGTAACAAGTAAAAAATGTTTTCCCACCCCTAATTTGCATAGACAAATTAGGATTTGGTTTGGATTCATCCAAATCTTTCTAGAAGGATTCGGGGGTTCGGCCAAATCCAAAATAGTGGATTTGGTGCATCCCTAGTTTAAATTGATGTATGTGCTTAAAGTGATGACACAGTGTAGCCTCCATAACATCAAAAAGTCCTAAATATAATTTTACAATGTATACAACGTATGTATATCATATGCAATGGATACAGTAATGCATATAACTGAATATTTGCCCTTTAACCTCCTTACTATATCTCACTGTAATGGTATATCGTCTTTGGTTGGAATCAAATCACTTTAGTAGTATAGCAGGAATTTCTCTAATGTTACTAGTATATTATTTCAGTCATATTGATTTTATAAGTTTGCTCTTTCTAGGCTGAACTCCTCTCTGTAAGTCCTAACATACTCACTCAGTACACATTTAACTTTTAATTTTTTCCAATTGGCTCCCATCAGTTTAAAGTGCTACTGACACGGTCCTATAAAATAGGAACCTGTATCTGTGAAAATAAGCTACACACACAATATAAGCAGCTGAAAGCCACCCCCAGCCCAGTGAACCTTAGTCATGCCGACCCTCTGGCACCACCCCCAGCCCAGTGAACCTTAGTCATGCCGACCCTCTGGCACTACCCACAGCCCAGTGAACCTTAGGCTTAGTCCAGACGGAAGATTCAGGGGCGATCCATCGCCTGACGACATCTCGCTGCGACGGATCGCCCCCGAATCTCCCTGAATAGCTAGGCACCGGCATAGCTTAAAAACGCCGGCGCGTGTTCACACGGAGCGGCGCGATTTTTAAAATTGCTCCAAATTGCCTGGCGAGGCAATTTGGAGCGATTTTAAAAATCGCGCCACTCCGTGTGAATAAGCGCAGGCGTTTTTAAGCTATGCCGGTGCCTAGCTATTCAGGGAGATTCGGGGGCGATCCGTCGCAGCGAGATGTCGTCAGGCGATGGATCGCCCCTGAATCTCCCGTCTGGACTAAGCCTTAGTCATGCCGACACTCTGGCACCACCCCCAGCCCAGCGTAACTGAAACAACTCCGCAAGATGATTTAATGGTGTTGGAAGGTCGTTATTACTAAGGTTTGCTAGGCTGGGGGCAGCTTTGGGAGGCGTTCAACTGCTTATATTTCGTGTGCTACTTCTCTTCACTGATATCAACACGTTACTATTTTTATAAGAACATGTCAGTATCACTTTAAAGTAGTTTCTATGCATTATGTCCTGTGGAAATACAAGTGTGCCTTTGAACAACTGTACTTAAGTGAGCAACATTATTAAATTAACTGATCCTCTGCTTGACTCAAAAATGCTCATGAGGTTCATTAAACATGCCAGAAGAATGCACTATGCACACAGTGTGATAAGCAAAGCCCATAGCACAGGTGCTGACAGATGCATGGGAGCAGGAGTGCAGGAGTAAAGGATAAAGCTCAGCAACTTCAGGTGATCCTTCCTTTGTGGAACATGAATGATGTACATGCCAGAGGATGCCCATGTATGCAATTTTGCATAGATGTACAGACCCAACTTTTATGTTCCATTCTGACAGGGCAAAAGGACCAGTAAAGGTGGCCATACATGGGCCGATAAAAGCTGCCGACACAGTCTGTCAGCTGCGTGGGGGGCCCTCCGATGGGCTTCCCCGATCGATATCTGGCCGAAAGTCGATCGGGCAGGATTAAAAATCCCGTCGGATCCCGCATCTGTTCGTTGATGCGGTCCCGCGATCTGACCGCCCGTATCTGTGCCATTCTAATCTGATCATTGGGCGCTAGGGCCCACGATCGGATCATCCTGATATTGCCCACCTCATACCGGGCATACCGGGGAGAGATCCGCTTGTTTGGCCAAACGAGCGGATCTCTACATGTATGGCCACCTTAAGTGGCAGACACATACCTTTGTGGGCTTTTTCTAGCATAACAAATGTCTAAAATAGTATCTAGTACTTAAATAGCCAATGTATTTGTATTGAGTGTGCTCTAAACCTGTTTTTGTTAAACCTCCTTTCTGCTAAGGCTTTTAACAAGCTTGTGCTATGCCTGTTCTTTTGCTGCTGCTCAATTGACACACACATTACACTGATATATGTGGAGTACACATGCCATAAAATATTTGTCATTGGTTTGTAGCTATTACCTTGACAGGGCAGAAGATTACATGCAATTCCTCACAATGCAGTTACCTGGGATGTTATAATAAAAACAGTTGTGCATTTCTAAATGGGGTGTGCAGGCGGGGCAAGATATAGTGAAAACTCTGCTGCTGTTTGTAGGTTGGCTGTAAAAAGTCACAACATTTGTGAAGCTTTGCTGGAGGGGGAATCCATGAATGAGCCTCTAGCAGAATTCTGTGGATGTAGCCAGTCACATTCTGAACCTAGGCAGTATTGCAGGAGAATTCCATCAGAATTTGCCTTGAACTCATCTGACATTCTCATGTGGTAAAATTACCTAATTTCCCCAGATTTGCAATCTGTAGTTCAAAACCACATCCAAATTATACCCATAGAAAATTGAAGCTTGCTGCTTAAGGGTCAGTTTGTCTCAAATGTGATTGGTCTTTGGGGCAAGCAAATAATGACACTTCTTACATATTTGAACAGCATTTTCCCCCTATAACTCCAGCACAGGATGGACTTGCCTTAAATATGCGTTACTTTACAGCAGATGCAAAGTTGTTACAATGTTCTATCCCGAACTTGGGAGGAATAGACTGAAACAGTTAATTGGTACTAGAGGTATAGCTGCACATGTTTCAGAATCTGACCATTAACTAACTTGTACAGTATCATTCACTTCCCTTCACTCGTCCATGAAGGAGCCCAAAGAAACTGACACATTTTGGATTGATGATGAGGAACCTGTACAGTCCGTATGGATAGAAATATGGAGCAGCAGTGCAAAAAATGTCAATGATAGGGGTCTAATGTGAGTCAGCAGGAGTGTATATACATTCCCTCATTAACATAAATAGAACATTTTGCATACTGTAACTAGGTGAATCTTTCATTCTACTGAAGCATATGCTTACAGCTACTGCTTGCTCTTTTTGTGCTTGTTGTTTGTCAGTGGAACATAACATCATATGTCAGACATTTAGGTACTTTATCCTTCCTCTTTCAGTGCCAGTGGCCACCATAAAACCCTGGATAACACATCCATCAACCATTTCTGACTGGTGACAAGGTGTTATCATGAAATACTTCATCAGACTCTTCATATGTGTCTTGTCAGGTTCTGCCTGAAAGCTCTGATTTTCATTTCATAAACATTGCCGGCTTATTAAGGCTTGCATAATTGAGACTCTTGGAATCCTGTGAAAGGCAGCTCCTTGTATGCCCAGTAGCAGCATAACTTGTGTGCAACTCATTTGCAACTCAGCCATGGGCACATGGGTTATTTCCAATCTGACCAACACAGGTCAGTACAATATTGATGGTATGTCTTATTTATACTTATATATTTCATGAAATGTGCAATATAAACAAAATTGCCCAACCACAATATATGGCAACAAAGGTGGTGGCGATAGGTTACTGAAGTTCGGCAGTAAATGAACAGCAAATCTAGAAAAATCACTATAACTATAAAGGGCAAGAACTTGTATAATCTTTAAACAGTATAACACTAAGATTAAATGGCCTTTGCATATTTTACCTGTTACAGGGCAGGTTTGCAGGTTCTAATTGGTTAATTGTGTGGCCCTGATTAGTTTCCCTGTCTCCTGTTCTACATATATGTACCTGCCCTGCTCTGCCCACCCTATGCCGTCTGTGGGATGTGAGTCTGGTGGGGGTTTGTTAACATTTGGAAATAGTTGTAAGGTGTTTCATTATGTGTTGAGAGTTGCTGTGCTATCCATAGAGCAGGAGGAGACATATCGGTTTCGGGGGAATCTCTTCATAAGTTTTTCACATATGAGTAATAGTTTCTTCCAGCAATGAACCAACCATTTGGATTTTTGGTGTGCTGGTACTATTAATGTGGGTATGGTCATAAAAAGTTCTTGTGATAACATGGGCATGCTTTAAAGTGGGTCTGGTTTGAAAACTGGGAGTGGTCAACCCTGGCTACTATTATTGTCCCTCCACTACATTGAACAGAAAAATACTAGCCCTAGTACCACAGAATCATAGCACCCAACAATAAACAGCATCAAGTAGTGTGTGTAGCGCTGGTTTTTCTTCTCTTGGATCTGATGTTATACTCTGGCATGTTTATCTATAAATCTCAGGTTGTTTGGCTTCCTTACAAAGATTATAAAATGGATGGTATTTTCTGTCCAGGACCTTAATGCTACTGCTGTAAATTTCACATTTCCACTTTGCTAATTTATCTATACTGAGACAAGTATTGCCTGGCAAATTGCGGCAAGATCAAAGGTCTCAGCAGGCGTGGGGTTAACTCTTTCTCCACTGGGTGACTTTGATCTTACCATGCCATTTGTTTCTAGACAATGAACAGTGCAGCACAGATCAGTGACAAACTGGAAATGTAATAGCTACTGCAGACATTTCTACCTCTGGCAGGTAAGTGGTTGAAAAGTAAGCACAGTTGTAAAAAGAAAAATAATAAGTTCAATGTTTTCATTTCACTATATATTGCAAGGCTTTCATGTGCACACGCAGCATAGAGGGAATGCCATTTATCTCGTATTACAGTGTTTGTATGTTCATTTGCATTGGCTTGATGCTAGTTACTGTACAGGAGAGATAACTTGAGAGTTTTGTCCTGCTCACACTACTGACCACAAGCCACAGTAGGGACATATTTATAATGATTTTTACCACGATAACATACCTCTGTTAATCAGCAGTAGATATGATGATGAGGAAACTGTGATTTTATTCCAACTCTGTAGTTAGTTGTGCTGCCTCAGAGGTTCCATACTGCCCAGATTATTCTCTTTGGCCCAAATTCATTAAAGCGCGAAGCGTCTAACGCTAGCGCTAATTCACCAGCGTGACGTCAATTCGTAACTTCGGAAATTCACCAACACCGGCTCTGGCGAATTTTCGCTAGCGAAGTAGATAGACTTGCGCAACTTCGCACCCTTATGCCAAGCGAAGTTGCACACTGACGAAGGATCGTAATTTAGCAAATTCACTAAGATGAACATTTTCCTGAACTTTTCCACTTACGTAAGACTTTACTTCGCCTGGTCAGACCAGACAAGTTCAATACAATAGATAGGAGGTTGGAAATTTTTTTTTAAAATTTTTCTAAGTCCCAAAAAAACACTGGCGTGTTTTACCATTGGAGGGTGATAGTCTGAAAAAGATCGATTTTTTTTGGGGGGGGGTTACCCTCCTTCCCCCTTACATTTCCTAACATATGGCAACACAACTATACAGGGGGCACATGTAGGGCTATAGGACAACTTTATTTAATTTATTAAAGGTTTCCTAGGCTTGTGTAGTGGAATGTAGTGGTTGCAACATATACTTCTATTATATGTTAAAGTTCCTGCCATATGCAAATTAGGCTTCGCTAGCGTAACTGCGCTCTGCCTAGCAAAGTAACACCAGCGCAACAATGCTACTGTTCGCCAACCTGAGCGTAAATCCGTACTTTAGTGAATTTGCGTAGCGCTGGCGAAAATTCGCCTGGCGAAGTGAGGTGAACGCTAGCGAAGCCAACACTGGCGAATTTTCGGATCTTAGTGATCCTCATTATGTGTGGTTGGCCTCCATATCCTATATCCATATACTGGTTGGTTTAGTACCTTATTAATATCACTGTGTGTTTATAGTAGGGGAATAAAATGATGCTCCTCTGGGACAGGGGCTAATGCAAATCAAGAAACATTGCATATTACTCCTTAGTCACAAGGAGGTATCTGAAAAGTTGGAAAACTGCCTGGTTCCTTATTCAGTAGTGAGTCAGTATTTAATTCTTTGTATTTCTGCATATATTGTATGTTAAGCTGGAAATTATGTGATCGGATGCTTGACTTCCCAGCATGAATGACAGGAATGTCTGCCTTACTGTTGGCAGCTTGGTTTGGTCTGTTTAAAATTGCAATATACTAAAATAACCCTGTGCATTTACTTATACCCTGTATATCCAGGGGTATCTAACCTGCAGTTTTCTATCCTATATAATAAAGTTCAAGTGTCTCTGCGTCCAGTCCCTGTGTCCTTGGAATTGCTCTACTGCGCATGTGCCGCACTGACCGAATTTACCAGTTTTGGCCACTAGA
>CM044432.1:149222327-149252056 GCA_024363595.1 Xenopus borealis | reverse complement strand
CAGTTCATCTGTTTAAATCTGGCTCCATGATCTTTGGCCCTGAAGCTGGAGTTCGAAACTTTAAAGGGGATGTAAAGGCAAAAATAAAATCCAATGCAAATCTCTATACACAGTCGCCGACTGCAAGCTGGAGTTTTGCATGGCTGGGAAGTAAGGGGGGTTCCCCCTGCTGTTCATAAATATGATTGTTTCCCTGCCCAGCAGATAGGGAACGTCTGACAATTCCTGTTCAAAGCAGTAAATGAAGGGAGAATTTGACTGAATACAGTAAGGTTTCTTAAAAAATGGTAGACATTTTTTAATTTAAATGGGTGGTTCACCTTCAAGTTAACTTTTGGTATATTGTAGAAGGGCCAATTCTAAGAAACTTTTCAATTGGTCTTCATTAATTATTTTTCATAGTTTTTTAATGATTTGCAATTTTCTTCTGTTTCTTTGCAGCTTTCAAATGGGGGTCACTGACACCATCTAAAAACAAATTCTCTGTAAGGCTACAAATGTATTGCCACTTTTTATTACTTATCATTCTATTCTATTCTGTCCATCCCCTATTCATATTCCAGTCTCTTATTCAAATCAATGCAGGGTTGCTAGGGTAATTTGTACCCTAGAAACCAAATTGCTGACACTGCAAAATAGAGAGCTGCTGAATAAAAAGCTGAATATTTATAAAACCACAAACAATAAAAAATGAAAACTAATTGCAAATTGTCTCAGAATATCACTCTCTACATTATACTAAAAGTTAACTCAAAGGTGAACAACCCCTTTAAGTATATTGGAGATAGATTTCTTTTTCGTTAAAGAAATAAAAATTGGATTTTATAGTATATAAATTGCTTTACATTAACCCCAAGTAGGGTTGCCAATATTTTACAGGCCTGGCTGGTAAAAATGATGCTTGATGCCATATTAATAGGAGAGAATGATCACAGTGTAGGAAGGCCTGTATCTTTCCAGAAAGGTGGCAACAATAACCCCATGTGTGCTTGAATATCTTTGTTTAATATTATTATTAATCTTTCAAAAGACTATTAATAATGTAACACCCTAATCCATTTCCAGCTTTTAAATCATGATTCTGGAGTCTACACAGCATCCCCTCTATTCCCCTATTACACCTCAGTACCTTTAAGGATGCTTAGTTTTTTTTTTTTTTAGATAATCACAAATCATGTGCAATGCTGGAAAATCATCCCCACACTAGTATCAGAATCTTCAACTCTGTTCTCCCCCAGTTCATCCATTACTCCCTCTTTCTGAAAAAGACATTAGTCCTTGCAGTTCATCAGTTATTACATTCTCTCATTTAAATATACAGTATTCTAGTATGTTCCCATCCAGCATGGAAATCTACTATATGGATGATGCTTTTATGTAACCTGAGTTATTTCTGATCATGGTTCATACCGGTCTTTACAAATCTATGCATCATTATATAGTTCTGTGGAACTTGGCAACAAAAAAAAATCAATTCTATTCAGAAACAGTGAAGAAAACGGACAGACATGACATGTAAGGGGTTATTTAAATACAGACACATTCCATCTGAACAGTTTCACTGAGGTGGCATCTACTGTTTGCCAATCAATTCATTGCAAGGCGTTAAAGTGACAGAAATGAAATCACATTACAGGCAGGTTTCAGTGCAGTAACTCAGCTCTTGCATAAAGATTGTTAGATGATGGGAATTTAAAATTTTTCGAAACCACATGAAGCAATGTGACGTGTTTCAGCTCAATATAGATCCTACACACTGAGTTTGCCTTCAGAGCTTTGCCTTTGAATTTTAGATTTAATGGTAGTTTCTTCAGAGCCATGTTTTCTGCCACTGGAATGGTGCTTTCTAATGCACATTTTTGTGTTATGCAACATTCTAGCAGTTATTGTACAGTTCAGTAATATATTAAAAATATCATCTGTAATTTTCCAATAACATTTTTTCCAAGCCCTCTTCTGAGGCTAGGGACCCAGGGCCAATGTTTTCCTGGACAGATACACTTGTAAGTAGTAGTAATATTCCAGAATCTGGGAAAAATATGAATGCCCTGAAGTTATTGTGTAGAGGTAGCTACTTTACCTATAGCCGAAATATTTATCTTGACTTCTGTGCAAAGGTGCGCAAGAGCATGTCCCTTAGTGCTCATAAAGGGAACACTTCTGCCCAGGGTTTGCACCTCAAAGAGAGTATAAACAGGTGCAGGCCAGCCTTGTCCTTACCTTACCATCTGTCATAAGGAGGTAAATACAGGGACCCACTGCAGATGCAGGCATCTGAACGGACAAGTTTGGGGACTGGTAAAACCTATGTGTTTCCCCTCTTCTGCCCCAACGCAGATACAAATGTGCTCACTGTTGATGGATGAGCCATAGAGCATTTTCAACTTAAAGGCTTTGAAATTTAGAAACTGTTTTTAGTGCTGGTTAAAGGGAAAAAAATACATTCTTCCACTAGGTTTGCTTTTTTGCATTGGTAAATAATAAAACTACATATCAGTGCTTGAGAATTTAGTGAGCTCTTTGTGATCGCTAGAAGCCCTGTCTAAATGCATCTGCCACTTGGTAAAGTACCAAAAGTGTCCCTTTTACAAAGCCAGAGGAATATATCTGAATTGGTATGTATATTAGTATCTGTACAGTATGTGTGTATCTATCAGAAATTACACTAGCTTCATCATAATCATATTGAAAAAAGAACCTGAAATAATTTTTAAAGCTTGCTATTATCATCTTAATTAGCTAATAAAGGTATGGCCTTTCCACAACTTTTGTTATCATTTAAGAAATGTGACTGTGTTGTATGTAGGAGGGAGAGCTAACCAGCAGCACGGCATCCAAGCTTAGAGGACTTTACAGAACTGCTAGGGATAAATGATAAAGCTTGGGGATTTCATCATCTGCAGAAGACGACTGGAGATTACAGTGTTTTGTGTGAAAATATCTTCTACAACCCTAATTCTGTAAATCCTCTGGTTTGAATTATAAAGGTGCAGTATATATATATATATATATATATATATATATATATATATATATATAGTTCCAGGCCACCATGAGTACTTCAGAAATAGCATTGCTTGGGTATGATGATAATGTCACAGTCTTACACTGCCACAACTACACAAAAGGAAGTTTGTGGTGTTATATTTTGGAGACTTATGTCCTTACTCTTACTTTATTGAAGCTATTATTTAGTTATGTTTTCCAGGTTCAGGTAGGAGCCATACATTGGAATATCATAAGAAGAATGGCATTATGAAGAAGGAAACTGTAGGTTTTGCTTGGCAAGATGTTATGAAATATAATTATGATATTTTGCACAGCAATGTTTGTATCTCTGAGGCTTATTTATTTAAATACCAACTTTACCCCAGACAGGACAAACAGTACTAGCTACTGCATAGTTGACTGTGCCCTGTTTGGTTACTTTAGTTTTTGGTGTTGCATGCTAAATCCAGTACAAGATGCCCTGTGCATAACTATATCCATTCCATGAAGACACTAAGAAGTCATTGATGTGCAGTAATGCTTTGGTTAAACCAAATTGCTTCAGGATATGTCTATAGAACACCCCATTTCATGACCTTGGTCCATGTGGAAATTTGTAAAGTGCTAAATGTGTAATTTTAAATGCACAGGTGGTTAGTAGTAATAACCAATACAATAGACTAATAACCCAGGCACTGATTCCAATACCATAACCAATATAATAAAATAGTAACCCAGTGACTGATCCACATACCATTTTGGACTTGAGAAGGAAGTAAAACCTTCAGATGGCATTTTTATCCTTCCTCTAAATCACATAGAATGGAATAAGTAATCATTCTAGTATTGACTTGAGTGTAACAGATGTGTGTCTCCTTGCTACTACATTACTGAGTATATATTTTAATAGTACACATTATTTTAAGGCACACATTTAAATAGCCCTTTTTCAATTATTATACCATTCCAGAAGGAAGAAAATAATAAAGTATAATAGTCTTCTATTGTGGTAAGATACTAATTGGCTGGTGGTTATTCTTTTGGTGGTATTCAACTCAGTAGAGAGGAACTGATTCATGATACTGTATCTATTAATTTACAGTAGGCGTAGAGAAAAGCTAGGGAGTTTGTTTTGTTGCTGCTTTACTTGGCCTTTGTTATGACCTAAACTAGCTCCCTGCTAATTCTAGACCATACCTCCTGCTGACTTCTAGAAGATGCCAGATTTGTACAAAACATGAAATACTTTCAGTTAACACTGTGGTGCAGATGTATCATCATTCAGTCTTTGTTGAAATTTTGATTGATTGGATAGTATTGATATGACAATTAAATCAAGATCGTACGTTTTTGGGTTAGGATTGCCAAAAAGGCAACTAGCCTGAGCCACTTGATTTTGGGTGATGTTTACACTGTCCTTTGAAAACCCCCTGCAAGTATGTGTTTGTAGAAGAAAAAATACATTAAAATGGTTAAATAATAACAAACATGGTGAAATACATAACTTCCTTTATTGGTCATATCATTAAATGGTTATAAGGCACTTTGAATAGAGGACTGAAATGAGATGCAAGACACACAAAAGACATGACATCAAAAACATATTTGTACACTCATTCTCCTGGCTTTCCGAGTGTTCATGAACCATGACTTCCATAACCTGCACATATCTTTGTTACAACTCATTTACCAGATGACGTGTAATGTTATGGCTGTTGAACACAACCCTGTTTAACTTTAGGATTCTTTCATCCAGAAAAGTAATAGGCAAATTCAAATTACTGCTGTATGAGAATGATAGAAGTAGGGGCAGGGAGCTTGTGAAATACAGTATAAATAAAAGCATGGAAAAAATAGGGCAATTTAATAAGACAATATTTGAGACATATTGTGATTTTATTCTGTACCTTTATATTCAGTAACTCACAGACACAACCAAGTATGCAGAAGGACCAAGTCGTCAATGGTATCTGGAGAAACAACAATAAAATGCCTGTGGTTTTAAACAACCCATATCTGGAGTGTGAACAGGTAGGTAACTTCTCAATAAAGATTGAACTTTACAAATCTGGGAATAAATATCTTTATTCTAGTTTTGTTTCCGTTAATGCCCATGGCTCTGTTTGTTGTGCTGTAAAATCTAGTTTGATTTTCTGAAGGGTAGACCAGTAGCAGAAAGGCTTCTTTCAGTGATTAAATTGTCACCATGACTTCAGACAAACCAGACTCAAAATCCTGTTTTATCTCTTTTTAAACTCGGATGTTTCACTTATGCCAGACTTTCTTATGCCAGTACCTCTTGTGCCATCAAAACTTCAATCTCTGCAGGACTGGGATTCAATTTATCTGTGATATGTCAGCCTTGTATTTCACTATAATCAGAGTATAGATCTCCAGGAGATAGTGTGCCTGACAAACTGGATAGCTGCTTTTGACTGTAGCTAATGTTCTTGCAAATGAAAATACTCTGGTACCTTCAGAGGCCTCTCACTGTGGCTTTGCGACTCTTCATGCTGCTGATCCAGCATTTTAGTTTAAAGGTGCATATTCAATTGCCAGTTCCATGGAAATCTGGGTCTACAATTCTAGCCTTATGTGTAAGTACAATGAGTATTTCTTCTGGAGGTAATGTGCGGAAAAACAGATATAGACTTCAGCATGATATGACTTCTTTAGTATGCTCTCAAAAATAGCAGATAATGTTTTGTTAGAAAGTAAAGCGCTACGCAATACGTTGGCTCTATAGAAATACATGTTAATAATAAAATAATAAATATAAGTAACGTGTTCCGATTGCAGCAAAGGTGCATGATTACCATTAAATCCCAGCTTAAAGTTTTGCTTTTCCCAGCTCTTTAAGAATTAATAATGATAACAAATGACAGTGATATTGTTGTGTTCTTTTCCGTCAATAAAACTTACCTTGAGCAAAAAAAAGAATTAATAATGATGGTCTCCAGTAGCTGCTGGTGGCTGTTTCCTAGGTGCACCCCACTCACATAGCAGTGTTTGGATGGTCCATCGACAAAACCAGCCCACAAGGGGAATATGGCAGCCAGAACAATATGTACACACTGTCATGTTTGTATTTTGTTCAAAGAGACTAAAATAGTGAAACAGTAAAAAGCTGCCACCCCCCAGCTTTGAACCCTAGGCACATGCCTACCCCTAGTTCTGGCCCTCGGAACTTAATATAACTGTATATAAATAAGCTGCTGTGTAGGAATGGTGGAAACTGAAAAAGGGCTAAATAGCACAGGTTGAATAATTATGTTCTACAGAGCACATACGCTATCTGCTATGTAGCATGAGCCTTTATCCCCATGAATGGCTGCAGCTTATTTATATAAACAATAGTAGTGCTTCTGAAACAAACACAGCAGTTTTACAAATGCATTAAATGATTAATATTATATTAACGCTTTAAGTGCAATAAAAAGAATACTAACAACCATAATCACAGGTAAGAGTTCAAGCTAAGATTCTTTTGGGGTTCAGTACTGTCATTGTTAATTCAGAAGGCTTGTTTTTCACTAGCATTCTTCTGCTCTTTCTACTTTTTTTCTTAAAATGAAGATCTAATGTTGACATCACACTTTTAATTTACCCTCACTTAGTTTATTTATTCCTGAAGCTTGTCCTGTGTTCCTAAAGCCACATGAGAATGTCATTTACTACACCACAAATCTATGCATATGAATGAAATTGTCATTTAACAAAAACTCAAATTACACATGCTCCATATAGCCTGGGACGCCATCAGGGGGGCATAGGGGGGCACAGGGGTACAGCTGTACTGGGCCCGGGGCTAAAGTGGGGCCTGGCTGTGCTCGAAAGTTCATGTGGTGCTGAAGACATAAAGCCATGCTGAAGACCTGAAGCCGAGACAGAGACATAAAGCCGCATCGAAGATCTGAAGCAGCTCCGAAAAGACCTGAAGCCACAAAAAAAGACCCAAAGTCACGAAAAGAAAGTATACAAAGACAACAGTATGATAGATATAAAAAAGGGTTATTTTCTGGTGTCAGTATCACTTTAAGCAATTACAATCTATTGTAACTCTACTTAATTTGTTTCACCAGGCAGTATAGGCATCATAGGGTATGTATAAACATAATCATATGAGCCCTTAGCAGCTGACCACCAGAATAGTGACAACTCCCTAGAATAATGACAAAATAATAATAATAATGACAAATGTCAAGCAATGGCAGATTATACCTTTCTATAGGTTTAAACTTCAGTCTTTGGTTTTCAGTACTTTCTAAATGCCTAAATGAAATAGACCTTAAACAACTGCATACACTTGCAAGCTTGAGACTTGCCTAAGGTTTGCTTTGACTGTACTGCACATGTTTATGTTAAGAGCAGCGGGGGTCAGTGTCTAACTTTCATTACGGATGTTTCAGGGCACCTGCATGTGGCACATTTTTTGTAATAAAAAAGACTGCACAATATAACTTGGCAACCTAAAAGTAGAGTGCTACATTCAAAATCTATCTGCCTATCTTATAAAAATATATAACATAAAGAAATATGAAGAAGCAGAGCAAATATGCTGTTGACTTAATTACTTGCTGTTGATAAAAATAATATAACTTGTCAAGCCTGCCCAAAACCATGCTTTCTCTTCTAGTCACACAGATGACAAGTACACCCCATCATTTGTCACTCGTTTGTTGTGTGTTTGCTGCAACCATATTACTGAAACAGTTTTCTTCTCATGTAATACAATTTGTAGGTTTCCAGAATTGCCTAGTAGTTGTTAATTGGAAAGGAATGATTAGTTGTAGCCCCCTTGTTGTACTGTATATCACAGGTAAAGAGCCCACCTTGGATGATAAGCAACATAGGACAATTGAAGCAACATATGAAAGACAATTTATAAATACTGTATAATAATATATCATTCATCATACCTAAAGCACAGTTTTTTTTAAAATGTAGTTTTGAAAAATACTCCCATGAATTAATATATATCTTCAATTTGCCTTGAAAGGGCTTTTTAGCCATGCACTGCTAAATTTCCTTTATTTACATAATCCATTTAAGGGAATGAGAATGTAGAAGTAATAATTCCATAAATGATGTTCTTCACTTTAATGGTTTTAAAGCACATTTATGAAATGACGTGAATGAGCCTTACAACTGTTCTTGTTATGTATGCTGTATGATGGGTTATGATTAAGCCTATTATAATAATAATAATAAACCCACTGCAGATTAAAAAACAGCTCTGCTTTGCTGGATGTTTGAATAGGCCTAAAAGATAGTAAACACTTTTATTATTGTTGTGGTGTACAAGGACAATTAAGGCTCATTCACGTCATGTGTTTATGCATTAAGTCCACTGAAGTCAACAGCACAATTGATACAATTGTTATTCAACGTACTTATTCACTTATATGGAAAATGTAAATAAGACAATAAATTGGTGCATGGATAAGCAACCATTTCAACTGAAAATTGGTATCAACTATCCAAAGGGCATGTTTTCACTGCTTGAGTCCATAACAGTGACAACTACACTGTTGAATTTTGGGGGGGGGGTTTGCCTCTGTGTTTATGTGTAACAATTTCTGAAGAGGGTCATCAGCGTGGGAGTTCCAGATTGTCTGCTTTGGTATGCATCATTCATCTAAATGAGGAAGGATAATCTAGCAAAGAAAAAGGTCCCTGTACACAAACACACACAATGATTATGGGATTCCCTAGCAAATTTGGCTGAGATTTCTCTTTCTCTGCAAGCTAAGCTCCTTGACTATGTTAGGACTGTTAATCCCTATGACTAAACGTCTGCTCTGGTCCTGCCTTAATCTGCTTTTAACTTGCATTTTTTACATAAATGTAGGATTTCCCTTCAATCTTATAAGTGATCCGTTGTGGGAAAGGGGTATTCTCCTAATACCTTTCATGACCTTCCTGACTTTTCTACACTTCACATGCTATGTATTTTCTGCTAGAAACTGTCCAAATAGAAATATATTCATAATTATTCTAGTCTGTATCTATTATATGTTGGGTTAAGGCTGCTATATTGTTTACAGGGGATTAACAGTAGAGACACTGGATCAAGTAGCTGCTGGAGGGCTCAGAAATATAGGCCTGACTGAGGTCCAGACGGATGAGACAGTTGTTGAATGTATGTGAACAAAGCAGATCACCTTCTCAAAGTTTCTATGGATGGCAGAGAAACACTAAAAATAAATTGATGTGGGTTCCACAAATACCAAACGAATTTTATATACAGTATATGTAGACAAACATAACACCATAACAGGAGGCACAGTTTACATATAATTAATAAATTCTGCAATATACTGACCTATTAAACAAAAACTTCAATTTTTTAACCAGAATAAACAAATTTGACCCGTTAGAGATGATTTGTGTAAGCAGAAGCCCTCCAGATGTAGCTGAAATCTTTGTATTACTAGGGATAATCTAAATTATTGTAAAAAATATATAATTTCCTCTTGAAGTTTCCCCCTCTATAATTCTTTTCTCCTTGTTTTGCTGAAATCTAGGTCACATTAACTGGTAGACACTCCCCTGCAAAGAGCCAAGTGAATGGAAGCCCTTCCAAATGCCCTCGTTATATGAAAATTCGTAATTGGGATACAAACACTACACTTAATGACACACTGCACAGCAAGGCTTCCATGGTATGGTATATAACTGGAATTTGTACTGTCAGTCCTGAGGTACTTAATGTGTATTAGTGAAATGAATGTCTTGTGTTCTTTTAGCCAACACCCTGCACACAGCAGATATGCATGGGAGCCGTGATGACACCCCCACATTATGTTCGCAAATCAGAGGACGTTCGGACTAAGGAAGAGCTTCTTCCCCTTGCTAAGGAATTTATTGACCAATTTTACTCTTCAATTAAAAGGTAAGATTGTTATTTCTTCAAATGAGGAGTGAAAGTTATGCACAATAAAAACATCATCACCTGATCCTCCACTAGGTGGTTATTTTTCAAAATACGAATTTTTCTCATGTTTTAAATAATAAAAAAGGCTGACTTTTTTGGACTCTCACATGAAAACCGTGACCTTTGTGGATTGTCTTGCGAAAATCAGATTTTTTTTAGATTTGATGCCCGCAAAATCCAAATTTTTCATTAAATCAGAAAAATTGTTGCAAGCTGAAATGTAAGAATTAGCATATAAAACTGAGAGCAGATCAGAATATCTTGAAATTGCAAATAGGACCATTGATTATTGAGTATTTTGGATTCAGATTCTGACACTGCAAGTCGGAAGCATGCATTCTGAAACATAAATTATTTTGCTGCCTCTTTTACTATTTCTCTGTTGTTCAAAGGTTTGGCTCAAAGGCACACATGGACAGACTCCAAGAAGTGACAAAGGAGATTGAATCCACAGATACCTATCAGCTACGAGATACAGAGCTTATTTATGGAGCCAAGCATGCCTGGAGGAATGCATCCAGATGTGTGGGGAGAATCCAGTGGTCAAAATTGCAGGTCAGTGTCCAACCATATTGTCAGAGTTTGACATTTTTGTTATAATATCAGTATATGAAATCATAAAACTACAAATATTACATGGAATTAATTTAATGCATCATGCCATAAGCCATAATGCTATTTACACTTGGTGCACTCAAGGCTGGGCAATGGCATTATTTACAGTATGTGCAGTCATTGCTCAGAGCTGGTAGACCCCATTAAGATGGCCATACACAGGCAGATTTAAACTGCCAATTCAGGTCTTTTAGACTGATTTGGCAGCATATCTGCCCGTGTATGTGGCCTCCCTGACCAATATCTGACCTTAAATCGAATTCAATTCAAGAATTCAAAGTCACATTAAAGCTGGCCATTCACAGGGAGTTCTACTCATTTGAATCTCTCACTCGGCCTGTCTGCAGCTTTTCATGGCCCGTGTATGGGGGCTTTAAATAATTCTTGGAAAAAAATGCAAGGTAATTTTCTAGTCTTCAAATATAAAGGACACCTGAGAATGTGTGTTCTTAATAAATTAACACTTCATTATGGAGCAGATGAGTTACCTATAGCTTATAGAGAAGACCTTCTTGCAACCAATTAAATCCAGCATCACCCAGGATGGAAAAAGATTGTTCTTAATGTGACAGGAGTGCTGTTTTCCAGCTAACTATACCATTTTTATGACTAAACACATATGCTCCAAGTCAGGTCGGAAATTAAGATAGTAAGAAGTACTTGAACAAGACATAAATAGATCAAGGCCAGAGCTTACCTCGAGGGCCAATGACATAGGTTTAGGATTCTCTGGTTAGCTTGTAATGTTCCAATTACCTTTCCAGTATGTATCAAGCAGGCATTGTGTCTAGGCATGTGTTGCCCTGAAAACCTGCCTATCAGTGCCTACTGCATGATGCATTTGGACATCTCTGATCCAGGCTGTTTTATACTCAATGTATTCATATCTTCTGCTTGAATTTATTGCCTGTAAGCAATAAATTAGTGCGTTATGTGCATCTGCTTGTAAACTGTTTCCTGCACTGCAGAGATATGTACTACATGTAATTTAATAGAATTATCCTCAAACAAAGAATGATGTTCACAGTTAAGATTTTTTATGTAATAAAACCTGATGGAACATCCAAATAGTCCCGCTGAGGGTCTGATTGTCTGTGTCCATGTTAGAAAACCTGCCAATAACAGAAGAGGGATTATTTTTCCGGTATGAGACCAATAAGTCCTTAATGTACCAAAAACATGTATTTATCAGTAGAGCTTTGCTGTAGATTGCTTTATCACTACATGTGTGTAGAACAGGAGAAAGACATTAATTTTGGCTTAATTAATGTAACACAGTTTCACAGTATGTCCCTAAGTATATCATTAGAGTGAGAGATTTTGATACTTTTGGCCAAACTGCTGGGTTAGCTTGGGTCTTTCTTGGGGTTGGTTATTGGGCTCAATAACAGTTTGCACAGGAAAGTGTGACTACAAGATGATCCAATCTGCCGTTTACTCCTAGGTATTTGATGCTCGAGACTGCACCTCTGCTCACGGGATGTTCAATTACATATGCAACCACATTAAGTATGCCACCAACAAAGGCAATCTCAGGTGAGAACATTCTGTCCTTGCATCATATAGTTCTTTATTGACATACCTTCAAGGTGACCTTAATAGAGTTTACATGATGTCTCCTCACAGATCAGCGATCACTATTTTCCCCCAAAGAACGGATGGGAAGCGTGACTTTAGAATCTGGAATGCTCAGCTTATTCGCTATGCAGGATACAAACAGCCAGATGGTTCTGTGCTGGGAGACCCTACAAATGTAGAATTAACAGAGGTAACATTATACAAAACTATATTATCTGTGTCTCAGCCCCAGCCTGCACCAGTAAATAAGAAGTATTTGTATATTTATGTCTTTAGGTCTGCATTCAGCAGGGATGGAAGGCCCCTCATGGACGTTTTGACATACTACCTCTACTGCTACAAGCAGATGGCAATGATCCTGAATTGTTTGAGATCCCCCCTGAAATGATCATGGAAGTAAATATAAGGCATCCCAAGTAAGAGAGAGGCTACCAGGATTAAATAAAAAGTATAATTATCAATATATGTACATACAAGTTTATAACTAATAGAACTTACAACTTACACAGGTATGGGTTCCCTTTCCAGAAATAGTTTTCTAGAACGATAAGAATTACAGGAGGGCCATCTCCCAACAAGTACATTTTAAGCAAATACATTTTTTAAATGTTTTCCCTTTTCTCTGTAATAATAACAATACCATGTACTTGGTGGTAACTAAGTTGCATGAATCCATATTGGTAAAAACAATCCTATTGGTTTTGTTTAATATCAAAAAAATTTTTAGTAGTCTTAAGGTATCGATTTGTGATCAAAATTATAAAAACATCCCTTGTCTGGAAAACTCCAGGCCCAAACTGTTGTGTAAAATAGAGTCCATACCTGTATATTATGTAAGGACTGTACTTTAGGTATCCATGGGTGCCTAGCAAAATCAACAAATAGAGTTTGATTGTTCAAATCTCCTTACAGCTACACCTTACTTAAGTGGGTATGATGTTTACAAAGAAACAATTGGGAAAGCAATTTATTAAGAATTTGTATAATTTTTTTTGCATAAGAATTTGCAACTGTTCCTAGGGGTAAATTCACTAAAACGTGAAGCGTCTAACACTAGCGCTAATTCGCCAGCGTGATGTCAATTTTTAACTTCGCAAATTCACTAACACCGACTCGAAGTAGATAGACTTGAGCAACTTTGCACCCTTACGCCAGGCGAAGTTGTGCACTGAAGAAGCATCCTAATCACGCAAATTCACTAAGATGAGCATTTTACTTACGCTAGATGTTACTTCGCCAGGTCGAATACAAGTCCCAAAAAAAAACGCTGGCGTGTTTTACCATTGTAGGGTGATAGTCTGAAAAAGATTTCCTAACATATGGCAACTCAACTATACAGGGGGCACATGTTTAGGGCAATAGGACAACTTTTTTATTAATGGTTTCCTGGGCTTGTTTAGTGTAATGTAGTGGCTGTAACATATACTTCTATTACACTTTGAAATTCGCACCGTATGCAAATTAGGCATCGCTAGCGTAAATGCGCTTTGCCTGGTGAAGTAACACTAGCACAGCTACGCTACCGTTTGCTGACCTTAGTGTAACTATGCACTTTAGTGAATTTGCGTAGCGCTTGCGAAAATTCGCCTGGCAAAGTGCGGCGAACGTTAGTGAAGGCAACACTAGTGAATTTTTGCTGCTTAGTGAATTTCCCCCCATTGTCTAGTATTTGTTATAATTAAGCATTTTTCCTTTATGTTATATTTCACATTTTAGATTGTCTTTGTAAACAAATGCCAACTAAGTCATTTTCAATCTAGCCACTAGCACCTCCAATGAGCACAAAATGCATGGCTGTCAGTGGAATATAACGTTAAGCAATCTAACGTATGTCCAGTTCATTTATGACATCTTAAGCCTGTTGCAAAATCGAAAAGAGGCAAATAGAATCTAATTTAATTCTTGCTGTAGGCTGCCTTCAAGCACAGGTCTGTCTTTTGGCACAGACACTGGGCATCATCTTCAGAGCTGAATACAGGAACAATTTGCAGACAAAGCCAGTCTTTGGGATATTTGACCTTCCTGCTACATTAAAAAGAACAGTTTTCCATGTAAACCCTAAAGTGTCAAATACTGAAACTACTGCAGCTTTAGCATGTGTTTCAAGCTGTAGATAGATCAAGAGAGAAATGTACTTCATAGACGCTATTCTCTGCTTTTTAATTTCAGTGTTAGCTTTAGGATAAACTGCACACTGCTTACACTAAGTCTGGCTATTGAAAAAAGAACAAGGCTGTCCGGCACTCAAACGGATTCGCAGGGCCAAAATATTTTAGTCAAAAAATATATCTTGATTAGCCAAAGTTAAAAAAGTATTATTGCATCTCTATCTGCCCTATGCTTTTTGTACCACAAAGGCATTTCAATCATGGGCTCGGTGGACCTATGGATCTGTTTGAGTGCCGAACAGCCATGTTCTTTTTCCGAATACTCTGGTTTGCCATTCCCTAAAGCTGGGGGTCTGGGGCTGGTGCACCCGGACCACATCTACTACTTGGTGAGCTATCTACTTTATATTCTGGGGCACCTTGTTTTCTCCTACCATTACACTAAAGCTGACCCAGCTTGCACATGAAGACTAATAGTTTAGCATGGAGATAAGTGCTGCAAAATAATCCCAAAATATAGCTTAATGTCTTAGCAAATGTATTGCAGGGCATTAACAAGGTATACATGTCCCAGGGTAGTAAATGAATGCATCTGCATGATCCAAGGCTTATTCTTTTTATCTTTTAACAGACTAGAGTGGTTTAAGGATCTGGGATTGAAGTGGTATGGACTGCCTGCTGTATCCAACTTGCTGCTAGAAATCGGAGGCTTGGAATTCAGTGCCTGTCCCTTCAGTGGATGGTACATGGGGACAGAAATCGGTGTTCGTGATTACTGTGACAACTCCCGCTACAACATACTGGAGGTACTGTGGCCTGGTAAAGAGCTCCACCTTTTGACAAACAAAGAATACTGCACAGACAAGACTGCAGACGCCACTTTCATAACCTCAATAGATCACTTTAATAATTTCACGTTTGACCTGTAATATGAAATTATATCACTTTTATCACACCATAGTTAAACAAAAGTTATTTTGTCAATTTTTTTTTTTTTTTGGGTAACATATGCTAGATATCTGTACATAGGGTTTCCACCTGGCCTGGCCAGTAAAAATTATGGTTGATCTCAATGTTATTAATATGTAAAAAATATATATATGTAGGAAGGCCGGTATTTATTTCCAGAAAAAGGTGGCAACCCTATCTGTATATGATACAGATAATAATGAATAGATATTATACTAATGAAGGCATTATTGGCTTTGATCTATTTAAAATATTTATTTTACTTAATTAGCAACATTTCTAATAACTTCACTCTAGCTTGTTTCTCATAGGATTGTTATACAAATTCTCTTCCTTTGAGAATAGCAATTTGCTGAAATTATGTTCAGTTTACAAGAGACAGCAAGGTCACTAAAAAAGCTCAGCTAGATATCCTTAGCGAACCTGTGGCAAGAACAGATTTCCTATAATTCAGCTAGAAAATCTATATAGACTTCTTGATCTTCTTCCCTCTAGAGCCCAGAAGGAGATATCCAGAAACTAATTAAAATGATCATCCCTTATCACATACAGTATGCCTGCTGCAGTATAGACCTCACAATTAAAGTTGTTAAACACAATATCAAAAAATAAATGTAAACTTGTTTTCTCATACATGGTAAGCATTACTTCAGTCCAATAGGAAAAAAGTTAAAACAAAGGTAAAGTTATTATGGGAAAAATATTCCAACCCATGCATCTATAGTTGAGGTTAACCCAACACAGCAGTTAAATATGTTGCATTTAAATTAACTGGGAATAACACAGAAAACAAAAGGCAGAAACTGATTATGATTCACTGTACTGGAGCAAATGTGTTAGTAAACTAGCCTTGTTAATAATTGTTGCAGCACTTAAGAAAATGTGCTTTTATTTGTTCTTGTATTTTGTGTCAGGAAGTGGCCTTGAAAATGAATCTGGACACAAGGAAAACATCGTCTCTGTGGAAGGATCAAGCCCTGGTGGAGATAAACATCGCTGTGTTGTACAGTTTCCAGGCAAGTTCTGAAATCTCTAGTACTAACTTCTAGCCATAAACTTGGAATATATATTGAAAAGTTAACTAAGTAGAGGGCAGGTACAATGGCAGGGTTGTTTTAAGGCCTTGGTGGGCCCTTGGCAAAGAGTCAACTAGTGGGCACCCACACCCCTGGTGCGCCAGTAAATATTTTTAAACCGGTCCGCCTCCCCTGCCTCCATCTCCCTCCCTGTGTTTCCTCCCTCCGTCTTCCTCCCTATATGTGTCCCCTCCTTTCCTGTGTGCGTCCTCTCTCTCCATCTTCCTCCCTGCGTGCCCCCTCCCAGGCTCCTTCTGTCTTCCTCCTTTCATGTGTCACCTCCTTCCGTCTTCCTCCCTGAATGTGAAGCCTCCCTTCCTTGTGTGCGTCCCCTCCCTCCATCTCCCGCCCTGCATCTCTATTTTTCGGCGCAGGCATGTTGACTGCTGGGCAGGGTTGCCTAGGGTGCTCTGAACAGGCAGACGGCCATGGGCCCTGTGCAGATGCCTTTTACTTGCATTTTTAAGGAGGCCCTGGGAGTATGGAACTAAATAAAAAAAAAGGTGAACCCTCACACCCAACTGGTAGTATGGTACAGGGTGTAGATGAGGAGAAAGGATAGACTAATTTAGATACTGTAACTGGGCTTTGCTTAAACTGTATATTTAAGATGATTGTAATTTTATATACCATTACTGAAAATTACATGATTCTGTAATTGTCCTATGAATGTACTATGAATGTACAATCAAAAGTCAAATTGTATCTCATGCTTTATGCTGCAGAGCGATAAAATAACAATCGTGGACCATCACTCTGCTACTGAGTCTTTCATCAAACACATGGAGAATGAATACCGGTGCCGAGGAGGCTGCCCAGCAGACTGGGTTTGGATAGTGCCGCCAATGTCTGGAAGCATTACACCTGTATTTCACCAGGAAATGTTAAACTACCGTCTCACGCCTTCATTTGAGTACCAGGTATTTTTCATAAGCCGTTAACCTACAACACTGAAGACATTATTATTATTAATAACATGTATTTCTATAGAACCAACATATTTCGTATCCCTGTACATTCAACTTGATGGAGCCTAGTGGGAAGAATCAAGTGACAGAAAAGAAAGACAGTCAAATAAGCAACTGACCTTTAGCAAATATATACTAAGAACCTTGGCGTTATCTGGCATGTGGGCAACAGAACATGTTGGCAGTTCACAGTAATATCAATGCTGTGCTGTGTCATTATAAATGCTTTCATATGATCAGCACTGATGTCATCTAGCACCAATACTATACATGGGGATAGAAAAGTATAATGTTTGCCCTTGACACACTATACTGGAGAGATAAGTGCTCTTAATACACAGCTTGACTCTGCATATTACAGTATAGTGTGTTTGGCATATAACACTGCCAGAGAGAGCTGTATTCATAATATTTATAATTGCTAATAGCAGATAAAAAACTGAAAATGAATAATCTGTAAAGAATTTTCCTTATTTTATTGATGCACCAATATTCCCTAATTATGTGTGTTTTCTGTAACAACAGATTATACAAATTATATCAATGAAATTATTTACAATTGTATGCAACTCAGCTTATTGTAAAAAATAGAACTACAGTCTAGTGAGATTGTCCAGTTAAAGGACAACTAAACTCACAATAAAAACTCATAAGCCTGGCGCTCTGAGGGGCTGCCACATATACAAGCTTACTTGCAATCATGCAGCTACATTCTTACATGCATTCTCACCCAAGAGTCTAATGTATTCAATGTGTGGTCAATGCCCTCAATCCACCACAACCCTTCAGCAGTGCAGACTTGTGCCTTTAAAGATAATCCCAGTTGTTCCCCATCTTGTTTTCTGCCGATTCACTGCATATGCTCTGGGTTCAACAACATACAGTATAAAGACAATATATAATTTACAATACAAGGCTGATTAGTAAAGCACATTTATATCAAATAAAAACCAGTGCATCTGTATCAGAATTAAAGCTCAGCTCTATAAAACCAGCCCCTATGACAGATGAAACCTTATTTTATGATTTCCATTGACCCACTAAGCTTAGCTTTTCAACAGAAGGCCAGAGCATGTGCAGGGCCACTGACACTCAAAAGATGGCCTATCAGAATCAAAAGATGGGGACATGCTGAGGATAACTTAAAAGACACGTTTCATTACTGCTATAGACCTGTTGAACCTCTGGGCTGGTACAGTAAATTCACTATATAAAAAAAACAGCACTTTTATCTATATTGTTTTCTAGCTTTAGTTCTGTAAATAGAAAAATATGTAATAATGTGTATAAACAATTTAAGGCAAACCACATTTTACTGATTATTTTAAAATTAGAGGCCTCCAAACTAAACTTTGCACATCTTTGTAAATCTGATCAACCATGAGTAACTGTATGTATGTAAATTGATTTTCCATTAAGAAATATATATATATATATATATATATATACATACACACATATATATATATATATATACTGTATATATATATATATATATATATATATATATACACACATTTTTTTGTATATTTCCAGCCGGATCCATGGAATACCCATGTATGGAAAGGAGTTAATGGAACACCAACAAAAAAAAGGGCCATTGGATTTAAAAAGCTGGCAAAGTAAGCAGTGTGAATATTAATGAACCTCTTGAAGTTTTTATTGACTTTGAGTAAGTTGTAACTTTTTCAACACAGGGCGGTTAAATTTTCAGCTAAATTAATGGGACAGGCCATGGCTAAAAGAGTAAAGGCTACAATTCTGTACGCAACAGAAACTGGGAAATCACAAGTCTATGCAAAAACCTTATGTGAAATCTTCAAGCATGCATTTGATGCAAAGGTGAGTACAGGCATACCCTTCATCCAAATCCATAGGACCACAAAGAGCCAGAGGGAAAGTTATAGTTGAGTGAAAATCTCAAAGTTAAGTGTACACTAAAGTAAGATTTATTAAAGCAAATGCAAGAATGGTGTATGGTTGAGTTAAGAGGAAATAAAGAAAATTTAGAGAGAAAAGCTTATACGTGACAGTATTAAAGGTGAAGTTAAACCAATGCTTGTACATCTCTAAATTTTTTGAGCATGTGCATAAATCACGTAAAATGTGTTTCTCTACAGGTTACGTCAATGGATGAATATGACATTGTGCACCTGGAACATGAAACGCTTGTCCTCGTAGTGACTAGTACTTTTGGCAATGGTGATCCCCCAGAAAATGGAGAGGTACAGTAAGATAACTATAGTTGCTCATACACTTTCAACACTGCACCATGAAGTACTGAATTACTTAAAAGGATTCTGTCAGGATTATTATGGTGTAGTTTTTATTTCTAAATTACATTCCAAATAATTCACTCTACCATTTAAAATACAAACTTATTTTTGTAGATGTAATATTGGTGTGGATGCAGCAATTTTAGTGCATTGTGACTGATTCTGAGTTTTGAGAAGGAGACAGCACTTCAGAATGGAACTGATCTGAGACAGCTATTATTTCTCTCCTTGCTCCTGCTGATAGGCTGCTGGGGAGGGAAGTGAGAGCAGTAATATCACTCCAACTTGCAGTGTAGCAGCAAAGAGTGACTGACGTTTATCACAGCACAAGTCACATGACCTGAGGCACCTGGGAAACTGACAATGGGGGAGATTCATCAAAGAGTGAAGTTCCACCACTAGAGGGAAATTCCACAGCTCTCAGTTAATTTCTATGGGATTTTAAAAGGCCTATTTATCAATGGGTGAAGTGAAATTTCACCCTTTGATAAATACCCTTTCAAAATCCCATAGAAATGAATGGAGAACTGCAGAATTTCCCTCTAGTGGGGGAACTTCACTTCACTCTTTGATGAATCTACACCAATATGTCAAGCCCAGTGCCAAATTTTAAAAATAAATATAAAACAATCTGTTTGCTCTTTCAATTGGATTGCAGTGCAATCTGCTGGAGCAGCACTATTAACAGAAGTATTTTGATAAAAAAAAGTTTACCACAAAAGTATACTTGGGATTTCTGGTGCTTGTGGAGCAAGGACAAATCTTTAAGGAACCCCCAATGTCCAGACTATATATTGTGCAACCTTTTATCCAAGAATTGTTAATGGAAATAAAGGAGCTTAATGGAAGCCTACCTTATGTAAAAAATGTACCAAAAAAGCAAATTAATAAAAACTTTAAAAAAAAAAACCCTGAATGCAACAAATTAGTTTTTTTGGGCCATTCCTTCAATTCGAATTCAATCGAGCATGTTCATAATTCAATTAATGATTTGAAGAAAGCCTATTCACCCC
This sequence comes from Xenopus borealis, assembly GCA_024363595.1. Lineage (NCBI taxonomy): Eukaryota > Metazoa > Chordata > Amphibia > Anura > Pipidae > Xenopus > Xenopus borealis. The sequence goes on along the minus strand of CM044432.1, from coordinate 149,231,528 downwards.
GATTATTTAAAATACATTTCAGTTGTTTTTTTTTTATTCGAATTTGGAGGTGATGGGAGATTAAATCACCTCGAAATTCGACACTTGATAAATCTACCCCTTAGATTTTGCCATGAACAGTTCCTACTGACTTTTCAATCAAGTCTAAAACGTATACGGCTCTAGTAATGTAAATACAGCATTGTCATGTCCATATCTCTTATGTTCATTACAGAAGTTTGGCTGTGCATTAATGGAAATGCGGCATCCCAAGTCTAACATGGAGGAGAGGAAGTAAGTATTTTATCTCCATGTGGTAAATGTATGTGAAATGGAGCAATTGTATCCTTGTTATAGGCACAAGGAACAACTTTTGTAGGCCTACCAATTCCCCAACCAGTGATATGCACAGAGAGGTAGTTATGTAACAGCTGTTGTGCCAACATTTGCCTGTCCTTGGCACATTGTCTTTGATATAAAATTAATGAATATAAATAAAAGGCACCGAAAGGCAGGTTTTCTTTTAGTATCGTATTATATAAAACCAGTGTTAAAACTTCCAGCTGGCATAGTAAAGACATAGATGTATAAGTTAAGATGCCATACATTCCAATATTTTGTAAAGGAGCCTATTCTGCTATTCGTTGATATGTTTAGAGTGAAAATGAGAAAAATTGTGCATGGATAGATGAGGCAGTGAATATGAGCTGAGCTCATGCCATCAAGCTTAGGGGGTTATTACTAAACTCCGAAAGCAAAAATCACAAAAAATTGTGATTTTTTTATAAAATAAATCGGAAATTTATTAAACCCCAAGGATGAAAAAGTCTGAATCTGAAAAGGCTGCATATAAGTCAATGGGAGAAGTCCGAATGTTTTTTTGATGTGTGCTGGGTTTCATGCAAAATATTTTTTGGGTGAAAATCACCAAAAAATCTGGAAAATCAGATTTTTTTCCTGAATAGCAAATTTTCAGGATGATTTAATAATGAATAAGCGTTAAAAACTGGACCAGATTTGATCAGAGTTAGCAGAAAATATTGAGATAAATTCGGATTTTGACAAAAAACCCCCTTAGGGTCAATGTATAGAAAATTCATATTAAATAAGGTAATACATTAATAAATATCTTCTCCAAATAATCTTTTTGTGTTCCCTGAAATAAATCTATGTTATGTTTCTGCAGAAGCTACAAAGTCCGTTTCAATAGCGTATCATCTTATGCTGATGCCCAGAAATCATCTGCTGATGAGACAGGACCCACAGACAATTTTGGAAGTGCAGGTCCTCTAGCTAATGTTAGGTAAGGATCTGGCAGGGAATGGCTGCTTAGTTGAGCCATGGATTGTTAAGGGAACTTATGGTGACTGGCCTGGCCCAGACTGGCAATATGTGGGTTCTGGCAAATGCCAGAGGGGCTGCTATAATGTGCCATAGAACGTCAGTATTTAGTTGGCTGGTGGGGGCTGTTTCGGCTTCTATGTGGGCTGATTGGGACTCTGTGTACCTGTAATGCCAGGGCCTATTCGGATTCTCAGTCCAGACCTAACCACAATGAAAGAATTGTTGCACTAGCTTCAAGCAGCACTAATGGCAGGGCACATCTCTCTTCTGCACAAAGAAGTCTGTACTCCAGCTACCAGCCTCCCTCCTTCCTCCGTTTACATGGCAGAGCACAAGCTCAACCAAGATTCATGCACCACGCACTCTATATTGCAATGTATAAATACTGTAAATGGCCATTTCTCTGCTGTTAGAACTTACTAACACTTCAGCCATCACTTTTAATTCACCTGCTACTTAAAAATGAAAACAATCATATAGGGGCATATTAAAGAATCACATTGATATATATATATATTTTAGTAAATATTGCCCTTTTACATCTCTTGCCTTGAACCACCATTTCATGATGGCCTGTGTGCTGCCTCAGAGATCACCTGAACATAAATACTGTAACTCTGTAGCTCTAACTGTAACAAGAAGAAGTGTGGAAGCAAAAGACTCATGATACATAACGTGTTTTATTTGTTTGTGTACAGTGAATCCTAGGATCCCAGGGGGCGGCCTTTATTTTTTAAAATGACAATTTTCAATTTATGATTACCCAGTGGCACATACTACTAAAAAAGTATATTTTTCAATGGTTTATTTACATTAAGCAGGGTTTTACATATGAGCTGTTTTATGCAATATCTTTTTATAGAGACCTACATTGTTCGGGCGGTATAGTTTTCCTGATTTAACGTAAACGTAAAAACGTAAAACCAATAAACCTTCTGTAAAATTTTTTGAAAAATGAATTTATTTCATCGTTAAACTTTAGATTCTCAGTTTTTGGTCTTGGCTCGCGAGCTTATCCCCACTTCTGTGCCTTTGCCCGTGCTGTTGACACCCTGTTGGAGGAGCTTGGAGGAGAAAGAATATTGAAAATGGGGGAAGGGGATGAACTGTGCGGACAAGAAGAATCCTTTAGAACATGGGCCAAAAAAGTGTTTCAGGTACAATCTGTATTTTGTGTTAGTTTAAGCATTGATCAGTTTGTAATAACCCAGGGAAACAAATATTTCCTGTGTTCTGTTTGGTTAATTTTTCATGTCTAAGCTGGTGAAACTGTGCTAGGATATATTATCAGGAACAATGCTGGCTTTTTTGTTTGTACTTGAAAAAAATTGAAAAATTAAAAAAAAATTAAGCTTCCTCACCTGACTGTATACTCAGCAAGAAGAGCCCTCCAAAGCCAAAACTCATTAGCAGCCCCTCCAGCTTATAATAAATGCCTGGTAAAGTAGCATAACATAACATATGAGTAATATTTTGCACATTTGAAAATGTAAACTGTTCAGATAAATTCTGAACAGTGGCATAACTAGATGTTACTGGCCCCACAGCAAAATCATTTTACGGCCCCCAAAATATCCAGAGTTTGTCCTGTTGTACCAAAATATACTAAGATTACTCATCAATTAGGGACTCATGTGGCCCCCTATACTTCCTGGGCCCTCCTGCAGCTGCAGGGTCTACTTCCTCTGTAGTTATGCCCCTGATGACTATGAGTATGCTTGAGTATGAGTATATTTCTTCAGTGCAGTAGCAGTTGTCATGCAATAGATTACTAGCTAGTACAGAACTTATTAGCTGTTTTAAGAAGTAACCTTAGTGTGGCTTCTTTTGCCTAAGCTTTTTAGGGCAGAGACACACAAGATCCAGGGAGATTAGTCGCCCAGCGACAAATCTCAGTTACTTCGGGGGACTAATCTCCCCAAAATCCCCAAATCGCTGGCAGGACGGAACTCGAAGCATTTCGTTTTCCGAAGTCGCCCGAAATTTCCTCATGAGGAAACTTCAAGCAACTTGAGATAAGACACCAAATTTTCTCATGCGTCTCTGCCCTAAAGGGTTTAAAAATGCTCCCACCGGTTTGGTTCTTCAATTAAATTTCATAGCATGTTGTATTAGGGTACTGGTATGGTACCATTTGTATATATATATATATAAGTTTATAACGAGCATGTGAATGCTGAATGTGAGTTCTATGCTAAATGTTTGACACAAAACTGTTTAATAGCTAAGCAACTTATGTTTAGGGAAGCAGTGATTGCATGTTGTGGCATATACAATATCTTGGGGGGGAAGTGTAATTGCTGGGTTTATTTTTGTACAGGCTGCATGTGATGTCTTTTGTGTAGGAGATGATGTAAATATTGAAAAAGCAAACAACTCACTGATTAGCAATGACCGCAGCTGGAAAAGAAGCAAGTACCGAATCAGCTTTGTGGCTGAGGCACCAGAACTTACACAAGGTGAGGGATTATATTCACTTACCCACCAGACCAAGCCTGTCCAAAGGGGTGACCCTGGGTTGAGTACAGTCCTTTGTGTGATTTGTAATCAGAAATTGCAGGCTTACTATTTGTTAGTCCTAATTTATAAAGATACCTTTAAAACGTGAACATAATGTCGCCAAGGGGTTATATATTACCTTACTAATTAAGCACACTATAAAGAATAGCACTGCAGAGAATAAAAATTCATAATTCTACTCTAAGCTGAAATCGCTTCTGTTCTAACAGCTTTATACAGTATTCACAAGAAGAAAGTGTACGGAGCTCGTTTGTTGTCTCGCCAGAACTTGCAAAGCACAAAATCCAGGTTAAGCATTTGTTTTATTTTTTTTTAATGGGCAGTAATTTCTTTTAAAAAAAAGTTTTTCTTCTATTTAATTCAAATGAAGCAAGCTTGCCTTCGAAGTGTCTGAAACTGATTATGTCTCTACAGCCGATCCACTATATTCCTCCAACTTCACACTAATGGACATAAAGAACTGACCTACAAACCCGGAGACCATTTGGGAATCTTTCCTGGAAACTATGATGATCTAGTGAATGCCTTGATAGAACGATTAGAAGATGCTCCTCCTGTGAACCAACTGGTGAGGGTGGAGATGCTGGAAGAAAGGAATACCGCTTTAGGTATGCAGTGATTATTACTTTTGTCTCTAAAAACGTTAGCTCAAACACCATATTCAGGTTTGCTTCTACTGGCTTTCTAAATGTAACTTTAATATTTTCAGTCAGAAATCAGGATCAATATTTGCCTTCTCATTGTTGAACAGAGAAATTAAAAAGGTTTTTAAAATTGTTTCAGAATGGTGTATTAATGGATTTTTATAGCTGAACAAAATGAAAGGCTACCTGCCACCCATCCTCCAAAATATAGTCAGACTTTTAATCTGATTGCGTTTTTGAGACGTATTCATAAGATGAGGCAAAGCAACTATAAATACAAATCCTCAATTGTGTCTTAGGGCATTGTCATGAAAGGTGAAATTAGTAATTTGGGGTTATCGCCGATCTGCAGTAAGGACAGGGAGGACTAGGGTGGACCTGACATATGAGGGCAGATTTACTAAGGGTCGATTTACTAAGGGTTAAAAAAACCATTGATTTCGACCATGGGAATAATTAGGGTATAAAAATTCTCCAAATTCGAATTCAGAGGATTTTTACCGCTATTCGATTGGTCGAATGATCGAATATTAAAATAATTTGAATCGATTTTAACCATTCGATTTGAATCCCAATTCGGTAGCATTGATTTGGCAAACTAGCCAGTCGAATACAAATTTAAAAGGGAAGTACTTTGACTGTCGAATATTCGAATAGATTTTTATTCGAATCATTCAATTTGATCGAATTTTGGAAATTCACTGGTCGAAATTTGTATTGAAAAACATTCGAAAGTTCGAATTCGAAACTTTTTGAAAATTCGATCGAACTTCGAATATTTCATGTGAATTTAGTAAATCTGCCCCATGATGTTGCAGTAAGTCCTTTTTCTCATTAACTAGTATAATCTAGTATAGTTAGTAGATATAACGTTTTCTCCCAAATATCCACCATTCTGATCTCTTTACACTTATTGTGCACAACTGTGTGATATCTTTACAGGTGTAATCAGTAATTGGACGGAGGAAGAACGAATCCCACCCTGCACGATATTTCAAGCTTTTAAGTATTTCCTAGATATCACCACTCCCCCTACCCCTCTCCTCATGCAGCAAATTGCACTGCTGGTAACTGATGAGAAGGAAAAGAAACGACTTGAGATCTTAAGCAAGGTAACAGAATACACTATTTTGCATTTAATAACGGTAAATTTGGGAATAATTAAGGGGCTTTATACCCTCTTTCACACAATAATCTTGTGGAAGAGTAGGTAGTAAACAAATGACTACTTCACAGATGTATAATGAGTTGCTCCTTATCACAAAAACAGCATCTTGGGGAAAAGAGCAATTTTTTATACAGAGCTTAATATATCAGTTTGAACAAATGGCCCTGTTTACAGGAAGGGCAGACACAGATAAGCAACACAACTTTTCATGGGTACTTTATAATGGCTAAAAAAAATATAAATATCTTCATTAAATGAATGGGCAGAATATTTTTTTCCTGTTAATTGTGCTCACGTTGAGCAACAGCATATACAGGTATATAATATCCAATAATTTCTGGTTTATTTAGTTATGTACAAACATTTTGGGCCTCCCCTGAAAGATGAGGTTAACAAGTAGACAAGAGGTCCTTTTGGCTCCTCCAACATCACATAAAGAGAGAAAAAAAGTGTGTATGTCTCCTGGTTTCTTAGGGTTTGCAAGAATATGAGCAGTGGAAGTGGTACAAGAATCCAACTATTGTTGAAGTACTCGAGGAATTTCCTTCAATTCAGATGCCTTCATCACTACTGCTTACACAACTACCCCTGCTACAGCCACGGTACTATTCCATCAGCTCTTCACCAGAGATGTATCCAGAAGAAGTGCACCTTACTGTTGCTGTTGTGTCCTACCGCACAAGAGGTAGTTCTACATATATGTTTAAAGGACATGTAATGCCTACATTTTCCTACCACGTATATAAGTTGAGCATTTCTTCCCTACCCAAGCCACATCATTTCTACTGCATATACCCCTTATATTTGCCAGCGCCATCACATTTAACTAAAACAAATAGCAGCTTTCACCCAGCGGACATTTTCCCTCTAACATTGACATTGACTGTAAACAGGGCATGTATGCTGTAAAGTTCAGGCAATGCAGAGTGCAGGTTTAGACAGGCACATACTTTGATAAAAAGGTTTTGCTGGGGTTGAACAATGTAATGGTTAACTTAAGCTCAGCAGAGGTGGTTAGGAGAAAAAATAGGACAAGAATGCTACCTCTTCATTGGCTGTTAGGCTGGAGGATGTGTTTAGTATGAGCTGAGAAGAACTGCATGCCCACAGCCAAAGTAAATTTCTGAGGGAGGGACAAAGTGGATTAGAGGAGGGGAGGGATTTCTAAGTGATTACTGCAGCCTTACTATTAACTTTTTAACAACCAGAGTGACAGTTATCTAAAGATTTCAAAGAGTTTGTTTCCTGATTAAATTAATGTGGAGGGGGTTTACATGTCCTTTAAGGCTTTGACCTTGCTTAGTATCTTAGTAACTGTAAGCATGTGTATTATACTCCCTGGCAGCAGGCCAGTGCATACATTTTACATAAAGTTTTTAAAGGAGTAGTAGCCATGTTAAATGAAGCTTGCTCAATTAAAAACAAATGAATGGCTTTGCCACTATAAGGAATACTAAAAACAATACTGCAATGCTGTACAACCCAAGATATGCAATATTATCTGTTTAATTTCATAGATGGAGATGGGCCTATACACCATGGTGTCTGCTCCTCATGGCTCAACAGAATACAGCCAGATGAAGTTGTGCCCTGCTTTGTCAGAGGGTAAATGACAATAACAAATAAATAACAAATAAATGACAGTAAATCTCTGGTAGTATATCAGTACTTTACCAACTGTCAATGTGAAACTCTGGTTACATTTATGATTGTATTTATTTGTGTGTGCAACTTGTGCCTGCTTGCTTAGGTATTGGCCTTTTTTTAACATTTTAACATGACTTCCTCAGAACAAACCCCTGTAAATGTCTTTTTTTCTTTTCCGTCAGAGCTCCAAGTTTCCAAATGCCAGAAGACCCACAGGTTCCCTGCATTCTTATAGGACCGGGCACTGGTATTGCTCCATTTAGGAGTTTTTGGCAGCAACGTCTCTACGATATGCAGCACAGAGGTAATTTTCTCATTGCAGGCATTGTATAACAGCATATTCATGTTGACATGGACTTTGCAGCATAAAAGACTCTTGCCAGCTTGCACAACAACAAGGGTAGATAAATATAAGCATTTGTGTATTTTTACACTTGCTTCTATGCATCTATATTCATTTGCTACAGAAGAAATTCTCTAGCACCAACAAAGTACATAAAGAATGATCCTGGTATATCAGAAAAGTAAGCATAATGTTTATTAGTAATAAAGTGCAGTTGTAACTTTACTTTCTTTATAATTAGTGGTCAAAACTCAGATCTTTAAATTGTGACATCACAACTGTAAGATGAAAGCTAAAACCTTTATATTCTGAATACATTGATGAATATATTCTGAATGAAATATATGTATGGTCCTAAACATAGGGGTGTACTGAAAACTTATGACAACATTAATATAATTTTTTGGTTCTGATTTCTCTGCGTTCTTTAGGACTGAAACCTTGTCCCATGATCTTGGTCTTTGGGTGTAGAGAATCCAAAATTGACCACATTTACAAAGAGGAAACCATGCATGCAAAGAATAAAGGAGTGTTTAAAGAACTCTTTACAGCATATTCTCGGGAACCTAATAAACCAAAGGTATATGTCTAAGATAAAACACGTATTATTAATCCTAAATAATACATGATGTAATCCGAAAGATGCTGCGGTTAACAAAATGTACATTAAACTGTTTTACTATTATGTTACTGGTAATAAGTGACTCCTGACTTGTTTATCATTCATTTACAACGCTTTGAGTCACTAGATGACAACATTGTTATTCTTCCAAGCAGTCTGTTAGTCAACATAATACATGGACAGTTACCAGATCATGATAAATATATAATATCATGCAAAAGTAGTGTACTGGGCTGCCCACAGTTTTGGTGTAGCAAATTCATAAATCTCACATGATTAGCCAGGCAGTGATAAGCAGATCGGCACATAGTTAAAAATCCTTATTTAGAATGGTTAAACACAGTCCAATAAATCCAGCTGGTTTAATGTGGTTTGTGGCTTAACTCCCCACTTCCTCAATGAAGTGGGCAATTCAATATAATATATTTTTGTTGGTTGCATCACAGTAAAAGCATTAAAACATTTCTGTGGACCCCTTTGGTAGGCTGGTTTCAATCAATAAAAAGCTCTTGTTAGTATGCAAGACTGCCAAGGTTGGGGATCCCTCCCCAAAGGCCACCCCTTCAGACTAGAGGAAAATAACTTTCATTTGAAGCCAAGTAGGTGGTTCTTCACAGTGAGGACAGTAAAGTTGTGGAATGCACTGCCGGGTGATGTTGTGATGGCTGATTCTGTTAATGCCTTTAAGAGGGGCTTTGCTGATTTCTTGGACAAACATAATATCAAAGGCAGCAGTGATACTAAAATCTGTAGTTAGTATAGATATGAGCATATATAGTTTATGTGAGTGTATGGAGGGGTTGGTGTCAGTGTGTGTGTATGGATAATCTTTTTTCAGCCTGATTTAAAGGACAAGGAAAGATAAAATACAGATGTTGTACATTATGTTTTGGGCATCTGTACCAGCCCCGGGCAACCAAAGTCATTTAGCAGT
>CM044432.1:149158515-149168820 GCA_024363595.1 Xenopus borealis | reverse complement strand
AAAAAAAAAAAAAAAAAAGGTAGATGTCATGATATCACTCCAACTAGCACATGGATAGGTGGTTGAATGTAGTTCCGGAATGAGGAAGTAGGAGAGTAAAGCTTACTGAACAGATCTGTGTCTCTGTGTGCTGATTACAATACACCTAAAGCCAAAACAATACAAAAGTTAACGACCATGTTTGCATTCTTTTTGATATATTACAGACCTCAACAACTTCCACGCAATGTTAGTAACCAAGTGGCTTTTGCAAATATTCGCAGTGTATGTAATAAAATTTTGCAATCATAAAGTGTATTTTGCAACCTCCATGTGAGGCTCTGCTGGTATTCAATCCAGAGACCTTTTGGTTTTTGGCTTGATACTTTAGCCACTGGGCCAGATGAGCAGCCTGCGGACTCTGCCCTATTTAATGCCAACCCTCCTCACACTCGAGCATTGGCTTCCCATACTAGCACTGTGGCATCACCCCTTGCCTTGTCCTGTCTTGGCTTGAACCTTTCTTCCTTACCTTACCTTGCCTTGTTCTGATCCTGCCTTGCCTTTCCTTCCTGGTTCTGCTCCAGTCCTGCTTTAACCTTGCCTTAACCTTATTCTGCCTTGACATGACTTTTCCTTGCCTGTTCCTGTGTCCTGTTCTGACTTGTACCTTGTACCCTGTCTTATTTCTTCCCTTGTCTCTCTCTGTATCTTGCTCTGACTTTTCTTCCCATTCCTTCTATCCAGTCCTGTTCTGCTAATCAGTCCTCTCTTGCTCCCAATCAACGCCAGCACAGCCTATACCATCCTTTCAGTCTGCTCCTGATCTACCCCACCATCCTGTCCTGATCTATGCCCACATCTCAACCAGTCTGTTCCTGTTCTACACCAGCACCACCCCGCTCTGACCTAGTCTGCTCCTGTCCTGACTCAATGCCGTCCTCATCCTGTCCAGTCCTGATCTTCGCCCCCCTCTGTCCTGTTCCCCTCTGCACCTGTTACACTCTGACAAACTACGCCCCCTTGTCACCCTGTTTCTGCCTTCCCTTTACCTGTTCCTTGGGCACAGCCAGTCCCTGCCTCAAAGACTCATCCATCCCCATCAACCACCACAGCACCCTACCTAATCCTTCACTCCAGAGGTGTCAACGCTAACTTTTGCTTAGTGATGTTATATTCACCAGCGAATGATTTTACTTTGGGAGCAGAGCTAAACATTTGCAAAAATGAAATGTTAAAGATTGCTTGAAATTTTGAATTACATTCACCCTTTTGTATTACACTTCTATCAATAGAACAGACTACTACTCTATGTCCTGTGGCATAGGTATCATAAGCCAGATTCCTATTGTTGCCCTGTTCTATTATCCAAAGCCTCTAAGTGATCTGGTGTTTATAAGGAATAGTGTCTTTGAATGAAGCACCTGAGGAAGAGTCACTAGACTCGAAACATGTCGTGCATGGAATGCCAATAAATACAGCACATTAATGAATATGGTTCTCCAGGATCCTTTTATTTTTGATTATTGAAGCTGAGTGACCCGACAGAGCCACTATTCCTGTTGATTGAACCGATCAAAACTACTAACAAAGTGAGGACATCACCATACTACTGTGTATTCTCTGTAGCAATTTATTCATTTGTACACTGTATAATCTCAATCTTTAGTAGTGCATCCTTTCATTAATAATAGTAAATATACTGTATGCTCAGCATGAAACCCAGGTCTTTTGCCTAGCAATACCGACTAGCCTATCCATAACAATTACCCCAGCTCAAGCGACTTTTGGTAAGCTGTCAAATTTTAACTTTAAAAACGTTTAGTAATTAATAAACACAAACACTAAGGAGGTGAATGTTAATGAAGTTTATAAGTTTTTGTGGACCATTGCTTACCTAAATGGTAATATTGAGTTTGGGGAAAGCTGCTATCTAGAAACACAAAAGAAATGCTATTTGAATCAAATGGAGGTTTTTGGCATGGATATTGTGGTTTTGATATTTACCCTGGCTGCATTTCCATTTTTCCTCTCACTAGAGTTTGCATTCATCCATTGTTCCAAGACATGCAAAAGCTGCATTATGAAGCACAGAAATTAGAAAATACACAGTAATGCCTGCTCTCAATACCTTATCTCCATTTTTAATTCTCAGAATATTACATTTAAGGCCATATCCTATCATATTTTACAGCTGTAGTTAAAAAGAATAAGGAGCCGTTTCTGCTTTGAGATGGGGCTCTGGTTTTTAAAGGGGTTGTTCACCTTTGAGTTAACTTTTAGTATAATGCAGAGAGTGATATTCTGAGACAATTTGCAATTGGTTTTCATTTTTTATTGTTTGTGGTTTTATAGTTATTTAGCTTTTTATTCAGCAGCTCTCTAGTTTGCAGTGTCAGCAATTTGGTTTCTAGGGTACAAATTACCCTAGCAACCCTGCATTGATTTGAATAAGTGACTGGAATATGAATAGGAGAGGGACTGAATAGAATGATAAGTAATAAAAAGTAACAATAACAATACATTTGTAGCCTTACAGAGCATTTGTTTTTAGATGGTGCCAGTGACCCCCATTTGAAAGCTGCAAAGAAACAGAAGACAAATTGCAAATCATTAAAAAACTATGAAAAATAAATAATGAAGACCAATTGAAAAGTTTCTTAGAATTGGCCCTTCTACAATATACTAAAAGTTAACTTGAAGGTGAACCACTCCTTTAAGGAGCTCTCACAGAAGCCAAAAATCAATATTTTTACCAGAAAAGAAATTGAATTTTAAAGGGACTACTGGACATCTACACATGGAGAAGTGAAAGTTTGGTGAATAGTGGCTGGAGAGTAGGGGGTAACATAGAGGGTGCCCATATAGAATTTTGCCCAGGGACCCAAGGACTGCTTCTCTCTATAATTGGTGGGTATAAGGTTAGACCCCATGTTTTGAAAGATTACATGAATTCTTTGTTGTTCTGCTAAAGAGAAATTGACTTGGCTTCTTAAAGCAGTGTTCCTGTAAAACACAGCACATTATTACAGTGAGAGTTCCCAAAACTTACCAGGAAGCCTAAATAGTGCTCCCACTAAAGAAATTAGACAAAGCGCATGGATGCAAAATATTCTACCTTCTGCAAAGGATTTGGGATTTCAAATAAATATGTATAAATGTTACAAAATACCCCTTCATCTAAGACAAACATGACTTTTAAAACAAGGCTGAACAGCTTCTAGCATACATTTTACTCGTTCCATACTTAATTCAATTTTTCAATGCTTACAATAAAGTGTAGCATGCTTCCAGGCCATCTCCATTTATAGAACCTCTAGCAGGATGTATATGGCTTATGTGTATATATAGTATATCTATTTATATAGTATATCTTTTTATCCATCTACTGTATATACTGTACATATAGGTTCAAAGAGGGTTGGTGGAATCCCCCAGTGCCCTTGGGCAATTAGTGCTGCACTCGAAACAAATATGAGCTTGAGACTGTTCCTTTTTTTCCATAATGTCTTTTATGGCAAATATATAATATATGATTAGGCAGTTTGGCTGATATAATTCATATTGGTTGGGATAGCAGTTGGTCAGTCCTAACTAAGAATCTTGACAGATTGTATGTTAAAGAAGCCACCTCAGAATCTCCTCATTGCCTTTTGAATTCTCTTATTCGGGGCTTTTGACGTAAAGGCATTATGTCATGGGAAAACATGTTTTTTTCAAAACGCATAAGTTAATATTATTACTCCAGCAGACTTTTGCACTGAAGTCCATACATCAAAAATGCACAGATTTTTTTAAATTTAATTTTGAAATCTGACATGGGGATAGACACGCCAGTTTCCCTGGTGCCCTCAGTCATGTGACTCGCAGGCTCTGATAAACTTCAGTCTCTCTTTACTGCTGCACTGCAAGTTGGAGTGATATCACCTCCTCCCTTTTCTCTCAGCAGCTGATCAACAGAACAATTGGAAGGTAACCAGATAACAGCTCCCTGACACAAGATAACAGCTGCCTATGGCCGAACGATCGGATTACGACGAGTGCAATGGACTTCCGACGGGTCGGTCGGAGGAGCATACAACCTTCCCGATCAATATCCAGATATCAGTTGGAAAGACCCGTTGGAAGCCCCCATACACGAGCAGATAAGCTGTCAAATCGGTCTAAACGACCCATATCTGCAGCTTTATCTGCCCGTGTATGGCAAGCATTAGTCCCACTGAAACTCCTCCAGTTACACTGAGTAGGAGAAACAATAGGAGATCTGAAAGTAGTACCATTGTGGATTGCCGGCTCTTTATGAAAGCATAGGAACAGGCACAATGACCTGAGACCGATGCCAATACACCAATATTACAGGTAAAAAAATAGATTTGTTGGTTCAGGAATTAAACTGTATATATGGTAGAATAATTATTTGCAGTGTAAACAGTGTAACCATAAAAATCATGAGTGAATCCCTTTAAATATACAGGGCATTGCTTTTTGGTCAGCCTTGTGGATGGCAAATCATGCAGTATTTGATGAACTGTATAAGCGCAAGGTTGGTGTACCCATAATGAAATCATTTTGCCTTGCTAGATAGACTGTCTATCGGCTCAGGCCCCTTCCAAAAAAATTGAATTGGGGCTCAATATTTTTTATCTTTACATCTGCAAGCAGCTGTTGATCTGTGGGGGACCCAAAAAGAGCAAGGCCATAATGGATGATTCTGTTTCCTCCACCATAGACAGCTCTGCTTCCTGCACTTGAGCTGTTAACTACAACTCCCAGCAACCTTTTTAATGTACTACCAGACCGACAGCATTGCTAGTTATACTAGGCCATGGCCTGTGGCACCACAAATGTTACTGGTTGCTGGTGAAGGGGATGAAAGGAGTATAAGCTGGAGTTCTCTCTGTACTGTAGCTGCTGCTGATCTCTGCACATTACTGCACATTATGTTCTTAAGTTAAATATGGATCTTTCCTGTTGCCTGCACCCTTTTAGGCTGGGGACAGACAGGGAGAAGGTAATTCGGGGAGATTGTCGCCTGCTAAAGACGCCAGGCGACAAAATCTCCCCGAATCTCCCTGTCTGTCCCTACCCTTAAGTAATAAGAACTAAATCTGCCAGAGGGGCGATTCTATAACCCGTTTGGCTTCAGCATACAAGCCGAGCAAACACAGAAATAAGTACAAAGCATATGTGATAGGGGTTTTTCTTTGTACGGCAGCAGCAAAGACTTGAGAGGGAAAAGGAAGAAGAAAAGGTGTTTGATTATTTGGCTTCCAGTGAGGCTCACACTTGCTGAGTAATTGTCGCCTGTCCTTTTCATTAAATCTCTTTTTCACTCACTCTTGCTGGACAAAAGGTCTGTGTTGCGTGCATCGTGTTCCTGTAGGGGAACACATAAAGCCCTGGCTCTTCCAGCATGACACTGGATAGATAGCACTCACTGGCAGATGTGTGCGTAAGTAGCACAACCCTTTTTCTCTTAGGTTTCTTATATTTAAAATGGCTTCAGACCATCAGTGGGCTCTAGGCTGATGATGACAGCTCTTTTAGGATTAATGCTACATTTTTAACAGTTGTTATCCACAATAAAGGTGTGCAGTACCACTGGGACCCATTTCTTGCCCTGTGAATATGCCCTTATAAACACAAATACTGTGAATATCATAATATGTTACATGACCCATTGAAACATGTATCATGAAAAACAATATACAACACGTCGTTCAAATAAGATGGTATTTTGTTACCTCAAAGTTTCATAACCTGTATATATCCCTGTTCCTTTGAAGATTTAGGCAGCTAATAGTTGCTGGGTGAAGGTGGCACTGCACAGCATCTGCTTCTTTGCCGCTCCTTGCTTGGGGGTATGGGGCACTTCCAGAAAAAATAAGAAAAACAAAAAGAAGAAAAACTATGATTTATTTATGCCAGCGGCTAATGCGGTAAGTGCATGAGAACAGTAACTTTACTACTAGGTGCCACCAGCTATACATCTGTCCCCAAAATTAACTAATAGTGCAAAGGGCCATATTACTAAATGTGTGTTGGAAAAGTGTTGTTCTCTGCAGTACCCCCTCTATTGCATAACATACAATACTCCAAGCTCTGCAGTGGAAAGGCTTTATTGCAAATGTGTTGTTGGAACAGGGATATCACATAAATGCCCAAGTGGGTCTATGAAATAAAGATGGAGTTGGCCAGTTGTAAAAGCCATGCTGCACAATCATGTGAGCCAAGGCATACTGTGCCCAGTTCACTGGTGCATTCTTGCTAACATGTTCTGTGGTTATAGACAAGGCCACAGCTGCTGGACTGCTACAATTTTCCATTGCCGTGTCAGTTTGTTCCTGCACAGTACAGTGCCTTATTATGTAAGTGCCACTGTTTTGAGCAGCAATGTAAATTTCAACACTAGGGTGCATATTATATCATACATTGCATAACCAGGGCTGCTGTAACCCCTTGGCTTTCTGAGCAGCCTGCAGACAGATGTGTGCATGCAGTGTATTAATCTACAGTATTTCTAGCATTTGTGACATTGGCAACCGCAGACCTTGCACTGTTTGTAGATAAAACCAAAAGAAAAAAACAAAGACAAAGGCCCATACATGATTTAATGAGAAAACAGAAATGATTCTTACAGGAAAAGGATGTTACAGCACAGACAGGTTTCTCAATCAGAGCATTGCATTGAAGGTTGGACTCCCTGTATGCTGTTTCTGTGGGTGGAGAAAGTTGTTTGAGATATTTATTTCCCGACGAGTCTTGGCAAAGTGGCAATGAGTGCTGATTTTCCCAGCTTAAAAAAAATATGCATCTCAAATGCTATTGCATCATATCATCACATTTTGAAATTGACTTATTTGGGTATGGGTAGCCTGGGCTCCCAATACAATACCAATGACAATGTTCACTCCTTGCAGCCTTTGTAACTAACACAGCCAAACATAGCCATCACCCCTAGTGTGAGTGGAGTAATGCAGGGTTGGTGGTTTTCCAACCAAATTGGACTACTAATTAAAAACCCAAGTCGGTTTTGAAAGTACAGACTAGCCAAGCTACAGATTTGGGCTACTTCTAAGGCCGTTGACTGGTTTGTACTTTAGCCAAAGTTTTTTCTTGCCCTAATGTGCAAAGTCTGCTGCTCCCAATGCATATCGAGTAATGTTGTTTTTGTTTAACAATTTGCCAGCTGCCAAGTTTAATGCCCAGCATGCAATGGGACTGACCTGTATAGAAGAGTTACCAGATTTTTGGTTCTGTGTCCCAGTCGGCCGTCACTCAAACATTCTTGCATTTTTATTCATTTTCAGAGAATTATGGGCAAAAATCTGCTGGCTACCAAATTGTCTAAGGGTTGAGCTGTTTTACCAATATTTATTGAAATTGTATATGCATTAGGGCCTTAAGGATTCCCTATACCTCCTGGGCCCTCCTCTGTAGTTATGCACCTGGGGATGCATGAATCTGTCCCATTTTGCCGCATGGTAATATTTGTGAATCAGTGAAAATTTGAAAAAGGCATTTATTCACATATATTCATTTTAGGGATGTACCAAATCCATTATTTTGGATCCGGCTGAACCCCCGAATCCTTTCGCGAAGATTTTACCTCCATGTTTTGTGACAAAAAAGTTACGCAATTTTCCTCCTTGCCCCTAAGTTTCATGTGCAAATTTGAATTTAGCCGAATCCTGCTGAAAAAGGCCAAGTCCTGGTCGAATCCCAAACCGAATCCTGGATTCGGTGAATTCCTAATTAATTCATTTTTAGACTTTTTTTCACTGCACATATTGTACTATTTTTGGGCTAGTTTTGGGCTGGTTTTGTATCTAACGTTGGCTGGTTTTGAAAAGTAGACCTGGCAACTCTGGAATAATGATAAGAGTTATGGCATAACTACATGGCAGACTTACCTGCGTTTCCGTCGGATCTGACACTGGGCGACAAAACGCCCACATCAAGTCGGATCCGACAGGAACAAGGCAAGTAATAGTAAGCCGGATGGTGTTGCCATAGTGATCTGACGTGACACGCTTGTCGGATGCTCATGCAAATGCTGCAAGCTGCGTCTGCCTCCGACAATTGTGTCGCATCGGATCACCATTGTGACATCATCCGACTTCCTATTGCTTCTCTTGCTCATGTTGGATTTGACGAGGGTGTTTTGTTGCCAAGAGTCAGATCCGACGGAAACGCAGGTAAGTCTGCCATGTAGTTCTGCCCTTAGTGAGCAGCAGGGTGGCCACACACCTGAGACAGCCCCCTATACTCCTGCAGGACCCTCACCACTGAGCTGTATTAGCAGTATTTCCATTCAAAAGCTGTAGATCAGGGGTGCCCAACCCTTTATAACCGTGAACCACACTGAATGAGTTGGGGAACAACACAAGCATGAAAACAAGTCTCTGGAGGTTCCAATTAAGAGCTGTGCCAGTGCTTGGCAATTTGGTAGCCTTATGTAGATTGGGAGCCTACACAAGTCTCTGTTTGGTAGTTCACCTGGTTTTTATGCAACTACAACTTGCCTTCAATACAGAAATTAAAAAAAAAAAAAGCACCTGCCTTGAGGCCACTGGGCTGAATACGGGGTCGGTGAGCAACATGCTGCGCATCAGGAATCACTGGTGAAGATGGTTCCAGCTGTTAATGGTGCTCTCCCCTTCACCCTGCCTCAGCCCCGGGCAGGCCCGGACTGGCAATCTGTGGGTTCGGTGGGCCACTTGCTTTGAAATGTAAATGGCATGCTCACCTAAAAAATGCAAATTAGGTATGTATTTAATATGTAAATAGGACACTCACTTTAGAAATGTAAATGAGCTGTCCATAATAGCCAGCCACAGCTAAACTGATGCCTGCAGTACTCGTGCCTTTATTGACATATGGGAGAGACTTGGAATTGTAACCAACCTTAGTAATACTCCTGGTGGGCCAAGGTGTCAGTGGGCCCTCATGCTGCTAAACTTTTGGCCTATTTCATGGCCATTCCCTATTTCTATGAGAAAAAGAGGCTAAATAGATGGAATAATTGATTATAGTATGTAACGAAAACAAACTCGGAGAATAGAGGTTGATTGAGGAGATGAAGAATATTAGTACCAAGAGTGGGCCCCTGGTCTAAGGTTTTTGGGTGGGCCCCTGGTCTAAGGTTTTTGGGTGGGCCCCTGGTGTCCCAGTCCGACACTGGCCCTGTGATATACACATGGTAATTTAAGTCCTCTTATCTGCCAAGCTACAGACTCTTAAAATATCTAACACTAGTTCTAGTTAACCTTAGGGTTGGAAATATGTTATGCTTTGCATGCACTTAAATACTTGGGCTGCTTTGATACTTTTCCCAGGGCTGCTTTTTCCTCCCAGTCCGGCCCTGGCCCCGGGCCACGTAAGATCACCACTGACTGAAATCCCCTGTTGTTGCCGAGGGCAGGAATACGCGGGCCCTGTGCATGCGAGCACTTGTTTGGACACGAGCAGCTCCCTCCCTCCACATAGCTGCGCGTGTATGTCCTCTCTACAGGTACACTACAGCCTAATATAAGAAACACAAGCCGGCAGGCGCAGGGACCCAGGGGAGCAGCATTGTGCCTATCGCTGGAAGTGCTGCGCTTCCTGGACTGGCGATACTATAAAAGAGTGAGGGAGCGGTAACAACACTTTCATCCAGTCAGCTCGCTCCGCAGGGGGAGCCCAAGCTCAGAGTCACCCCGGCACTAGCGGATTGGCTCGTCGGGCAGCTGCTATGGGATTATCACATTCTCACTCTGTGGAGACTCAGGAGCTAGTGGAAAAGACTGGCTGTAAGTAGCAGTAGGGGCACAGGTGCTAATGCTGCGATTTTGCGTTTTTATTAGTGTAATGCTGAACTGCGCGGAGCTGGCCGGGCTCTGTTGTGAAGATGACTCTGTTACACCCCAGCCCTTGTCTGCTGGACAGCAACTTCAGCTGCGGCTGTGGGGGGATGCTGGGAGCTGTAGTCACACTCATAGGAAGGCAGGAGGGTGGGCTTTATAGGGAACTGCCGTCCTGTCTCTGCTTGTTGGCAGCTCAGAGTTTGAAGTGAAGCGGCTGGTGGTGGTGTCTGGGCAGGGAATAATGTGACAGTGTATGTCCAGCATTATACCAATAATAACAGCCTAATGTAGTTTATACACAGGCCTCCCTCACTGTCCTCGTTCCATTCAGCTCCAATAATGTCTGGCAGCCCTCCCAAATAACTGCCCTCAGCTCTCCTTTAACCACCCCCAAATGCCCTCTGTGTTCTTCAGGCACCTGTTCACTTGTCATCATGGAAAAGAAAGGGAGTGAAGCCTTAGCTGCTGTGTTTTCAGC
>CM044432.1:149121960-149136713 GCA_024363595.1 Xenopus borealis | reverse complement strand
GTTACCCTGGACTGGTAAAACTGGTGTATTTGCATCAGAAAGACTACAATAATTTATATAAACAAGCAGAGGCTACACAGTAGAAAACAGATAAGTTCTGTAGAATCCCACTGTATACTACAGAGCCTGATAGGGGGCCCGGGTGCCAATCCTATGCCAGGGCCCACCAGCGACTAGTTACGCTACTGCCCCCATGGTTACCCAGCAGCTTGTTTATATAAACTATAGCGTTTCAGACACAAACACGCCAGTTGTACCATTGCAAGGCAACAGAACATTATATTTTCATTACTCTAAAACGCTTTAAATTTGTTGGTGTCACTGTTCTCTTAAATTAGCGGTTATAGAATGTATGCAGAATATATAATGAAATCACAGCTAAATAGGAGTCACCTGTGTGCTTTGTAGTTATTTGTAAGAAAAAGCATTTTATTTTTAGATAAGTTCAGTATGTTGCAGGCAATTATAATTTTTCTTTTTTGTTGTACGTTTATTTAATTATACACATTGATGCAAGAAAACATTGGACTGAAATGTATGCATTTAGCATGCAAACCACCTTCACTTGCAGTTTCCATCAGGGGCTATTGTTACCTGAGAGTGTGCACAAAGTACAAATGCTATTGATAAATTCATAATTGTACTTAAAAGCAGCAGTTTAAGCAGCACTTTATAATCAGCACCTTTAGAGAACACATCAGCTCCTCATATATGTACAGCTGTAATAACCGCAAAGTTATTGGGGAACCGCTGTAATAACCCCTACTCATTGCCAGTGTGTGCAAGATTCACAACTTCCACATGGAAACTTGTAGCTTTGATGTCTACAAATGAGTGTCATTGTAAGGTTCCTGATTGGCCCATTGCTGCCCACTTTGGCTTCTCACACTGGTAGACAAATTGACCAGTACAGGCTTAGGCTCATTTATTTGGCATTTTTACCAATTAAATAATCTGTTTGGACAGCTGTTCATTAGTGTGGCCAAGCATACAATACTGTATATATGCGCGTATATGCCTATTGGTGCAATGGTTTAGCCATGCCAAGTACATACTGACTACAATACTGAAATATCTGGGCACATGGAGGCCTATTCACCAGACTTTTTCTCACTACAAGCTCCCGTACCCAAATCCCCTTAATTGACCAATAATTATTTACCAATAATTCCCATGAGTGACATCAATAAAAGCAGGGAGAACAGGAGTGTTACTTCCTGAGTCCGCAGTATGGTTGTATATATGTATATATGCTATTGTAGTGGAGCATGGACTGTCTCCATCCCTGGCCTATTAAAAAAAAAAATTCTGATCCTGTCTGATCAATAGGATTGGAGTGGGCCAGCTCATGACATGCTTTCAGTCTAGAAGGTATACTATTCTAATTTCTTTAAGATGTGTAGTATAAAATGTAACACTTGACAAAGCATTCTACCATATTAATGATATTTGATGTGTTGTATATCGGCTTCCCATTGACCCTCACTCTCCCCCACCATTAGCTTTTAAAGAACAAGTAAACCTTTTTTTTTTCTATCTGTAAATTTGCTCTAAACAGCCCCCCAGATTAATGTACCTTAGTCCCTGCTGCAAGTCTGCTCTGGTTTCTGTGTTATCAGCAGCTTGTTTCCTCTTCTTCCTGGTGCAGAGTGAAGCCCCGCCCCTTAGCTTACTGAGCTGACCTTATCTCTGTGACTAGTCCTGGAGATCATTTGCATACTATGACATAGCAGAGACCAGTATGTGCAGCACCTTTTGCTTGGGGGAAAATAGCTTACTAATGCACACACTGGCTCCCTCTTCCTCTCTATTGTGGAACAGCAGCAAATGGACTGCTCATTAAACTAAGGGGCGGGGCTTCACTCTGCACCAGGAAGAAGGGGAAACAAGCTGCTGATAACACAGAAACCAGAGCAGACTTGCAGCAGGGACTAAGGTACATTAATCTGGGGGGCTGTTTAGAGCAAATTTACAGATAGAAAAAGAAAAACATTTACTTTTCCTTTAAAGGAGAGAGACTGCCAAGACCAAAAAACAGGTTCCACAGGCTTAATCCACTAGCTTTTGTTAAGGCATTGCCTAAATATGAGCCAATAACATTGAATCAAGAAGTAGTGCCAGCTAGATGTCATCTCTGATAAATATACATTTCCTTATTCCATATTGTGAGCCCGTGCCAGGTGAGATGTATGACAGGCAGTTATCCTCATGCTGTGTGTTTAGGCCTAACAGCAAGGAGCTTATCTGATATTTCTTTTCCTTTTCTTCACAGTCTCCGCAGAACAGATTGAACATTTACACAAGAGATTCAACAGTTTAAGCGGAGGCCAGCTAACCATCAGGTAATGCCAACACTTCCTCTGTGCCTCTTTTATTAAACCTTAAGATGGCCAGACACATACAGATGATCACTTTGTACAATATTTGTGTAAGGCAGCCTAACAATCCCAAATGATATTTCAAAAACAAGTTTACCATAATATGTGCACTTAGTTTGCACTTTGGCTAATTGCCAGAGTGTCAGAATATAATTTTTTTTTTTTAAATATATTCTGGCACTCTGGCAATTAGCCAAAGTGCAAACTAAGTGCACATATTATGGTAAACTCGTTTTTGAAATATGACTTGTCTTCCTGGAGGTGCACATTATGATCTCTATCAGCCGGTCCCCTCAACTAGTATACTGGTGTAATCCCCTAAACTAGAACAGGTATGGGATCCATTATCTCGAAACCAGGTATCCAGAAAGCTCTGAATTACAGAAAGGCCATCTCCCCTAGACTACATTTTATCCAAATAATCCAAGTTTTAAAATGTTATTTCCCTTTTCTCTGTAATAATAAAACAGTACCTTGTACTTCATCTAAACTTAATCAATCCTTATTGAAAGCAAAACCAGCCTATTTTCTAGTATTTTCCAAATTACAGAAAGATCTGTTATCAGTTAAACCCCAGGTCCTGAGCATTCTGGATTATAGGTCTCATACCTGTATAGCTTGCCCATGATACAAGAAAGCAAGAATACTAATTGCCTGCATCCACATTGCAAATCATTTAAAAAAACTGGTCCTCTAGATGTTTCAGATATAATATGTAGGGTGACCATCATTGCACTACATAAAAGATCTTGTTGTTTGAAGGCCCATCACTTAAGACAATTAGTAATTAGCACTTGGTATACGCAGGGCTCAGGAATGTAATCTGAGAGCAGCTGTTTGGCAGAGCATTTTATTACTCCAATTAATTGGTGCGGCTAACTATATCAGTTTTAGAAATATCAAGTTACTTCATAGGTCACGGCCCCTTTTAATGGACCAGTAAATCAGCTTCAAAGTTATCTCAGTTTAATAGAAATATAGGTATCCTATTCTTTGCTCTGTGAAACATATGCAATGTAAAGACTAGAGACATACTACAGCAGGGATGACACACTCTGCTTAATGTTTTTAACTTGGCATGTTTGCCATTAAAATTATTCTTAAGGAAATAGCTACACATTTTCAGTTATCCCAGGGCTTTAGAAATGATGACCTGATTATTATATGTACTTTTCTGAAGCATTACTATTATGCTATCCACCATTAGGTCCACAGTTATGTACAGTACAACTGTCAGTAAGAACGGGAGTGCAGATTTCTGTGCTAAACTGTTAATTGCTCCAACTGTGTCCTCTTTAGCAGCTGCTCTAATTAGGGAAATTTTATGAGATCCGGCTGATATGTGCAGGCACGGATATGATTTCAGAGGAGCGGGGGCACCTGCAGCCATGACAGTTCTGAAGAGCAAGCAGCTAAACACAGGGCCTTCAGCACAGATTATCAGTTGTTGCCAAGACAATTTCACCAATCAAATAATATCACAACCACATTATCCTTAGTTTGGATTAAATAAATTATAAAAGGACCTACCATTCATAAACAGATCAAAGGCATTCTTCTTTCCCACTTAGCAGCTGCGGTATACATCAGTATGGGTTCCGCCTTGATTGTTTACAGCGAATAAGCACCTGGCCAGATATTGGGTCCTGACATGACTACTCTTTACCAATTTGTAATCCTATTGGCCTATGTAGGAGCCCATAATGTCCTTCCTGATCAATATATGATCTAGGTTTTATCAGGTAAACGGAAATTTCCAGTCAGATAAGAGATCACAATGTTCAGTGGATACAGGTCACTGCCAACAGATTTGTACAAACCCTGTGATCAGATTGATTGACCCATTGCTGAACTATTGGATTGCTCCAGATTTGTTCCATCGTGGGTGGTCATATTGGTGTGTGGGCTCACTGATTAACCAGCAAAGCAAGTCTTGTTAGCTTGCAAGGAGTAAGTGCATTTTGACCATCCTAATGAGTAGCTGACTTATACAATACCTAAGCAGCAGCAGGTGGGCCACATGTTGGATATGCTGCTGACTGTATATATGGGACCTGTTATCCAGAATGCTTGGAACCTGGGCTTTTTCAGAAAATGGATCTTTCTGTAATTTGGATCTTCGTAGCTTAAGTCTACTAGAAAATCATGTAAACATAAAAAACCCAATAGGCTGGTTCAGTTTCCAACAAAAATTAATTAATTCCTAGCTTGGATCAAGGTACTGTTTTATTACTACAAAGAAAAATATTTTTTTTACCATATTCGATTATTTCGATAAATGAAGTCTATGGGAGACAGCCTTTCCATAATTCAGAGCTTTCTGGATAACTGGTTTCCAGATAACGGATCCCATACCTGTACAATTCTAAATGCTTTTTCTACATTTATCAATAATATTTCATGGTATTGGCAGCCAAGTGCACAGTTTTTATTTATCAGGCTGCTTTGGCCGTACATGGAGCTTAAGAGAAAAAGGCTAATATCATACTGAAGGGTGGGGTAGGTTTACAGATACTCTTCCTATATGTTTATGTAGATCCCTGAGAACTCACCACAATTGTATTATACAATGATACCGATGCTACAAAGCACCATATAGGTACAGAATCTCTGCGCAGAAGATTTACAACAAGAAATAGGGTATAACATTTTTTGGCAGTAAACCAGCATAGAGATAAAGCTTGACATAAGAATCATGCTGCTGGCAGTGCTTGACTGTTGTTTGCAGGGTTCCCTGTGGCTCTCTGTAGGAATGCTGGACTTTCTCCTTGTAGACACGCTGGCCATTGCTTATTGTTGGCACATTACAGCCCGGCCTTCCTTTTGCAGAGACAAGCCGTGGAAATGGCTTATCTGCACAATGCAGTATAACATCAGGCAGGGCATCACAGCACTGGCACAGCCACAGCTCAGCTTACTTGCTGTCAGAATGTATGAGGGCTCTCGGAAATCATATTAGAAGTTAGATAATAGGTATTTATATCCCAATATGCAATCATTCTTGCTTGTTTTTTACCTTTAATTCACCTTCATTTGGAAAGATTGTGACGCGTCTCTGTTGCAAATGCATTAAATTAAGTCTTAATCAGAACATTGTTGCAACATATTTTGCAGCAGGAAATCTTCCTTTTTATATAGGAAGACATGAAGCAGGATTGTCCACTAATCCATGGCTACCCAGAGGCTGAGGGGAATCTTGCTTTATCCAGATGTGCTGGCACCTCCTGCATTTGGATATATGGGCACCTCCACTACTTGTGGCTCAGAAATGCACCAGGCAACAGATGAAGTGAACTAAGAAGTGGTGTCCAATCACAGCATGCTGGGGAAAAAATGTTGGCACTGCTTTCATTGTAGTACCACCTTAATACATTGCCCCGTAGTTACCTACAACCTGTCACAATGCCACAATTAAAATGCTAAATGTTTATTGTGAACATGAACTGCTCTTCCACTGCATTGTGACAGCTGCTCAGTGGGTGACTAGCACTGGGATATCATTTTTATTGGGCATGGAGCAGGTAATGTATTCTATTACACCTCCACCCAGAGTAAAACACATACTCCCTCCAGCAGCCATCCATCATTACCTTTAGTAAGTTAGTTAGTAAGCTATATAATCAGCTTCTCACTGACCCCCCAACTGCTGCTCCATGTGATCTGTAATTAAAAAACAAAGTTCTACATTTTAACAGTTGTCAAAAATATCTTTTAGAGGCTGCAGCAGGGCACAAAATTGTCATTGGCAGCTTTTGTGGCCAATCCTTAAATGTTCTAAGATCCACTCGTGACATTTCTCCAGAAATCCCATCCACAGGCATATAGCCAGTTCGCCAACAGGCGTGGAGGACAATTCTCTAGCGAACATGACAGTTGCTAGCGTTCTTTTGCACCCTATCACCAGGCGACTTTTGCTCTGGCAACCATCCTAAAGTCCGAATTTTAATGAACGTTGCCTCTTTCGCCACCTCAGATCAGATGAACTGATAAAACAAAGCTACATCTTCCTGAATATTATGTCAGTGACATCATATCCTGTATGCAGCAAATGCATTAAAGTTGTAAAAAACGCTGGCGACTTTTACTTTTTTAAAGCGGGATTGCCTTCAAAAGTCCTGAATATTAAAGTTTTTTGTGTTAACATTTTTTCCCAACCATTTGGGGGACATGGCACATTTGTTTTCAGGTTGGCTCAGGTGTAGGGCATTAGAGCCGCTCTTCTGTCTTTATTAATTGGACATTAGTAACAAAAAGTGGCCACTTTAAGCATTTTCAACATCACTAATAAAGACGTCTATACAACTTTAATGTACCTGCCCTATTCAAATTGACCTAAGTGTAAGAGAACTAACAAAGTTTCGCTTGGCAGAAAGGAATGCTATGAAATGCTCCCACTGCCGTTACACCGCTAGCGAAACGTTGCATTTTAGTGAATTAGCATAGTGGTAATGATTTGTGCCTAGTGAAGTGTGGTGAAGCAATTGCTGGCGACTATTCGCCCATTAAAGGGGTTGTTCACCTTTGAGATAACTTTTAGTATGATGTAGAGAGTGAAATTCTGAGACAATTTGCAATTGGTTTTCATTTTTTATTGTTTGTGGTTTTATAGTTATTTAGCTTTTTATTCAGCAACTCTATAATTTGCAGTGTCAGCAATTTGGTTTCTACGGTACAAATTACCCTAACAACCCTGCATCGATTTGAATAAGACAAAGGAATATGAATAGGCGAGGGACTGAATAGAATGATAAGTAATAACTAAAATTATTAGTAATAACTAAAATCCTTAAAGGGGATGTAAACCAAAAAATATTTTTTTTTTTATAATGAAAGAACATATAATTCTAAACAACTGCTCTGGCACTGAACTCAATATAGACCTGAATTTGACAGCTCAGAGTTGGTGCATACAATTAGCAACAAGATTACCATTTTTAGGAATTATAAGCCCCGTTTGATTCCATATGCAAATCCTGCAGTGAGAGACATCCGTAGCAGGTGCTTTCTGTTCACAGGAAACCAGTTTTATTGTTTAGTATTATAAACCTGGGAAAAGAAGGAATAGGGACTAGGGCCACATGGTATCTGTGCATGAATGAATATTGTAACATTGTCAGGTATGCTGGTAGTTCTTTCTGATTATACAGCAAAAGGGAATGGTGTATGGTGGAGCAGTGTATAGCTCCTTGCCACCAGGAGATTGATATTAGTGCATTTCCCCCTGTGGGTGCAGCAGGGAAATGCTACTGCTCAGAACTAACCATAGCCAAGAACTTCAAATTGTTTTTTTTTTTTATCATGTGAATGATTTGTTTGATGTTCTGACAATTACAGAATATTAATTACCCTCTGCATCTCTTTTTCACAGGAAAAGGCACTTTAATGACATTCAAGATTTGGTCCTGAATCCTATCCGATCAAAAATAATAGATGCCTTTTTTGACAAACGGTAAGACAAAATATTACAACAGAAACAAGGAGGCACATTTATAAGTATCTGAATTCATGTGAGTTTTTTTAACTCACATGAATTCAATTTTACTCAAAATTCAAATATTCGATTATTTATCTAAAAAAAACTCAAATGTCAAGAAGGCTGTAAACATCTCCAAATTGTTCTTTGGACTTCTCTCATTGACTTATACAGTAATTCAGCAGGTTTTAGGTGGAGAAAAGTCGCATTCTAATTCTTAAAGAGTATGCTTAATCTCGAAAATCGCAATCGCAATTTTTTAAAAAAAAAAAAGTCTAATCAAGTTAGGATAATTCACTAGTCGAACATAAAAAAAATCTAAAATTTAAATTTTCAATTTGACCCTCAATCTGCCCCTTAAAATAAAGACAATTTGCACACCAGCCCTTGGTAGCTATTGGTTACTGCCTGGGTAACCAGTCAGTGGAAACCAAGAGAGCTGAAAAGTTATTATTTAACACATCCAGTCATTCCAGCCTTTATACATTACATTTGTGGCTAACTAACTATATTATAAATATTTTTTATTTTGCACAGCTTATCTATTTACCCAGTTTTTATACTGAACAATTCCTTTAACAAAACTCCAGAGCAGGTCTTATCACTAACTTTTGCTTAGAGATGAAATATTTGCCATTTTTTTATTTGATATTACATTGTTGGCACCACTTAATATTCACAAAAACTTGAGCTCATTGCTCACTATTTGGGCCTAATTGGAGCCCCCTATACTTCCTGGACCCCCTGCAGCTGCAGGCTCTGCTTCCTCTGTAGTTATGCCCCTAATTGCTGACAAGCCCTAAACCAAATACAGTACTCTACTTGTTCGGGGACAATGTGCCATTGATTTAAAGGAGAAGGAATAGCAGTTTACACAAAGGTTGGGCACCCCAAAGTGACAACTTCTACTTACCTGACAACCCGGACCATTGCTCCTATCAGTAGAAAACCGCACCGGCCCTGGGTTCTTCCTTCAAGCATAGTGGAGAGATTCTCTTCCTGCTTCTTCGGGTTTTCAAATTTCCCGAGGCAGACGCATGCTCAGTAGAGCTAAATAGCCAAGTTTTTTGTTAAAGTTCGGCTTTTGCGAGCTGCCGGGGGGCCTGAGGGCGTGTGGGCCCTGGCCCAGACGCACCCCCCTGCTCCCCAGGTAGTTCCACCACTGGCTCGAAGGAAAAACCCCGGACCAGTGCAGTTTTCTGACTGTAAATATCCCAGACCCTTATCTTTAAGAGATAGGAGCACTGGCCCGGGGTGTCAGGTAAGTAAAAGTAGTCACTTGGGGGTGCCTAACTTTTGGCACCCCCAAGGGTAAAATGCTATTCTTTCTCCTTTAAACTACGCCAAGAAATGAAAAGAGATTCTTAATATTAGGTGTTTGTTGCTAGGGTCAGTGACTGTTTAAATGCGCACTGGAGAGATACAAAGAAATATGGAAACCTACCAAATAAATAAATGCAAAATGTTGACTGATTTCAAACTGTTCTTATCCAAATATATATCATGTTATGATCTTAGCCCCTGCCTTGGGTATGGAAAAGGACAAGGGTAATTATTCTCTTCTCTTGGCTTAAATATCAGATTCAGCATTGTCCACCTGATGTTTTTGTAGCCACTGGGCAGTAATGGTCAGTTCATTGGGGGCAAATGAGAGGCCCTTGTGCATCGCTGTTACTATGATGAGGCAAACCATACGTTTGGTTTTATAACCAGAAGCCCATGGACCTCTTTCTTTGTGACTTATTATAGACAAGCACAGCTGATGAATTTTTCAGAACTTAATAATAAGTAAGGTCTGTTGTAACCTACATATAGAGTTCATCAAAATGGGGACATAGCTTAAGGGTCACATATTACCAAGTACAGAAACTGCTTTCCATCAAGGAAATGGCATTTTATAAAAAAATTCCATCTTTACTAAAAGTGACCGTGAAGCCTTTTAGCAACAAGCCAAAAACTGCACTGGAGTTCAGAGTCATGAATACACAATGACAACTTTGACTGTAAATATCCCAAGGTGACATACAAAGGGTCCCTGGGTGGCATAACAAAACGTTCCAATCATTACTCACACCCTGTTTCACAGTAATAAGCCTTGGTAATTATTTACACCTCTCTCATGTAGCTGCAGGGTTGCCTTGTGCTTCATAGGCCACTGATTTCATTTTGAAGTTTTCTTTGACTTATTTGGTGCATTGTCTCCCAAGGATCATGGTGACTGCAAAGTGCTGATACCAGTTCTTATTTGTAGTGAATCCTCAGGCAGCTCTGCATCACATGTCTGTCTTGCAGGAATTTACGGAAGGGGCTGAGTGGATATGTAGAAGAAATTAACTTTGAGGAGTTTCTGATTATAATGTCATATTTTCGCCCTCTGAGTCAGAATATGGATGAAGAAAATATAAGTGTGTGTCGGAAAGACAAGCTGAGATGTGAGTAGGGTTTCCCTATTGCCTATTTACAGAATGGCCTGAATAGAATATACAAGTATTTATTCATTCTTAAAAGGGAACTAAACCTTGTCAGCAAGCTCCCATCACACTGTCTGCTGTATTACACAATTTTAAATTGCTGCTAAAGTGTTGGCTGTTTTTTGGCTGTGTTTTTGTTTTTTTGTTCCTTGTAAATAATATCCTCCATTGCTCGCTGCAGACTGACCAAATAAGCAAACGCACTTCAGTAGTTACATGCAGACTATCAGATTTCCCAGGGATATACAGGGGGCTCCATATCCGCACTGTGGTACAAACAGTAGTATATGTAATAAATTATCTACAGTATTTAGATAAAACATTTGTTTACGTAGTACAGTAGGCAGTGCATTACTCCATATTAAGCGTCAGACTCGAGGCCCACCAGGGATTCCTCCCCAGGGCCCCCATACACCCTTTCGGCTCCCCCAACCCCCCTCTGGGCCCCCTACCTCTTGTCACACCAGATACTGCCCCGCCCACACCAGATACTACCAGCGATCAGGGCCTGGGGGGATGCAATCAGGGGGTAGCGCAGGACCTGGGTAGGTGCAGGTCTGAGTCTGTGGTGCCCACTGGGTGTTTTAGCCCGTGTCCCACCAGCCCAGTCTAACCCTGTCCATATCCTAATAAAACAATGTTTTATTTGAGTCATATTGTTTATCAAGCAATGATTAAAGTCAATGGATGTCAGAAAAATTTTGACGTGCGACAATTTTTATTTTTTTGTCAGGGCAAATTTTCCATAGCGAATTTTCGATGCCCTTTAGCAAAATTATTTGCTGGCAGCGAAATGTGTAAATTTCACTTCAAATCCATGCCTGTCGAATAAATTCACCCATCACTAATTAGGGGCACATTGTAGCAAAATGCATCAAAAGATCTGCAAATCGTTAACAACCATGTATCGCTAGTACAGCAAATGTAAGTGCATCGTGTATGGTATTTTATGGGTGCAATTCAGTGTGTAAATGATTCATCCAACATTTAACAGATTGACTCTGTCTTTGCAAGTGCACAGAATAACCACAGCTTTTCTTTTACACTCAGTTCTCTTCAACATGTATGATTCAGACAATGACAGCAAGATTACCCTGGAGGAATACAGAAAAGTAACGTATACAATTCACCTTGCTTGATATTCACTTGCTACATACTGTATATAGGGAAGCTGTCCCAGGCTAAAACTGTTTTGTACTGGATCAGGTGGTAGAAGAACTGTTATCTGGAAATCCTCATATTGAAAAGGAAACCGCAAAGTCCATTGCAGATGGAGCAATGATGGAAGCTGCAAGCATTTGTGTTGGGCAAATGGTAATGTATATTATTATTAGATACTTTTGCTAAATGGAATCCAGATTAGTTTCCATTTTAAATCTCCTACCATAAAAAGAGGACATTTTATATGAGGCAAGAAATGTACATTATTCCAGCTGCTTCAATACTGAATCTAATCAGTGTATTGCAAACTGACATTTAGACACACGTGGAGATTCAGATTAGTCACCCAGCGACAAATCACTCTTCTTTGGGCAATTAATCTTCCCGAACTGCCTCCCCGCCAGCTAGAATCTAAATCACTGGTGGGATAGCACTCGGAGAGCTTCTTTTTCCAAAGTTGCCTCACGAGGAAACTTCGGGCGACTGCGGTGGGGAGGTAGTTTGGGGAGGTTAGTCACCAGAAGAAGAAGTAATTTGTCACCAGGCGACTAAATCTCCGCACGTGTCTCTGCCCTAAGGGGTAATTGAGCACAACACACTGATAAGCAACTGATAAGGGCAATAAAATCCACAATTAAGGTGGCCATACACGGAGAGATCCGCTTGTTTGGCGATGTCGCCAAACGAGTGGATCTCTCCCCGATATGCCCATCTTGAGGTGGGCGATATCAGGCTAATCCGATCGTGGGCCCTAGGGCCCAACGATTGGATCATAACGAACGGCAACAGATGAACAATGAACACATGCGGCCGTAATCAGATGGGATTTTAAGTCCCGTCTGATCGACATCTGGACAACTTTTGGCCAGATATCGATCGGGGAAGCCCGTCAGAGGGCTCCATACACGGGCCAATAAGCTGTCTGTCGGCAGCTTTTATCGACCCTTGTATGGCCAGCTTAACTCTGTCTTGGGGGTAGATTCATCAAGAGTGAAGTTAAGAGTGAAGTTCCGCCACTAGAGGGAAATTCCAATTGGGCGTGCCGGTGTCCAATTTGCCACACCGGTGTCCAATTCGGCACTACTTGGCAGCCCAGTTCAGGACTGCCCATTTCTGGGCAATTTTTCAGGCCTTTTTTTATAGTTTTAAAATTATTTTCTTTTTTCTTCTAACTCTTTCCGACTTTCAAATGGGGTCACTGACCCTGTTTAAAAAAATGCTCTGTAAGGCTACAAATGTATTGTTATTGCTATTTTTTATTATTCATCTTTATTATTATTATCCATCTTTCTATTCAGGCCTCTCCTGCATATTCCTTTCTCTTATTCAATTTATTCAGTCTCTTAATTTGGACCCTATCAACCAGATTGCTGAAATTGCAAACGGGAGTGCTGCCGAATAAAAAGTTAAATAACTCAAAAACCACAAATAATGAAAACCAATTGCAAACTGGAGAGCTGCTGAATAAAACATTAAATAACTCAAAAACCACAAATGACAAAATATGAAAACTAATTGCAAATTGTCTCAGCATATCACTCTCTACATTATACTAAAAGTTAATTTAAACATGAATAACCCCTTTAAGTTGTACAAAGAGAATATTAAATCTGTCTTAGGGGAACCAAGAGTGGTATGCAGCCAATATCAGATACTACCAAACATATGGCAAAAGCAAAAACAGTGTATAAAGTGGCATATAGAATGGTATTGTCCCTGCTGTATTTTATATAGTGCAAACAACAATAGGATCACATAGCTCTGCACATCAACAATAGCTACTGTGCTTGTGCCCTCCCATCACGTTGTCATGAAACTATTTATTGAGGCATTGCAATCTTGTGCTTTGACAGGAACCTGACCAGGTATATGAAGGAATTACATTCGATGACTTCCTCAAGGTAACTATTTGTTTTGCTTAATTTGCCACAATGCATTGCCACAACTTCATAATGAAAACTCCCTAGAGAGCACTGCAACACATGACAATTTCAATCTCAATATATACACACAGTAGCTGAAAATGTTAGGACGTGGTAACAGCGCTTCTACCTGGGTGCCAAACACAACAACACAGTAGCAGAAAAGACACCTGGGTTCTTTCATGAAAATGTTGCAAGAAAATATACATATGATGTTAGCAGGGACTACTGCTGAGAGATGGATCTGTCATTCCTTAAAGGGACACTGAATGTATGTTTTTTTACAATGCTTAGTATACTGGTAGTAGAGTTAAGCTGGCAATATGCCCACATTGAGGTGAGTGATATCGGGCTGATCCGATCGTGGGCCCCAGGGCCCAGCGATCTGATCATAATGCATTCCATACGGGCGGTCGGATCGCTAAACCTTATCAACGGATAGATGTGGCCGTTAACCAACGGGATTTTTTACCCTGCCTGATCGACAGCCTACCGCTGATATTGGCAGGTCGGAAATACACACAGAGACTTTATCGGTAGCCAACAGAAATTTTCTAACCTGTCCAATTGACTGACCAATCGCCATGGCACAAAAATTGTTGGGTCAGTCCACACACGGTCGGAAAATCGCACAAAACAAAGATTCGTAAAATCATATCATGCCCGCCTATGGCCAGCCATAATGGCCCCAGTCCTTGACCTAGGGGTCATCCAAACAGAACATCCCAGTTTGGCCCTTTTAGCAACTTTGCCAAATGAGTGGATCTTTTGTTGTATGGACAGCTTTAGGCCTTCAGAAGTTTCAAGGCAATTATTTGAAGGGATTATTTTTGTCAAGCTATAAAATTTATAGAATATTAACATTAGGCAGAAACACCTAAACACCACTCTGGCCCCACACTATTCACTAATACCAGTGATCCACATCAAACTTGCATTGTTCTGTGATCCAATTCTGCCCAGTGATGGTCCAGGTCTACTCTGATCCCCTACAATGATCTATATTTGTCTATGCACAGCATATTTATTTGGGGTTAGCAAACTATAAACATACACACTTGCTCTTTTGATTAACAATAAAATGCTAATTTCCAGGTTTATATTTACAAAATCTGCAACAATCTAGAAAAAGATAACAACATTCATATATATACAGTTGTGCTTATAAGTTTACATACCCTGGCAGAATTTATGATTTCTTAACAATTTTTCAGAGAATATGAATGATAAAACAAAAACTTTTCTTTCACTCATAGTGGTTGGCTGAAACCATTTATTGTCAAACAAATGTGTTTACTCTTATTAAATCATAATCACTACACAAACTACCCAAATGATCCTGATCAAA
>CM044432.1:149024480-149035808 GCA_024363595.1 Xenopus borealis | reverse complement strand
CCTGCCTGTTCCAGCCTCTGTGCTAGCAGTCAGGCCCGGATTTTTTGGCGAGGCCACAGCCACCCAGCCACTTTGCAGGGAGCACTGCAGCTCCCCAGTGGCACGGTGCCAGGACGAATGCGCTCTCGCACTGGACGGGGGGTATGTGAGCGGGCACCAGGACCATGCGGCCGCGGGGCACCCACCCATGAAATCTGGTGCTGCTAGCAGTCCTCCCTGTTCCAGCATCTGTGCCAGCAATAGTTAACAAGGAAACAAGGCTTGAAGTGTTTGGTATAATGTTGAAGAATATGAACTACAGGAAAATAATAAGAAGAGTGATGTAAATATAATACAGAATGTAAATAAAGGGGAAATAACAATATTTAATATGCACAGGTATAAATATACAACCTACAAAGGGCAGACAGGCTAACGATAAGTGTCATGTTGTCAGGTAGCAGCAGACATTCCTAATAAAGGGTTCTTCCCTGTTCTCAAAAAGCAATAAAAAATATTTGCTTCAAAATGGGTGTTAGATATCGTTACACTATAAACCCTTATTTGGATCAATACAAATAACTTTTGGGAGCTTCTTCACTGCACATTCATGGAGAGCATCCACTCTTTGTGGAGGTGGAAATAAAGATGTATCTCCAGCTAGGGGAATGGATAAATGGAAGGTAAGGGATCTACAGTAGGTACAGATACATTCAGCACTCTAATAAAGATCCCATCATAAGGCTAAAATATTATTATGTAATGCCAAAGGATTAGCACTGATTCTGGCTCAACTAGGTCTCTGTGACAAATGGGATAAGTTATACAGGGAGTGAAGTAACACATGCAAAATGTATTCCACGTCTAGTAACCCAGAGCAACCAATTAGCAGCGCACTTATAAGCGGTAGACCAGTAACTGCCAACTGCTGTTTAGCCGCTATGGATTTCCGACATAGAGAAAACTTCTTACCATATATAATTTCAAGAAATGAGGATGCATTTGTTTATTTTTATTTTTTTTACAATAAATCCATCTGTGTTGTATGGTCTGTTGTGAGTATTTATGAGCTTGCAATTATGTAAGTGAAAGGCTGAAATAGTAACTATGTGACTATATATTGTTCATTTCCCAGTAGGGGGGGCATTGGGATCCTGCTTTGTGAAGGGTTGTAGGGAACAATGAAGACTATTTATTTATTAATACTAATAAATACAGATTAGTGACAGAAGGCTGGAATGATTGGAACGGTACATGGGACACAGGAGCATATATACAAATGGGTGTAACTACAGAGGAATCATGGATCGTTCTAATCATTCCAGCCTTCTGTCACCAATGTGCAATTTCAACATCTATATATCAAACAGAACAACCTCTGGATATGTTGGGGGCCCTAAAATGAATTTGCTGTACACCACT
This sequence comes from Xenopus borealis, assembly GCA_024363595.1. Lineage (NCBI taxonomy): Eukaryota > Metazoa > Chordata > Amphibia > Anura > Pipidae > Xenopus > Xenopus borealis. The sequence continues at coordinate 149,034,407 of CM044432.1, read as the reverse complement.
GTATATGCATGCTATGGCACAAGATCAGGTGAAGTTATTCTGCAGCTAGGGACTGGTGTATACAGAATGGCAGTAGGGCCACCATCAGGGGGGCACTCCTGTACCAGCCGCTGGCCTGAAGGGGACCTGGTTGTGCTGCCTGTTTGACTACTCTGAACCCTCTTCTGAAGTCCCGAACAGCCGAGGTGCCAAACAAGCGGTGAAAAGACCCGAGGTCACAAAAACAGCCAAAATTGAAGTCCGGAAGCAGCGAGAAGACCCAAAGTCACAAAAAGAGGTAAAGTTAAAGTCCTGAAGACACGAGTTCAATTCTACTGAACACCAATGTGTGTTTCTTTTAATTCCCTGGCCACCAATGTATTATTTTAATACTCTATATGCCCCTAGCGCCAATGTTTTTTTTTTTATATTCTCTGGGGGCCCCATTTTTTTAACTTGTAAGGGGGCCCAATGTTTTTTTAAAAAAACTTTTATGGGGGGCCCTGGTGCCAATTTTCATTTTAACTTATGGGGGGGACCTAGTCACTAATTATTTGTTTTAACTTGTAGGGGGGCCCTGACCTCCAATTAAAAAAAAAAACTTTTATGGGTGCCACAGGTTTTTTAACTTATAAGCAGAGTCGGACTGGACATTGGGGGGCTCACCGGGTTCCAAACAGCCAAGTGAGACGCATGAGCAAAAGCCAGCAAAGCATGGAAACGCTGGCATGCATGCGCAAGGTCTGGCAGACCCAGCACATTGGGGCAGGGGGGTGTGGGCTCACCAGTATTCAGCCGACCTACTCCCACCCTGCTTATAAGGGGGCCCTGACCATCAATAGCTTTTTATAACTTGTGAGTGTGTTACCTTTTTCAGTGCTGTCTGTGTGGTGTTTTAACTGTGGTGTGGAGTGTGCAGGATCTGGGGTGGGAGGCAGGCCCGGACTGGCCATTTGTGGGTTAGGGCAAATGCCAGAGGGGCTGCTATAAGGTACCATAGAAAGTCAGTATTTAGTGGACTGGTGGGGGCTGTTTGGGCCTCTATGTGGGCTGATGGGCCTCTTGTGTACCTGAAATGCCAGGGCCTATTTTAATTCTCAGTCCAGTCCTGGTGGGAGGCCTTGTGGGGCCCAGGGGCCTTGAAAATTGAGTTGTATGGACCTGTGATTTCTAATGGTGGCCCTGATGGCAGGAATGTTAAGATCTGGGCTCATGTATACTGTAGGTAAAGCACAGAATGAGCCATGTAAGCAGTTACTGTTATTAGAAAGCTTTAATGAAGAGCTTGGGGACTGAGACCAGTGAGTGCTGGTTCTGTACTACACTTGTTTTACTTCCAAATCTAGTAACCCACCCTCACACAGACATACCTCCCAACATTTTGGAAGTAAAAAGAGAATTTGAATCTTCTTGAAAATTCGATCGAACTTCGAATCCTTTGTGTGAATTTAGTAAATCTGCCCCTAATGTCTGTCAGGTTAGTGTTGCCAGGCAGGTTTCTTTTCTATGAAACAACACGTGTGATTAGGGCCAGGGACTCACAGCTATACCCTGTCACTGATGGGCACCACTCAGGGGTTAAACTCGCCTCCTCGATCTCATGTTTACGTTCTATTGGGGGAAGATGATGTAAACGGTTTGCATTCTCCTCCCCGAATCCTCGGTGTCGCCTCCCCTAACATCCACTAGCACGTGACACTGGAATGAATCATGGAGCTGTTAGCGGCACAATAACAGCCCAACAACAGCCCAGCGCACGCTCCCACTGCTGCCGCCGCCGACTCCGCTTTATCATTGCTGCAGAAGAAGGGACTCGCCATGTGCCCACTGCCTCCCCGTGCTAGCCTCATGCCAGACTCGGTGTGTGTGTGTAGTTCTGAGCGGCCGGGGGAGCTGTGTTCCCGGGTGCATGTGACAGCTGCTCGGCTCAGGATGGTCGGGGACGAGCTGCACCGACTGACTGTCAGCAGGAAAAACAACTTCAGTCGGAAGAGGCTTTGTAGCTGCTTCTATCTCCTCTATACGGTTACTCGCCTGGCCGCTCTGGCGCTACTCATACAGGGCAGGAGGAACCTGTAGCGCCGGCAACAACATGGAGCTGTCCGTTCAGCACCAGCAACAGGTGAGAGCCGCTCTCTATTGATCACTCAGCTGAGCTCAGCGGTAACACTAATACAGTGATTCATTGCTCGGCCGAGCGTGGCGCCTTCATAAACAATGCACAGACAATTCCTTTTATTAGCCCTTTATTAGTGTATCCAATAGCTGGAAACTATGTGGCTTCACAGTTCAAACAATGTCTCTTGTACCCGCAGAACTTTTTAAAACCAGATTTTAGACCCAATAATAAATATATTTCAACTCTCCAATATTCTTTTCCTTAAAGGACACGCCAAACCAAAAAATGACTTTTTGACTAATAAAAGAAAACAATTCTAAGCAACTTTCCAAAATTAATGTATTAAAAATTGTTGGTGCTTTAAAAGTTACTTGTAAATGTAATTGCTATTAAAAGCAGCATTTGCATAATTCCTGGTTGTTCCATTTTAAACAATGTTGCAAACACCAGTCTCCTCCAGCAAGACAGGTCTGTTAATCGCTTGGTGAATGTTACTATGTTTCAAAAGCCAGAGCTTCCAGTACAGAGAATAGAAAGGGACAGACAAACACTGCTTTCAATAGTAATACATGTACAAATAACTTAAAAACCACAGAAAATGTGTAATGAATGTATATTGCAAAGTTGCTTAGAATCATGTTTTCTTTTATTAGGCACAATTTTATTTTTGGGGTTGATGTGTCCTTTAAAAGCGCTTTTTCATTTTCTATCGAAACCTGATTTCTCCTAAAAACATTATCTACCTGTCATTGGCTATTCTTTTGCACTGATTTTCTGACTTTGCAGAAGCCAGCAGACTTGATTTGCCAGGAAGAGAAAAGAACTGCTACATCAGGGGTGCCCTAAATATAGATGGGGATCTACCAGTAGACCTTTAGCTGGGAGTCAGTAGATCTCAAGACACTGTCAACAAACAGCTTGACTAAATCTCCATCCTATTTCATGCTTTTCATTCAGTTATTTATTATGTTGAGGTTACATAAGAAATAGATGTTTATTAAATATAACCATATCCATTTTCTCATAAATCATCATTTAAGTAATATTTTCCATGGAACAGAATGCTAACAATGCTTTCATGGATGTAGATCCTAATGGGACAAAACCACTAAAAGCATTAGTAAAGTATGGGCACTCCTGTGCTACATCATTAGTAAAGTATGGGCACTCCTGTGCTACATCATTTCAAAGTACAGAAGAAGCAGACAAAGGCTGGCTTCTTATACTAGTCACCGTTTCCCATGAACTTTAAAGTCAGTGGAAATGTGTAATGCAGGTATAATGGAAAGTTCTACAGAATTACAGAGTTATTTGGCAAAGTAGAATAATAATAATAATGAGTACTTGATTAACATATGTGAGTATTACTGCCCATTTACATAACGAGGGAATTAAAGGCTGCCTGTGCTTGTTTGTTGAAATGTAGAGCAAGTAAACAATTCATGAGATGATGATGGTGTAATTGTAATGCATCCCTGAGCTTAGAAATTCACACCCTGGAATCTAACCCCCAGAGGCATATTCAGTCTATTACAAGGCAAGTTTCTATGTTATATTACTTAGCCCTTTTTTCCCTTTAAAGGAGAAGTCAACCCAATCAGCGCTAAAATCCCTCCCCCCTCCCCTGTGTTGCCTCTCCCCCCACGGGCAAATGCTCCTAAGTTGCTACTTACCCCTTGGCGCAGGTCCTGTCCACAGATTTCACAGGTGCGATTTTCTCCTGTGCAGACTTCTTCCTGGATCCATTGGCGTCTTCTGGAGGGTGCGCAGTAGGAGGCATTTGCCGGCTCAGCTCTACCAGGGTTGCTCCTGCCATGAGGCAAGGTGAGAACCTTGCCTCATATGGTAAGGAGCAGCCAGTTACAAGGGGTGGCAAAAAGCCGCCTCTTGTAACTTTAAGAGCCGCATTTTCAGGTTTTAACCAGAAAATTCGGCTCAGCTATTGTAGAGAGCACAGTTGCGTGCAATGCACTAGCAATACTTCCCCTCTTTGACCCGCTCCGACGCTGATTTTTAAGCATGGAATGGGACCCCAGAAACGTTGTTGAGCTCTACTGCGCATGCGCCGAAAGTCACAGAGTCGGACTGCATGCACAGTAGCACTGAACTAGCAAATGCCTCATACTGTGCATGCGCCAGAAGTCACCTATAGATCCAGGGAGAAGACCACACGGGAGAAGATGGCGCCTGTGAACTCCATGGACAGGACCTGTGCCAAGGGGTAAGTAGCAATTTAGGGGCATTTGCCCAGGGGGGAGGTAGGCTGGGGGGGGGAGGAGCAAGGGGGGCAACACACGGGAGGGATTTTAGCCCTGATTGGGTTGACTTCTCTTAAGATGCCTTTCAGGTAGTTGTGTAGCCTTGCGGAGGAAAGGGTCTAGGGTACAGGTGTAAACTTTTACACTCAAGGTAATCTCCTGTTTGAGTATTGGTCACAATAGTGCACCATGTAATCCCAGGATAGGGTCTAACTGACAATTTATCCTAAGCTTCATGTTCATTGTTCCATATAATCATTACGTACATCTTACATCATAAACTGGTATATTTAACCCCAAAATAACATTGTGCCTAATGAGTACAATTTGTAATCCTAAGTAACTTTCCATGATATATCCATAGCACAATTGTATTGGTTTTCAAATAACTATTGCTATGGAAAGTAGAACCTGCCTGTTCTTTTCTGCCTCTGCCCGTTTGGTTCTACTTTTGAGACAATGAAGTAGAAGCCACATGATTCAGTTTTGAAAAGACAGGGATAGCAGAGAAGAAAGGGACAGAGAAATACTGCTCCCCATTGCAATTAATAATAATCTTAAAAACATAATTAAACATAACATTTATATAGGAACATTGCTCAGAATTATCTTTAATTTCCATATCATCATGTTCAATGTTATTTTGGGGCTTACATCCCCTTTAACGTTTTGCAAACAATATAAAATCATGTAAAGGAGCCTATGTTGCTATAACACTTGCTCCGTTTAATCTTTAATATGTTGATTAAATTATCAATATTGTATAAAAGGTCAGAGGACACATGGGGGTTTATTTATTAAAGTCCAAATGGAATAAAAACTCCAAAAATGCGAGTTTTTTTGAAATATAAAATACATTTTTAGTGGAAAAAAACCCTAAAACTTTTTGGGCTTTATTAAAACCTGACACTGGAAAAAGTCAGAATAAAAAATTCTGCATCTCAGACCTGCTGAGTTTGTATATAAGGTACTTTTTTATATAAAAGAAAAGGAAAAGAAGGTACAACCCCTTACTGTATGTCTTTATTACATATTATACACCCTATATAAAAATTCATTAAAAAATATATATATAAAACCTTGGTTCACCTGAAATTAATTAGTAATACTCATCCATGATTATTCAATACTAAATAAAGTGCCAGTGCTTACTAGTGATGATTTAATCAATAATTTATGTAATTTATCAATATTATTATAATAAATAGAGTGAACCCAATTCATTAATGATCTAATGAGAATCTTGATTCATAATTCTCCACCCTACAAAACCACCTATTATAAATACATACAATAATTTGTGATTAAAACATTCATTTATATAAATAATGAATAAATTAAATTGGTGTTTAAATCAATTAATTAAGATATTATAAATGATGAGCTCATTAAAATAACCGTGAGTGACAGCTTAGACCTTATAAAAGGAATTAGTGCAATTATAGTGATAACTCCACCAGTTCTTTAGTGGGTTAATAAATACGTTTAAAACCAAAATTAAACCCCCAAAGCCCTGTGAGGGGCAGACAAGGATTTCTAAAACAATTAGTTACTGGAGTATCAAAATTAGTATCAATATTTTTCAATAAGTAAGTAAGTATCAATTGAACCAGGCATTAACAATCTGTTACATATAAAGAGAGACAAGTTAGAACTTGGAAGAAAAAGAAAATAGTGGTCATCCCATTGCTACTATCTATATTCTTTGGCTGTCTAGGCCCTGGGATTACCACGAGTAAAGAAGGCAGAACGTGGAGGACTGTGGTCTCAGTGTTACCTTCCCTAACTCGTGTCAAACTAACTTCCCTAAAAAAAACACGAATCCCCCACGTCTTGAGAAGAGAGAAAGGGAAAAAAAATTAGTTTAGGCAACTGCAATAATTGCGATTCTAGATTAAAAATTCAAGGATCAAGGATCATTAAAAGTTTTTTAAAAGCAAAAGAGGTGAGAATGAACACAGCGACGTGCGTTTCGCTAAAGCTTTAGCGAAACTCGCTAAATCGAACGACCGATTCGAATGATTTCAACCCCTTTGATCATATTTTTACTATTCGATCTAAATTCACCAAAACCACTTCGCCAGGTTAGACCTGGCAAAGTAGCCAATCGAATTAAAATTTAAAGGGGAAGTAATTCGAAATTCGACTAGTTGAATAGTCAAATAGATTTTTATTCGATGGTCAAATTTGCCTAATTTGCATATTCTAAAATCTAAAATTTAACTCGAATTTCGAGTTCTTCCCACAAATTTGATAAATCTGCCCCTTACTGTTACTTTTACAACTGATGGTTTTAATTAACTTTAATTCCCCCTTTCTGTTCATGAATAAAGAACAAACAACATGTATAATGTTATATATCAGCTGTCCTAAACAAAAAGAAGCACATCTGCTCTTGGGATGTATTGTAGATGAACCTTGGGATGTGGCTATTGAACTTATTAATTAGAAAAAGTAGGAATGGCATTATTCTACTAAGGGTAAGGCCAGACGGGGAGTTTTTGGGGAGATCTGTCGCCTGGCGACTTATCGCCGCAACAAATCTCCCTGAATAGCTTGTTAGCGCTGCGCATCCGCTAGATGTAAAGTCGCCTGCGCTTATTCATGTGCAGCGGCGCGATTTTAAAAGTCGCTCAAAGGCAATTTTGAGCGACTTTTGAAATCGTGCCGCTGCGTGTGAATAAGCGCAGGCGACTTTACGTCTAGCGGGTGCGCATCGCTAACAAGCTATTCGGGGAGATTCCTCGCGGCGATAAGTCGCCAGGCGACAGATCTCCCTGAAAACTCCCCGTCTGGCCTTACCCTTATGGGTAGAACTCTACGGTGCGCCTCGAGCCGACTCATTGCCATGCGATGAAATGTATGCGACGTGTCGGATGTCCTGAAGTTACAGGAAGAGAATGAGTAATCGCAGGTAAGAATTACGTTTATCCAACCGTCGGATACAGACCAGGCGTGCAGCATTTTCATCCGACAGTTGGATGAATGTAGTTCTTACCTGGGATTTCTCATTCACTTTCTGTATCTTCAGGACATCCAACACGTGGCATGAGTTTCATTGCATGGCGATGTTTCAGCTGGAGGTGCGCAGCGGAGTTCTTATACTGTCCATATAATTTATATATATGTGCAAATGTTAAAAGGGTTGTTCACCTTCAAACAACTAGTTGTTTTCAGATAGTTCACCCAGAAGTAATTACTTTTTCTAATTACTTTCTATGTGTGACTGTTTTTCTAATATTGAAGTTTTAAAGTGCCATTTTTCACCTACTGAAGCAGCTCTGGGAGGGAGGGTCACTGACCCTGTAAACTGTTCTACATTTAGGGGCTGATTTACTAAGCTCGTGTGAAGGATTTGAACGCCAAAACTACAAATTATTTCAAATTTTTTCAGGCTACTTCGACCACCGAATTTGCTAAATTTGATCGAATTGAATGATTTGAATAAATCAAACAATTCGAATAAGAAAATCGTTTGGCCATTCGATGGTTGAAGTACTTGCCCTTTAAAAATGTTTTGCATTGCCTAGTTTGCCAGATTAAACCTACCGATTCTCTATATTTGTCTATTGGAAGCTCCCATAGGCTTTTTCTTAATTTTTTTTTGATCGAATAGAAATCATCTGATTTCGCGATAAAAAAGTACGAATCGTAAGATTCGTGCGATTTCTTTTCGTGAAATAGGATGAATTTGTACGATTTTTTCGAGAAATCGGATATTTCTATTTGATTGTTCGATATATCGAATAGCAGTAAAATCCTACGAATTTGATTACTTTGGGAAAAATACGATGGGTCGAATTCGAGGATAAATCTGCCCCTTTGCTGATACATTTCTTATCTTTGTCCCTGCTGAGCAGAATCTCTGGGTTTACAGAGCCGCTGTTAGAATTGATACAATAGTTGCTAATACTCCAGAGATGTTGCTGTGAAATGTATCAATTAAATGTTGCAAAATTGTATCAGTTTAGAGTCTGCACCTGAATTACTGAGCTGCCAGACTCAAACACCAGAGACACCAACATTCAACTTTGAACTTAGATTTTGGAAAAACAGTAAAAGATAAATAATGGAAAGTAATTGAAAAAAGTCTTTATTTCTGGGGAACAATCTAAAAACAACTGAATTGAAAAAAGATTTGGAAGGTGAACAACCCCTTTAATGTTTGATGTTTACACAGTGTTGGTGATTTAGTCTCTGCAGCAAGTTGGTGATGCCTCCTATCAATCATCTGTATGCTAAATCACAATTATATTATAGAAGGGTTATAATGAACGGATAACAGGGTCTCTAAAACCGTCTTTATTGGCACCAGGGTCTCTAATCAACTATATTTCTACGTTTCTGCTTTATTTAAGCACATTCAAATAGTTGAAACCTTTATGTTAATGGCCAGTACCATCTTCAGGTTATATTAGTACAGCCACTAACCACTGAAATAAGAGCCTGCACTAACATTTAAGAGTGTTTAAAACAACATTATTTTTCGGCCCCAGTTAATGCAATCGTGCCGCGGCATTATCTCATTACACAATAAAAATACACTAAACGTCTCAGTAAATTGCTTTGTGGCTGTTGACAGCTTTATAGTGATATTTTACAATGTCTTGTGGGCAGGAGTCTTCATCAGCTGATTCAGTAGATGCTGGTGTGGAGACGCTTTTGTCCTAAGAGATGTTTGCAGCATAATGCCTTGTAAAATTGATAAGTTAGTCCAATAATAAGACCAACGCCCTCTCTCACTGCGGTAGGTGCCATTATATCAGAACTAATAAACCCTGAAGTATGTTCCCTGTACTTCTCTGGTGAAATAGTGATTGGATAACATTGTTTTATTTACACATTCACCTATTTCTGTCTGCTTATTTTGCTCACACTAATACCTACTTATAAACAAATCTCTCTCCACAGACCACACACAATGTATTCTGGGCACAGAGGATCCCGGCTGGTTTGACTGTTCTAGGAATAAATATGATTTATAATCCCAAAAGGGAATTTTATGCTGCTCTGTAATTTGGTTGTACACTACAAGCTTTTTGATAAATCCTCTTGGGCTGTATTAGCAGGCCGGCTTCTAATCTCTATGGCAGCTTTATTTTTGTTACTGCAGCATCATTTACAGAGAGGAGGTTTAACTCGTTCGTATGGTCTTGCAGCTGTTCATTATTGAGTCACTGGAACTGATGCCTGTGGCAATAAGAGAGAAAGGGGAACATATAATGAAAAAATGACTACATTTGGCTGAAATATCAAAATCTCAAATTTGCATATCTACCTTATATGCTTTACTGTATATTACTAGAAGTGAAACAGTTTGTTTCAGTTTACAGTTGAGGGTGATCAATGTGGGCAACTATCAGTATATTAGCTAAAATGACAGGCTCATAGAGTGGAATGTTGTTGTGGTGTAGCAAGGAGTTGAGTTTAGCAGTTGGATAATATCCTTTGAGAAGGAACTGTGGCCCTGGTATAAACAGTATAGTAGGAAGGGATGGTGCCTATAGTAGTAGTGGGATAATAGTCTCTGGGAAGGGACTGTGGCTGTGGGATGGCAGGTATAGTAGGGAG
>CM044432.1:148991740-149022254 GCA_024363595.1 Xenopus borealis | reverse complement strand
TTTTTCCATGACAGTATCCCTTTAAGTAGATTAAAGGAGAAGAAAATCTACCAAAGCAATTTATTGCCAATAGTTTATCCACAATAGTGCAAGCTTGAACACTTATATTTATTCTGTAGAATGCTTTACTTGAGTAAACAGCCATAGAAGCTATCTCTGTTTGTTTGGGATAGCAGCTGCAGTATTAGCTTGGTGTGACATCACTTCCTGTCTGAGTCTCTAACTGCTCACTCATAGTTTTGGGCTCAAATTATAGCAGGGGAGGAGGAGGGAGGGGGTAAATGGAGATGGAGAAAGGAGCAAACTGAGCATGCTCAAGCCCTAGCCCTGGAGATTTGAGCTGCAAACAGCTAGTCTGATAACGAAGCCCATGTGTACACAATAGAAGCAAAAAAAGGCAGTGTTTATTTTGACAGAGGACTCAGAGCAGCACAAGGCACATTGCTGGAAATTAGTCTGTTCTGTGTTAGGATGTAGCACTTTGGGGCACATATCATTCTACTACACAAAGAATGGATTGATTTCTAGTTCACATATGATAATATATGAACATTATGATTAAACCTCTGCACACTATTTTGTGGCTGTCAAAACCTCTGAAATGAGTTAGGCTGATCTACTGTGTTTGATTAAATGAATGATTTACTAATATAGGCACCAGATGTATCTATTTCATGAACCCATTGCACCAAGTCAGCATTAATGGCTAGCTGCAATAGGCTTGGCTTTTATAATGATGCAAATCATGTTTTATTGCCTACTGACTATCGCCAAAGAGGTACTTTTAAAAGCAATCAGTTCAACTTCATTCAGACATAATCTTCAAAATGTAAAAAAAAAAAAACATAACAGCAGAGCATGTTTAAGTCCTCTTCGGCAATGATCCCTTTAGCCCTAAATACAGCCTGAACCTGTAGTGTCACATACTGTATGATTCTAACGTAACTCTGTTCATTAATGCCTTTATATAACACTCTCTTGCCTCAAATTCCCAGGGCCTGGTGCTTTTAAAGGGGGAGCTGCATGTTTATCGTTATCAAGATACATAACTGAACTGACATCCATAAAGTACCTGCTAACAAGGCATTCAGTCTCAGTCACACAGTGTGGGATAGCATGACTATCTCCTGCACTTTGTTGGGGCAATAATCTTCATTACAATAATTAGTGCAAAGGTTTACACTTTAACCAATAGAGAAAATGCCTCCGGATGCCTGTGCCCCAGAGCTGTAATGAAAAATATTAACAGCAACAGGCTGGCACTGAAAACTGGACAACAACACACCAGTGATTTGCTAGGTAAAGCATTTTTTCTAGGGAAATAACATCCCCAATATATATAAAAAACAAGCCTTATGCATTTCATGCCTACTTGAGCACTTATAGTGCTAAGTAATCCTCTTTCCTTACAGCAGGCTGTTAACAACAAGGATCTCTGATTTACGTTATATTCCACTTCTTTGAGTTGCATTTTTCTGCAGATGAAAATTCCCTAGCTCTCCATGTCATACTTTGCTCCACACATGCTCTAGGCTTCTGATAGTTTGAGTGGAGCTGAAACAAAGAGATCTAGGGGCTCTGCACACTGATCATACTATGAAGTGTCTCTGTCTCACTGGTGATCTCCAGCATAACCAATCTTATTATCTTCCAGTTTCCTACATAAGTAACTCTGGCATAGTGTCTCTCCTATAGAGTCTCACACATTCGCTGTAGACCACCATGGAGTAACATAGTAAGTTAGGTTGAAAAAGGACACAGGTCCATCAAGTTCAACCTTTAAACTCTATTTTAAACTGCCTAACTGTTCCAGAGGAAGGCAACCCCCCTCATCTGAAGCCGCTCCAATTTGCCTCAGAGGGGGAAAAATCCATTCTGACTCCAAGATGGCAATCGGACTAGTCCCTGGATCAACTTGTACTATGAGCTATCTTCCATAGCCCTGTATTCCCTCACTTGCTTAAAAGTGTCTCTTTATTAATGATTGGTTAATAAATATTAGATATTCATTGTAAGTGAAAGCTGCAGCATTGCCTCCCTTACATTTTTAAAACCTGTATATTAATCACAGAAACAATTCCTACACTATATACAGTATGCATATGTTTTCCTTCTTCATGGACTATTTACAGTCAGCCAAAGAGCCAGAGTGAGAAGGTAGCCATACAAATCTGCACAATTACAAGTATCACTCTTGGTGAGCCAAAACAAATGAATTTCAGAGGACAACGGACAACTGACCATTTCATTCCATTAAAGTGCCTACTTGCTCTGTATGTAATGTAGAGCTGGGCCAATAAGTATTTGCACCCAAGGCAATACCACTTGACCTGATTGCCCCATCGTTCATTGTACCCCCAATAGTAGCACCTGAGGCACATGCCTTTGCTGCCTAAATCTAGATCCAGCCCTAATATAACTGTCTTGACCAGACAGTAAGTACAGTGCTCTATTTAGCAACATCCATAACTTCTCATCTAGTGGTTTTTTATGTTCCACTGGGACTGGAACATAAACAAAACCTCTCCCTGTGGGAACAACATAACCTTGTGTTCGATCTCAAGACACATGAAGTACTTATGTCATCTATTGCACGACATCCAGCTACCAAACATCATCCATGTAAAGAGTGCATCCTTTTGTGTCTTATGCAAGTTCTCTGCCCAGCCTGAATGTATGTCTGTACATTTTATATTTTCTTGTGTTTTAAAAACCCATATCGTCCATTTTGAGTGAACGGAAAAACGGCACCATACTAATCAGAAAAGGGTTGGTAGCTTATAAGCTTTATATGTATCATGTCAACCAAATGACAGTAGAAACCCCATTTTATGTTTTTCAGGGGACCAAAAAAAAGGTGCAAAGTCCATAATTTGGATGCCGTAAACCATAATAGACCCCGACCCCTCCACCCGACATTTCACTGTAGATTATAATGCATAATGTTCCCCCTACTGAAATTTATAAAGATATCGGAAGTCACCTCGGAGATATGTGACCTGTATAAAAGCTAAATATGGTCACAAAACTCCTCGGTGACTTATAATATCTTTATAAATTACAGAAGGGTGTACATTATCCACTATATATATATTTGCATTGTTAGATTGGAAAAATAAAGAGACAACTGTTCTTCTTCACTTCCTGACAGCCCAAGTTGTTGGACAATAGAAAGACTAATATACTTTGTATGCCCCCTCATACAATATCCATCTTTTTGCCTCTGGGCAGCTAGATGGCACAGAGGGCCTGTCCTTGAAGGGCCATCTCAAGGCCATGTAGAATGTTTATGTTAATTAGAAAGAGCATGACAGTATTAATTGAGATGATTTACTAATCTTGGCCTTTTGATTTACAGATTGAAGCATTTGGAGTCCTCATCAGGAGTGACTGAAGCCAATGGTGCCTGAAGGAAAGATTTTCCTGTGATAAAGGTCTAAGAAGTCGTTACAAGGAATGGCTCTAAAACCAGAGGAAAGAAGCTGAGCTCAATAAAAATGGACATTATCATCACATGTCCTTTGAGAGTGGGAATGTGAAGGATTTCAGTAGGTCACCAGCAAGGTCTTTGGAGAATGTGCAATGGGCTGGGTAATGTGATGCTTCTCTAGGGGTCCAAAAGAAACCCTATGGTCACTCTTCAAATACCAAAGGCACCAGAGGAGTACAGCCATTTCCAGCCTACGAGTGTAATCATTTTGGATGCGTTGGACTTTTCTCTGCTACACACTGTTGTGTGTGTATGCATGTTGATAATAAATGTACATATTATAGTCTATGATTTATTGTACAAAAAATGTGCGTCCTATCATCTGGTAAACAATTTTTGAGCATCTTTCTTATTTGATGTAAAGATTTCTATCTTACAGCTTTATTGTACACAGTAAAGCAATATGTGACTATTGGATGTTCTATTGACCTTACTAGATGAAACAGCACATTAAGCATCTGAAAGAAAGCTATTCATTAGCTATGATTAATATTTAAGTGCTGCAGATCAACAGTTCATTTAATGAGATACTGTTGGTGCTGTAACGATGAGTGATATACTCACTACTGCTCAAAAATGATTTATCTTGTTAATTAACGGCAAGGTTTACAGGCTGGAATTGGGAATCCGGCCTCCAGGATCCTTTGTTCAAAGTCTGAAAAGATATTTTGTGTAATGAACAGAATCTGGCATTGTTAGTTAAATGGATTTCCTGCTTTTCTTAATTGGCACAAATATGAATGATTACTTATTTAGAATAAGCTTATATCAGCGGTTATATGTGTTTCAAATGTCACTTCTTTCTTTAAGGATTATGAATAATAAGGTAACGAGAATTTTTAATACTTTTTTTTGCCACGGATAAAGCAATGTTTTGCTTTAAGGTCAAAGCAGGTACTTGGCCTGATAAGCATAATGTGTCCTAGTATGTTGATATTGCCCTTAACAGCCTAACCATGGGTCTAAAAAGCTGATATCATATATATATATATATATATATATATATATATATACACAAGTCTTTGCATCTTTTATTTCTCAGACTGTTGCTACTGTACAATGCCCAATATTGCTGGCACCAGAAGGACTGTGGGAGTATTTAGTTATAGCTCAAGAACAACAGATGAGAGATCCCTGTGCTACATATGGCTTCATATATTAATTCAGTGTTTGATTTTTTATTTTTGTAATACATTCGAATGTAAGACATTTCTAAGGTACTGAGATTGGTTAGACCATTTTACATATAAACTTCTAAAAGCTATACAGCCTACGGAAAGCAGATTTCAGGGAAAGCTATAGTCATTTTTGAAAGTAAGGAATGCAGCTATCTTTTAGGAATGATTTACTCAAGTTAAGCATGAAGATTAAGCTCACTGGAACAGCCACTAACTATGTGTTCTATGTAATATAATGATTATGGTGTTTAAAAATATAGTTTAAAAGTATGCTGTACATTCATTCATTATTTTGTGATTGTGTATGTTATGCATTATTTATAAGCTGAACATTTTTGCTCCCCTTTAATTCATTATTGCTTCTTCTCAGATGCAAAGAACATGTTTTTCTACTTAAAGTGGCTACAGTAACCGCCAAATCTGGCCCAATGCATCTATCCCAAGGGGTGAGACTACTGAACATGAGAACCTACAATACCAACACCCACATATACTATCAAAAGTGTGTAGTCTTCCACGGTTGCTTTTAATTGCAATACTACTGGGATATTCTTAGTTTCTTCCAAGCTCAGAGAAAGAAAGCACAGAAATGTAGGTTTGCTATTGCATCAACTGGAGAATGTATGTTGTTATGCTGAGCACAGCCCACTATTACTAAAATGTTCACATTTTATCACATTATGTGAATACAGCAAAGCACCTATTCTGATCTATTAGGTACAATATAATTAGGCCTTTAGACTCCCTTTATAATGGTTTTGAACCCCTTCCAATTCTAGTATCCAGGTTTGCAAGGCTGTCCCAGTCCAATGTTATTTCAAAACTCAAATCTGTCAATTTGTGGGCCAAAAGTTGCATAACTAAAAAGAAAAGATTTCCATGACATGGATGTGTCCTTTATGGCATGCTAGTAAACGGGAAACCTCAAATTTATATTAAGAGATCTTCATGAAGATCATTGCCAGCATTGATCCCCTTGCTCTTTTGACATAGAACACTTTATTATTTGACTTGACTGTTAAATGCTGTATATAACTACTCCGATTGTACTGTTCTGCCTTATAATGGAATAATCTGGTGCTGGAGATGGACTCATGACAATCCAACTGTAGTATACTTGGGTGCTGCAGCAGAGCTGGCAAGGTGCTAATTTTTGTGTTTGTGGTGCTAAGTACTGTTTATGCTGTAAGGGCTCAGGCAATGGGACATAAAAACCCAGTACTTTCAATGCTGCATGACAAGGTAGGGAGAAAAGGAATTTTATACTGGGAGCTTTAACAATAACCACCAGGATTTTACCAGCGTAGTTTATGAACATCATGTAAACAATAACAGAATTAAACATTTGGCATACTGTTTGTATTGAATACGCCAAGAGCCTGGCCAAACCGAATCCATAAAATCATGTGATATAAGGTCATGTGATTTGGGGTTTGGCCAGATCTCAAAACTTGGGATTTGGTGCATCCTTAATAAACCGTTTTTGGTGACTTTACAAAATTCCAGTGATAATATAGTTTAAAGGTATTAAATGGTAATAAATGTTAAGACTCTTCCTTCTTGGCCACTACATTTTTTTTGAAGTTCAATATTTACAAGCGCTTCTGGAAATACGCAGGCCATTTTGTATTGAGAATTTGTGCATCATAGTTAGGTTCCTTGTGACATGGACTAGTGCTACGTTAACCTGGGGATCAACACTATTTAATGTTGTCCATTAGCACTGAAGTGAGTAAAGTGCAAAAAGTAGAGTTACTACATTGACAAATACTATTCTAGTTAACTGAACAAGCTCTACAATGCAGCATTTGCTCTTTAGCCGTGTCTAATCTAACTCTCTATATAAAATCTAAAGGTGCTGTTTTCGTCCAGCTACATGCCCCATACTTAATAATATAGTCATTTTGACTTGATCCCTTGTCTTTGATTGTAATACGTGCCTTGTTTAACAGTCTACTTTTAGTAGTCATCCCATTAATATCTACCATTGGCGTTGCAATATCAGAATGCTGTTATATTGTCATGGAAAATTAAATAAATGCATTACATTGCAAGAAATTACCTACTGATTAACGAAGATGATCAACTTTTTGTGCATCACTTACTTAGAATTGTGTTGAAACATTCATCGTGGTTGGCTGGTACTAGTCTATTTGAACAAGGCTGGTCTGCCATGTCAGAATATGTACCCATACGTTATTTTATGTGTCTATGTCATAGTGAAATAAACATATTTGATTAAATAAATGTGTTTACAAGCGAGTTGACCCGAAACCAATGGACTTTGTCATGTTTGAAATAATAAACGGATTAAACTTGGCATAAATATAAAATACAGTGTTGTGAACGGCTCATTATTAACTTATTCCTCCACTGATTTTAGTATAACATTGTAACAATATCCCATCATTTTACAGTCAGGCAGAGGTAATGGATTCATAATAAAACTTTACTGGGTGTAAATTTGTAAATGTAAAATCAGGGAGGGTCAAGCAGGTTTCCTGTTAAATTGCAGGACCCTCATGATAATTAATAATACTTTACACTAATATTCACAGGCACACATACACACTACTGCTTTCAAGTGGCAACATTAAACACTGAAGTGACTAAACGGAGCACAAGCCGGAAGCTGAGATTATTTTTAGCAATGAGCATGGCTTGGCCCATCGCTTAAATTCATAAATTGTTTCCGAAGAGGAAAACATGCATTTACTGTAAGTGATATCAAAGGAGCTGGAATGTATTAGCTTTGAGGCTAACATGCATTTATATTCTTACAGGTATTATTCTTGCAGGTATGGGATCAGTTGTCCCAAAATCCATAAACCTCAGAATTACTTGAAAGGCCATCTCCCATACACTCCATTTTCATGATATAATTCAAATTGTCCTTCTACTCAGTTATAATAAAACAGTGCCTTGTACTTAATCCCAATTAAGATATATCCTTATTGGAAGCCAAACGATCCTATTGGATTTAAATAATCTTTACATTAATTTTTAGATCCACATTATGGAAATGATCCGTATTCAGAAAACCCAGAGGTCCCGAGCATTCTAGATAACTGGTCCCATACCTGTACTATTTTTGGTTAGGGTGAAAATATGGCCCAGCATCAACAGGCACAGAATATTTTAGAACACTGTTCTACACTTGCTAATGTCTTTTTAATGGCATTTATGCTATGAATTATGCTTTTTGAGTACAGAAGAAAACCACACAAGACATGAGGAGAAAATATTTGCAAATAGTGGTCAAGCTGGAAATAAACTCTGGTAGAAGTACTAATCAGTAACAGATATTACAAGCTATGGGTGCTGTCACATACGCTTTTGATCAAAACACTGATTTTAACAGGCTTGCCCTATAAAAAGACACTAAAAGCTCAGATATAATAACCAGTGCAACACTTCCATAGCTGGTGGCATCTACTTATTTGCTGTTTGAAAGCAAATATACAGTTGGATGATATGGGTTACCAGAACTGGTTGTGTGTCTGAAGCAAACACATCAGGGAAACTGTACTTTTTTTTGGTGTTACTGTTCCTTGATTCAAAATGTATTACTCTTGCATTTAATATCTACAATTATTTCAAAACATTGTGAAAACCAGTGGTTAAAAGCAGTCACCGGTAAACAATATGGTACATGTGCACAATGGAATATTTTGAAAAGGATTTTTTTCTTTTAGGGTTATTAGGAATTGATGCAAATGAAACGGTTTCATCCAAGATTGCTATTTTGCTTGCCATATGTAATATTTAAAGCTGATGATAAAGACTGTGGAACTGAGATATTATCACTGTATATATACAGTGTAAGGAAAGAGCACTCTTTCATGAACTCTAAGAGCTTTCTGTGTCAGTACACCTGTAAGTGGGCTGAGGTTGAACCATCCTTCCATAAGCGGACAGTTTCAAAAGAAGAGGACATGTGCGCTCTCTGTCAAACCAAAAGCAAAGGCATTCCTTGCAGAACACATGCTGTGGAAATAAAACAAAAAAAAATTCAGAACATCTTAAGCCAAATAGAGAACTTTAAAGTCTATGGGTTACACTTGACTCACATGATCTCAATCTGGCAGTTTTAGGCAAAAACATTCGTATACACTAGAGGGGCCAGAGTTATAAGACCCTCCCAATAGCTGCACTATCTGGCTTATCTAGAGATAAGTTCAGTTGAAGGCAGGTTTCTGCTTGAAGACTTCCTTTCATCTGGTATGGTACCTGTTGATTGTTGCATGGCTGATGTAATCCCAATATTTAGAAGATTATGATCTCAGCCTGGCAATTTTAGGCCAGTAAGATTGACTTCTGTGATGGGTAACTGATTTGAAAGAGAACTAAACCCTAAAAATGAACATTGCTAGACATGCCATATTTTATATAACGAATGTATTGAACCATCCCAGGGGTCCAGCATATCTATAGTAGCATTGATTCACGCATTCAAAGTGTCACTGGAGTTTCCCACCTTGGATTTTGTTAAGAGTGTCTGTGACCCACACATGCTCAGTGAGGTCTGAGCAGCTGTTGAGAAGCTAAGCTTAAGGGTTGTTGCAAGTCATCAAGCAGAAAATGAGGTTTTCCTTGTAAAACTATGAAGATTTTCATTCATCCAGGTCATTGTATATCTAAAACAACTGGACTGAATTATCAGTTCAGAAGCTCGGATGAGTAGTGAAACGTCTTCAATAATTACTCAGCAAGTCCAGTTGTTTTAGAATTACCTATATCAGATATTTTCCTTGTAAACTGATAATGCCAATTGTGTAGGTTTCTGGGAAGCCAGAAACCAATAATCTGAATTATTTACTAATCAGCCTCATTGTGACATTTCTATTCTATGTGTACTGTATATTCTGGGTAGGTCCTTTAGCTCAGTAAGTGACAGCAGCACAGAGCATGTGCAGTGAATCAGCAGAAAAGAAGATGGGGAGCTACTGGGGCATCTTTGGAGACACAGATTTTTACTGCTAAAGGGCTGTGGTTCCCTTGGGCTGGTACAGATGCCAAAAACATAATGTACAAAATGTTTTCCCTGTTTTTTGTTTTTTTGTTAAGCTTTAGTACTCCTTTAAGAGATCACATCAGTTATTATGTTCTGAAGAATTATAAGTTGCCACATGACTTTATAAGGATAAGTAAACTAAGGTTATATTAATGTTGTACATGTACATTTTAACAAATTGTGTACAGAAGTTGGTTATCGATGGTTCATTGTCTATTTGAAGAAGGGTCCTTAGTGGGGTCCCACAAGGTTCTGTATTGGATCTATGTATTCTAAAGGTTTAGAAGCATTGAGAAGGTGAGAGATGTGGCTGATGGCAGAAAAGGAACAATGAGGATTTTTAGGTTTGAAAAGTGAAAACATTCATTCTACATTTATTTCAGAAAGATAATTTGCCTGCTTAGGGCTCAAATTATTTGAAAACCTGATGCCATTATGATCCATTGTGATCCCCAACCAGTAGCTCGCGAGCAAAATGTTGCTCTCCAACCCCTTGAATGTTGCTCCCAGTGGCCTCAAAATAGCTGCTTATTTTTGAATTACTGGCTTAGAGGCAAGTTTTGGTTGCATAAAAAAACAGATGTCCTGCCAAACATTCTCTCCTGTAGGCTGCCAGTCCATATATGTCTTATTTGACATCCCCATGTACTTTTTCATGCTTGTGTTGCTCTCCAACTCTTTTTTAAATTTAAATGTGGCTCACAAGCAAAAAAGGTTGGGGACCCCTGCATTATGATATTCAAAAAACATTTGAATATACATTTTTGTAAACTAAAATAAAAAAATGCAAAGACTTTGATTAGTGTAGTTTGATTAGTGCAGTTATAGTTGAACATATTTGGCAAAAAGCAAGTGGAAGATGGTCAAGTAGAGCTACGTGGACAGTAGATAGTGGCTTATGTGATTATATACAGCTACTGCTAAAGGAGGGTAGAGAGGGTGAGAGATATGATGGTGGCTGGATGGTGACAAAGGATCAAGTGCACATTAAAAGTCAGTCCATATTTGCTAAATTTACTATAAGAAAAGAACAATTATGCATTTAAACTCTGTATATCAAGTAAAATAAAAAATAGTAAAAATATGATCAGCCTATAAAATAAGATATAGAGTTTCTTTAACATGTACCATGACTATGAATTTTACCTAAAAAATTTGAATCAATAGGTCTTTGAAATCTGCTTGGCAAATGGCACACATATCACCAGCTTCTGTACACTGTTGTCTGGAGGCACGGATACAATACTTCTGCTAAAGCAAGAAAACATTAATCTAGATTATTTATTTAGACAATACCATGAATCATGCTTGCAAATTCATAGCACATGGAAGATTCCATTATCCAAAGTTACATTAAGTCACTAATTTGTGAACAGAAGAGACACAGTTTCTATTCAGTTGAGAAACATACTGTAATTAACTGTCATTTGTATTAAATAATTTCCATGGCTGCCACCCATACCTATACATAGTCTCTCAGGCTGCAGATGTTTGAGGGACTTGACATACACAATTCTAATGAAATGGGCAAGTGTGCATCTATAGCGAAAGTTAACTCCATCTCCTAAGTAAGCATTTGCATATGCATTTATCGGAAGATTTGGCAAATATGTCTGGGCTGAACTGAAGGGTGAGCTTTCCGATGTCGCATTAAAACGTACTACTGATTGTGAAATATTAAGATACAATTCCAGGAGTAAAGGCACAATGCTATGGGTGGAGTCCTTTTTTACTGGTCTTTACTATCACTACAAATGAGAATAAATGAAAGAAAAGAAAATAATGATATAAAAAAAAGGATGAGAATGGGAAAGGTTAAAAAGAGAGCTAACTTACTTTGTTGTACCTGTCTAAGGAAGCAGTCGCTATTACTAGTGATCGTATTATAAAATGACATCAATTTATTCCTCCTCTCTGCTAACAGGTAATCTCATTTTATTACTCAGATCAGTTACTTGCTAATAAACACTGTGCTGATTTCAAAGCTGCACACATGATCTTCCCTGCAGAGAATATTTTACCTGAGGGTGGCACAGAAGCTTCACCGCTTTCCTTAATCCTCCAACTCGACCACAAATATCAAAAGACTGGATGAGAAAACACAGAATTATTAAAAATGCATGCACAGGCCATGTTATGTGATTTTGTTCTAATAATGCCCTCTGCCCCAAAAGTGAATATTATGCTGCAGGGACTAAAAGGAAAGAAGGCTTCAGAATTACATTATTACAAGGGATCAAATTATGTATGCACCTGTTCTATTATGTGTTTTTATTTAAAATTATTTGTCTGCACCATAGTCTGTTATGTGTTTTGGCACAAATGAACAGAAGCAATGTCTTTGGCTATGGCTAGATCATTTAGCATATTTCGTTATATGATTAATTAGTAATAGACATGCTTGCAGGTCTGTGTTTGTGACTGGCCACCGGGTGACCCTAATGAACACAATGGGAATGCAAATCTAAATGTTGTAAAGACATAAAATTGTGTAAAATTGCATCTTGGACAAACGTCTTGTGAAACCCACACTTGAAGAAAAAAAAATATGCATGTTTGTTAAGTGTGAAAATGGCTTGTTCCCAAAGACTGCGCTCTGTTTCTATTTTAGAAACTAACATCAGCCTTGCATGTTATTATTGGACTCTGATGAGTTGGTTTCATACTATAGGGACTTGTATTCCCCAAAAGGCTTTTGGAATTTCATCTCTTGTCACTCTATATTGATTTAGAGAACTATGTGAAGTATCTTTTTATGTGAAGCTTTGACAGCACACAATAAACATTTTACATTCACTTTTCATCAGACCTAATAATAGAGAACTTTTTATTTGTGTAGATTTTAAGTTCTTGTAGCAAAGGCCAAACATACTGTATAGCCATTTTCTCTATTGCATGTTTAAAATTAAACTACTGTACTGGAATTCTTATATTGTGTTGTATTGGGAAAATGCCCAAGCAATGTTCACTCTAAATGACTGTGGGCTACTGTCCTTTGTGCATACTGTGTACAAAGATGGATACATCTGAGCTGCTATTTGGATTAGTGCATACAAACTAATGTGCATGTGCACAGCTTAGAGTAAACATTGTTAGCTGGTGCCATTAGGACTGTGGCAAGAATAAAAAATGGAACCTTGAATACACTGGAGAGGATAGTAAGCTCCAGTGGTGCAGGGACTTGTGATAATGAAACATCTCTGTAAATGGTTGCATAAACAGTACACAAATAGAGCATAATAACAGCATGAGCACAAAGAAACATGAAGAACAAATGGATGGTCCTGAGCATGAAAACAACCCTCACATTTGCCTGTGTAACTTATCCATCTCTGATTTTATGCCCTGTGCTTTAGGGCCCATTTTTCTCTTGCCCGATGTTTCATTTAAAGCGATGGCTTGATAAAGGGTCAGAAGGGCCCGAAACGTTGCCGTGTAAACACTTGAAGTAAACATCAATTTTTTCACAAATTCCAGAGTGCTGCTGTTTTTTTGGATACTTCATTTAAAGCGACTTTACTTTTATAATACTTATTCTCACAGTTTCTCTGTCACTAATCTATTATAAAAGTCAGCACTGCATGAATTAGCAGCAAAATATGTAAAACATATGCATACATAAGCTATGCCATAACATCAGGCTGCTAAATGTGCTTTTTACTCTAGTTTGGCTTTAGTTCACCTTACAGAGGCTGTACAAGAGAATCAGGATGCTCCCCAAGAAATATGTGTTTGATGGATCATCCCCAATAATGTACTTATACCACAGCTGGATGGGTAATAGGGAGCGAACCAGCTGGCTGAGTTCTTCAATCAGCAGGTAGAATGTGCCCTGTGGAAAGACAATTGCACTATTAGTACTGGAGAGAACTGCATGGAGATATATACCGAGGCTTTAATTACAGATACTTAAAATCTAATAGGATTTTCTTTGGAATCAAGTCAAGAACACCGCAGTTTGCTAAACATGCAATCTGTGATACTTGTTTTAGTCATACAAAAATAAACAGCACTTTCATTGATATACTGTAAGCCCACCCACTGGTCATACACATATCTACATACAACATCATTACACTATGGTCTTCTGCTACATTTGCTTAGTTCCAGCAACACAAGATAAGGGTGCAACACCATTTCCTTATGACTGCCAGTGATTTTCACAAACCTCATCATTAATCAACACTGGGCAAAATTGCCCATGGGCAGTAACCCATGACAACCAGATTGCTGCATTCATTGTTCTACTTGCAGCCGGCTTTTAAAAGCTAATTACTGATTGGTTGCTGTGGGTAACTGCCCATAGGAAAATTTGCCCAGTGTTATAAATGATGCCAAGTGTCCCTCGTAGTGTATATTAGTGCACAGTATCCTAAATGCACCAACAGAACATTGCCACTGAGAACTACAGCTCCAATAAGGATGTAGCAGATCACTGTAAAGAGCAGCTCCACCGGTTGCTAGGGGAATTATTTGAATGGTAGATGATTAAGAAAGTGTTGAACAAAATAATTATTATTAACATTTATCTTGCAGAGATATCATAACAATGAAAAAAAAATCAACATAAATCTACTTTCTACTGTTTTGAATTTGCTGATCTACAGGTGGTCATAGATGTTAGGATTTTTTAAAAGATATTTTCATTATTGTAAGACCAAGCTTATCTTTAAACGATCGTTTAAATGTACGATTTGTCATCAACTAAAAAGACCGTTTCAAGTGATATTGACATTTCACTGTGACTTAAAAAACATTTCTGTTCTCCCCGATTTTCTGACCAATATCGGACAAGACATCATTAGATGTGTGATGTAGTTTGGTGCCCACTAACCTCACGATAATTTGACAGATTCGTGGGATTGCACTAAAATCGGTCAGTAAGGAGAAACAACCTTAACATCTATGGTGATGATAATAACATTTCAGATTAAATTGGGTAAGTATGGAAAGCCAACTTTTAAAAAAAAATGTTTCAAAGAGTTTATTATAAAATGTTCCTGAAGTGTGTTATTTTGCAGGTAAATAATAATCGTATTATAAAAGTGTATGCTCCAAAGATAATATGCAAAGTGCTTACTTCTGTGCATCTAATTGCTGCCTCTAACTTCATAATACATACTATTTGTATGTATATACTATTGAGGCTGCTTTACAAAGAGAACGGGTAAAGTTCCCATGATTATTCCCATATTATTTAGTATGCTGGTATTACTACCAGTGGACACAAACCTTCCACACTGCCTTGCATTACAGTGGCCTGCTGGTTCCATTGAGGCTGAGGCGCAGGTAGTACAGTATAAGGCCAGATCTGTGCCTTTGTTGTGCAATGTTGAACCAAGCAGTTAGAGCACTATATTATATACTTGCATCCATGTCAAATGAAGGCAATACAGCGCAAATTTTCCTAAATGTGCCCTATTTAGTCTGCATGCCATTTATAAGAATAATGGTATAGTTGAAGTGACATTGTCATCGCATAAATAAGCCCATGGCAGTAAATGTATGTTTGAAGCGGGTGATTTAGTTTTTCTGAAGACAAAGTAGATCAAACTTGATATGGGGTTGATATTAGAGATTTAAAAAGATTACTGGACTTGATTCAGCCAGTTGTTATAATTAGAATACTGGACATATCCTAAACAACATCTGGGAGAAAGAACAGGTTACTGTAAATAGTCTGCACCCAAACTACTTCCTTTAAAGAAGAAGAATTGGACAAAGCATTCACAGCTCCATTTCGCTAGCTATTTGCAATTTATTTGTGACATGAATGTCAGCAAAGCGAAGGCACCTGGTATAAATCCCTCCATCAGCTCCTTATCACCTTAGGCAACTGGCACAAAAAAACCTGCCATCTCCGCAGCACAAAGAATCTGAGTAGGACATTGTGCACGGAGCTGCCGACACTGCTGTGCTATAGATGAAAAGACTATAGAGTGTGTTACACTGATTAAGGACTCAGAGATGGATTACAGTCTTCTCAGTCAGATGTATCCCCCTGAGGTTGTTGTAAGGAAAGGAGTGTGTATGTTTGCGCCTGTGTTTAGAACCCAAAGGAGGGAGGAAGGTGAGATCATACTGCATGCCTCGTGCTTTCCAATCCTGCTGCTAGAAATAAGTCTCATTGCTCAGAGCTTTGGCATTTTCATGATCTCATAGCCCTCAAGCGTGCTTCACATGTTCATCTGCACAAAGCACCTCACTCCATTCATTTTCCCATCTCTACTTTAGGGGTGCCAAGCAAACAATAAAAAGTGATCTTACAAGAATATCTTTAGGCATCACTTCTAGTGCCAGTCTGTGGATAAGCAATTTAAATACCTGTTCCGCACAAACCTGGATAGGATAAATGAACATTTATAATGTTATAAGGTACAGGGGTAAAATGTTAATGGGGTGTGAAAGAACATAATGCATGCTGATAAAAATTAGCAAAAATTGTAAATGTAATAATTAAATATGTGCTTGCAGATTGGAGTGATTGTGTTAGCCCACAGGTGCAGAATTGATGAGGATTGTAATATCTGGTGATTTTCTTAATTGGACGGAGTTTTCATACACAAGAGTGAATTGTACTTTTTTTTCCTGTCTGTAGCCTCAAGCAACAACGAGGAATGGAATAATAAAATGGTGGAGACTACAAAAGAGATCAGCATGGGTGGGGAGCCAGAGGCAGATGAGATAACCACAAATACATGGAATACGTTGATAGAATGTTAAATATAATCGGTGGCCAACAATGTAAAATCTTAAATCTCTTTATGAATAGATCTTTGCTTTGCAATCCAATCACGTTTCCATTTCTAAAGTTTTTCTGTGTCTTAAATAACCTTAATCTTGTCTTGTGCCCCACAATGTTAATCATCACACACGTGACAGCTTGGACTGAGGGTCTTAGCAAGAGTATGTGTCACCTTTTCATGGCAAGTGCAAAGAAAACGTTGCCTTCCTGGCTCCAGCTTTGGGGATATGCATGTGTGTAATACATTGATCTTATAGATTTTATCCGTGTGTTTGCCTGTTGCATTTTGCTGTACAACCAGTTTTCTTTGGTACTGGGCACTACTCCAAAACCAGAGTCTGTTTAAAGTCCATGCAACATCTACACCTAATGCTTCAGTTCCGAGAAACATCACTGTGATTCTGAAGTGTATTTAAAGGACAAGGAAACAAAAGAATTAGGCTAGAAATGGTGTACATTATGTTTTGGGATTTTATACCTGCCCCAGGAAACCAAAGCCCTTTAGCAGTAAAGATTTGTGTCTCCAAAGATGCCCCAGTAGCTCCCCATCTTCTTTTCTTCTGATTCACATGCTCTGTGCTGCTGTCGCTTACTGAGCTTAGGGACCCACTCACAATATACAGTACACATAGAATATAAATGTCAAAATATAAGGTTGATTAGTAATTAATATGGATAATTGCTACATGGCAGCACAGAAACCAGTGCAACTAGCATCAGAATTTAATAATCAGTCCTGTAGCATCATCTTATATTACAGGCCAATCTCATTTTCTGCTTGATAATTTGTGACGACCCCTAAGCTTAGCTTCTCAACAGCTGCTCAGAGACCACTGAGCATGTGAGTGTCACAGACACTTTCCAAGATGGTGACCCCCTGTGTCAAGTTTGAAGTCCTGGATCATTGCTGCTATTGACAAGCTGAAACTTTAGGCTGGTGCAATATGTTCAGTATATAAAACATGGCATTTGTAGCCCTATTCATGATTAGGGTTTAGTTCTCCTTTAAAGGGATCTAATTTTTTTCTTTAGATCCTTCATTCTAAAATGGAAACTCCCCTTGGATTTCATTCATAGTTAATAAGGCAGCATATCTAGGTTTGGGCATTTGTATGTAGGCTGAAACATGCCAGCAAAGAAAATCCTGGTGTGCCAACCCATTAGCCTAAACTGACCTGAAGGAACCTATGGAAGGAGAATACAGAAAATAAATATCTTAAGTGTTCAGAGGCAACCAGTAATAAAAACACAGCTCTTCAATTGCAATGAGGATTCATATTATTATGTTAAATTACAGCAGAAAATAAGTATACAAGTGCTGCATTACTTTATGCATCAACCTTCAATTATTTGCATATAACCATAAAGAATGTAAAATTTACATTATAAAAACAGAATCCTTGATCCAATGGGACTATGAATATAGTACACACAAGGGCAGTCATACAGATTTAGCAGGAGTTAATGAAAAAGCATCAGACAATCTAATGGTTTGGGATAGCTTTACTATACTGTACGTAGACAGCTTAACTATACTGTACTAGTAGACAAATCCCAACATCAGTTATATGCTTGCCTAAAGTCAGGTGTTGAAATGACCATGTTCTTATCTGCTCAGTGCTGACCAGAACACAACAGTATTAGGTAATTTACTTTATATAGCAGCTTGTCTCTTGACTCCTTCTCCCCCTCTGTTAGACTCTGCTACATCTGTGTTTTTAAATCAATACTAATTTAGAGTTACATGGCTCAACCAATACACAGAATAAGCTTTTCGTTGCTACAAAACTGAGCCAGTCTCTTTCAACAAATTAATTTACCACTTTTTTTCAATTTAACCTACAGTATGATGTTGTGACCTTTGTTGTTTTTTATAACTCAAGTACAAAGAATGATCTTGGATTGTAAGGTAATCTAAAATATGCCAGAGTTTCTTAATATAATGCTATAAAAACATGCATGTAAATTTACCATGTCTTGATATAAGGCTGATAACACAATTCCATTCTTGTGGTGGTCTTAGTAGTTAGATACCTGCTAGCAACTGCCCCCCCCCCTCACGAATCAGACATTTAGTGATGCCAGGCAGATATCACTTGCACTTTGCATCTTTATTTAATGAGATGTGTTAGAGCTTAGTAAGCAGTAAATGCTAGACATACAGTATAAAATGGGTCCGTTAAGGATAGCAAATATATGAACAGGTATGGGACCTGTTATCCAGAATGCTCGGGACCTGAGGTCTTCTGGATAATGGATCTTTCTGTAATTTGGATCTTCATACCTTAAGTCTACGAGAAAATCATGTAAACATTACATAAACCCAATAGGCTGGTTTTGCTTCCAATAAGGAATAATTGTATCCTAGCTTGGATCATGTACAAGGTACTGTTTTATTATCAATGAGAAAATGGGAATCCTTTTTAAAAATTGGATAATGTGATTATAATGGAGTCTATGGGAGTTGGCTTTTCCGTAATCCAGAGCTTTCTGGATAATGGGTTTCCGGATAATGTATTCCATACCTGTATATAAATGCTGGAAATAATGTATAAGTTGGTAATTGAATTTCTCTCTCAAGAGACTCTCCATCCACACAAAAGGTAGGGTGTAACTTTTTACATTGGCACAATGGTGGCAGATTGGATATGGTTTGGTTGGCTTTATATCCATGAAGACGAGTACTCACCCGATGAATGACAGATAGTAGTGCTATGGCAAAATTAACTGAACCTGTTGAGTAATCGTGACAACATTTCACAACTCATCAGAGTGCCTTCCCATAAAATGACCGCCTCACATAATCTGCCCATGGGTCTTCTATTTGAATGCTCACTCTTAAAAGCTTTAAATGTTTCCAACTTTTTTACTTTAGCGGCTGTTTGCTTTCATCTCTGTTCTTCCATATACTGTATCTAAGCTTTCCAAAGTAAGCAAGTTTCGTTTGGAAATACTGATTTTCAATATTTAGATATGACTCTATCCTGAAGGTCATGAACCACTTTTCAAAATAATGCACTACTACAAAATATATTACAGAAAACAAATCAATAGAATTATTAATGGTTAAAACAGCTTCACATTAACTCCCCCTCACATTGTTAAAATTCTTCTGCAAAAGAGAGATCAGGGAGACCCAGGAAAGTCAGCAAGACTGACCATAATAAAGGTTTCCTTTAAAGTGATACTGACACTAAAAAAATTAATTTTAACATATGAATGTACATTAAATGTTACCTATAGGTCATATTGATCATTTTTTGCTGAGAGGTTTGTTTTTGTATATAGGTGTTAGTTGAAGTTCGTAAGCCTGACTCTCTGACACTCTGACTTTGCCAACCTGACTGTCCCATCTCAGTCTGTTAGTTACAGTTTCTAATGCTAACGGACTCCTGCTGCACAAATATGGCAGCCCCCTCATACAGGAACATGGGGGATCAGACAGGTAATGTAAAAGCATCATGCAAATACTTTATGGCAAAGTTAGAAGTAGCTTTCAAAGCCAATATTATAATAAATGTAAAAAAAGAGTTTAATTTCAGGTGTCAGTATCTCTTTAAACTAATAACAGCTTCAGCAGCTAGTGTATGTCCTTGTCTTACCAGCAGTGATATTATTTTAAATAAACTATGAACCAAATAAAACAATAAACCTTTTTTTCAAGTTAATTAAAGTGGACCTGTCACCCAGACACAAAAATCTGTATAATAAAAGTCCTTTTCAAATTAAACATGAAATACAATTTCAATTTTTTATTAAAGCATTCATAACTGTTTTAAGATCATTTAAAAATCTCAGCTGTCAATCAAATATTGTCTGCCACTCCTCTATGCCTAAGGCATAGAGGTGGGGCAGATAATTACTTTCACTTTCCATTCAGCACTTCCTAGATGTCACTGCTCCCCACACATTCCCCCAGTTCTCTTAACCATTTAATTGTGTAGCCAGGACATGGGTATAGACATCGGGTCCCCAATTCTGGTGACACAAACAAGATTCTGAGATGATGCAAGACTTGCCTTAATAACAGTGTCCATAAAATGGCTCCTGCCAGCTTGCTATAATTTTGAATTCCCAGACTGAAGGAAACAAGAATAAAATAATTTATATAGTGTAATTAATGTTCATTTTGCTTGACTAATGTGATAAAATAGGATTTTGAATATTTTTTTGGGGTGACGGGTCCACTTTAAGTTCTCTTTTTGGTTGACTCTCCCTTTAAAGCCTGTGTTCTTGATAATTTCTTTAATCTAAACCAATTTGGAGCTGTGATTTTTGATTAAACATGCCTCTGAGATCCAATATTGTGAACCAGGCAGGAAAAGTGCAGCAAGTGAAGTCATTTTTCAATAACAAGAAACAAGCTGCTGATTCTGTAGCCAAGGACTAAGTGATCATCATCATTTCCAACAGAGCAAATGAAGATGTACCAGTGGAAACTAGTGCTAAGCAAACAAAACATTGTCAGCTGGCAGCTCTGCTGAAGACTACTTGTTAATCAAAACGTTGGCTTAAGGAATATCAAAATCACGAGGCAGAAACCTGGAAGCTCTCAGTCTTTAATCATCGAACAGTGTCTGTGACTGTACTGGGCTCCCAATAAGTTGGTGATCGAGAGGTGACCAGATGTGTTAATGTGGTGAAAATGAACCCACCTCTATTATTTTGCTGAAACAAGTTCTGCTTAGCATTTCGACAAGCCATTTCCTCATGTAGTGAAAATGTCCTTTGTGTTCCAATGTGTATGGGGTATCCAACTTCATAAACCCCCGGCCACTTAAAGAAAATTTGTCTCTGCATGTGGTTTGCCATCTGCAGATGTAGTTGCTGCTTTATACAGTTTCCACACAAAAGAGAAATTATATTGAAAAAACATTTAATGTAGAATAATTAAAGTTATACAGCCTGGAAGGTGAAAATGAGTGGCTGTCAATTCATGGTTCCAGTTTGGAAAACGGTTGGTAAGCAGAGCAGGCAAAACAAGTACACAAACCTACTGAGTTGGGATATTTCATGTAAGCAAGTTCCTTTCAAATGCAGCCCAAATAAAAAGGAGGCACCAGTAGGTGAAATACCCATTGCAACTTAAAGCTCTTAAAGGGAAAAAATTGTCAATTTTAATGTTTTGGGAAAAAGGTGAATCACGGAGAGTAAGAAATAAAGGATGATTAGAATACAGTTGACTACCTTAAAAAATAATTCTAAACATAGTTACACAGTTATATATTTGAATCAGGTTGAAAAAAGTTCAACCCCTCCAAATGAAACCCAGCATCCATACATACACACACTCACCCCTCCATACACTCACATAAACTACAGATTCCCATATCTATACTAACTATAGAGTTTAGTAGCACAATAGCCTTTGATATTATGTCTGTCCAAGAAATCATGCAAGCCCCTCTTACAACCTTACCTCTTACAGCCATCACAACATCACCCGGCAGTGCATTCCACAACCTCAATATCCTGACTGTGAAGAAACACCTACGCTGCTTCAAATGAAAGTCCTTTTCTTCTAGTCTGAAGGGGTGGCCTCTGGTGCAGTGATCCTCTTTATGGGTAAAAAGGTCCCCTGCTATTTGTTTATAATGTCCTCTAATGTACTTGTAAAGTGTAATCATGTCCCCTCGCAAGTATCTTTTTTCCAGAGAAAAAAAACCCCAACCTTGACAGTCTACCTTCATAATTTAAGTCTTCCATCCCTCTAACCAGTTTAGTTGCACATCTCTGCACTTTCTCATTTATTATTATTATAACCATGTATTTCTTATTACTTCTGTAATTCTTCTTATTTCGTAGCGCTGTAAAGTGAATATGATTATACAACTAAATTACATGAATTACATACATAGAACATATGGAGGTACATACATCACAATAAATACCGGTACAGAAGGTGAGGAAGGCTCTGTACAGAAAGAGCTTACAATATAAAGGGTTGGGATGATACACAAGGTGTGGGAGTGGGCAAGATCAGAGTTAAGTAGGTGAGAGATGTGGTACTGTAAGTGGTATTGCTTTGGGTAGTTAAGAGTGAGGGCAGGCTTTTCTAAATAAGAGATTTCTTGAAAGCTGAAAGGTTGGGAGAAAGTCAGACATACCGTGGGAGAGAGTTCCAGAGGAGGGGTGCAGCCCTTGCAAAGTCATGAATGAGAGCATGTGAGGAGGTTATGAGAGAAGAGTTGAGTAGCAGGTCAGTAGAGGAGCGTAGTAAGTGGTTGGAGATGAGTTCAGAGATGTAGGAAGGGGCAGAGCTATGAAGTACTTTGAATGTCAGGGTCATTAATTTGAATTTAATTCTGAAGGGCAGTGGAAGCCCTCTTAAGGACTGGAGCCCAAAACTGCACCTTATACTTCAGGTGAAGCGAGCACCACGGACATCAGCACTTCCCTATGCGCGCTGATGCGACATTAGAAATGTGCATCAGCGCGCATCCGGAAGTAGTGATCTCCGTGGTGCTCGCTTCTATAACCCGTAGCCGGTGCAGATTTCGCCTGATAGGGGCACCGGCCCCGGGTTTGAGGTACATCAGTTTAATCACTTGGGGGTGCCTTACATTTGGCACCCCCAAATTAATTCTGCCTTTCCTTGTCCTTTAAGGAAACTCCCAACACACTGTCATTTAGTGTATTGGAAAACAATTTTCCAATATATATGAATTTAAATTCCAGGGGGTTTAGAGATATTATTATTATAAAAGTGGCCATATTTATCACTTTCTGTTCTGTGAGCGCACAGATTTATTTTCAATAAAACTGAAAACCTCAAATGTTTTACACATTTTTATTAGATTATTTGAAGTTCTGAAGAATATTCTCAAATATACCTGCGTTCACTTCTTTTTTGTTCTGTTTGTTCTCAAATCATGAACTGCAAGAAAACTAGAATCACACATGGTTCTGTCGCATTTATTTTTAATCAACTAGTGTACGATAAATAAGTTGCACAGTGCTCTCCTATTTATATTCCTGCGCCTGCCCCACTGTGAAATCATGGAAGGGGTAGGGCACCCTGGGAAGCGAGTATATAAAACAGAATATGTTTGGAGGAGGGGGGGCACTAGGAGGTTGTGGCTACAGGCTAAAGTTCAGCCTACAACCACCCACAAACTTTGTGAGGCAGCCGACCCAAAGCCATGGGCTAAACCCTTTATTTAATTCATTTAACTATTTAAAAACTTGTATTTTTTCAAGTCCTCCCAATACAATAGTTCTTGTAGAATCTACACTGGAACCACTAATACATAGTAATCATGGAAAAAAGAAT
The DNA here is from genome assembly GCA_024363595.1 of Xenopus borealis. Taxonomy (NCBI): domain Eukaryota; kingdom Metazoa; phylum Chordata; class Amphibia; order Anura; family Pipidae; genus Xenopus; species Xenopus borealis. Next base: position 148,998,554 of record CM044432.1, on the reverse strand, counting down.
TGCCTTTTCTGTTCCAGAGAATGAAATGCAAATTGCAATTGTATTCTGCATATCACTGCAAGCTAAACAAATGATCACAACAGTTATTTAATTTCTTTAAGCCATACAACTGTTGCAGTGTACATGACCTTACATGGACTAATCACAAGGCATTTATGAAATGATGTACATATTGCCTTATCTTTTTTTAATCTTTTCTAAACTTTTTACATAGGTTCTATTAGTCCATGATCTATTTGTGTATGAGTAAGTAAAATATGACAAATGCCTTGTATCTGTATATATTTCCAATTTATAGTTTCAGGAAACAAAAGAACATTTTGAAATGCTTTTTGCTCTTATAAGTAGGTATTATTATGTTTATTATTATACAGTTTAAATTAGCTCTTCAATGAGTTCTTGCCTTGCCAGGCAATGATGTGGGAATAGCACTGCTGTTTAAGTATGTTTAAATCAAGAAAGTTATAAATAACTCCTATGCAATAAGAACACAGAAAGCATTATTTGTAAGTTGAAACAGAAGTTGGAATATTTCAGCAAACCAATAATGGCAACTATAGACAGAATAAGTACTGTGTAGTAATACAGTGCTAAGAGTTAATAAAACCACCCATCAGAAGAGTTTAATCCTGCTCCGATTTCATCTGAATAAGCTGAATCTTTCATGTGAGACAAAGTCTCACTGGGTTTCTGGGGTGCCGTTCATTCCGATCATGCGCTAGCATGATGACAAGGATTAATGACTGCTCTCATTCTTGGTAGGTAGAAGAGGTGGGGGTGGCGAATGACTAAATTTTTTCCGATGAAGCAATTTATCTCAGGAGAGATCACTTCTTTTGGTTCAGCTTCAGAATATTAATTCCTTTCAAAAATAAAAAAATGCAGAAGAAAACGAGAAGAGGTGAGTGAGTAGAAGCTCATCTCGGAGGAGGGCCTCCTTTGCCTGACTGTATTCTCTGATGCCAGAAGGTAATTGATCTGCCAGTGGTACTTGTCAACCAATAAGACAAGAACTGCAAACCAATCAAAATCTACCAACTTCTTCATTTTCTGTGGGACAGGTCTCATGATGAGATAATTTTTTATTAGAAATATCACTTACAAAGCCATGAACTTCACATATATCATATAGGTTGGGCCAATGTATCCTAATAATTGCATTTTCATCTCTAAATTACAAAAATGTTCAGTATACAAAAAAAAAAAATCACTTTTATATATCAACAGCTATGTGTTGTGTGAAAATTAAATAAATCAGAATTTAGATTTTATAACAGTATAACAGTATAACCAGTGACCTGAATATGGAATTGAATGGTAGTTTAACAATTGGATAGCAATTACTAAAAGTGAAGGTCAGTTTATTATCAGACTTTACATGAAAATCTTTGTTCTTGGCATTACATAATTAGCAAAAAAATTTGCAAATTAATCTTGAAAATAGCAATATGAACAGGCATCACAAGTATTATGAGTACTACATGGACAGAACGTACCTTTGATTTAACAGCTAGGATGATTCTTGGAAGAGCGAGGACCAAACACTTCACTAACACGGTGATGTACTTCAGAACAATGTCTGAGATGCCCACAATCCACATGAGCTCAAAGAAATCCAGATTTTCCAAGTTAGGTTTCAGAGAGATAAAGCTAAAGAATAAAGAAACATTGTTTGGTCTTCTAATTCTAGTTATGCAATAAGATCCTGTATATATCACCGCACCAGAGGCCACCCCTTCAGACTAGAAGAAAAGGACTTTCATTTGAAGCAGCGTAGGTGGTTCTTCACGGTGAGGCCAATGATGATGTGGAATGTGTGATGGCTGATTCTGTTGATACTTTAAAGAGGGGCTTGGATGCTTTTTTGGACAGACATAATATCAAAGGCTATTTTGATACTAAACTCTTCAATTAGTATAGCTATGGGCATATATGGTTTGTATGAAAGTGTGGAGGGGTATATGTGTGTGGATGCTGTGTTTTAATTTGATGGGATTGAACTTGATGGACATTCTCTTTTTTCAACCCAATTTAACGATGTACGTATGAACTGCTAGGCGATTTCTGATAATAGAAATGGCAATCTGTGTTCCTCGGCTTGTGCCCTATATAAACTGAACTGATGGAACCATGGAAATGGTTGACTCAGAAAGTTAACAGATAACCATGTTAAAATCACAATGAATTTTAGTATATGAAGTATACTGTCCAAATCAACAAACTAAAAAAGTAGACGGCCACATTAAACACTGTTTAATGCTGGCCAACTGCTTAATTGTATATCCTCAATGCAAATGTATTGTACCAAACTTCAGCTTCACAAAATGTACTGCATACATTAGGATTCTGTTGCAGTGATAGCCAGGGTAAAGAAAACATGTTGTACAATAACGTAACAGAGAAGGCAACACATTGGCTACATCTGTTCAGTAGCTGTGATATTCAACTAACAGGAATATAATTAGCAAGGTGATACTACAGTAATCCATCATAGTCAGTCTAATAAATTTTGATTGTTCCTCCATGAGGCAGAACAAAACATCATATATATTGAGCAGCGTGTACTGTTTCCAGTCCAAAGTCCCCCAAAAAATAATAAAAAAAACAAATAGTACAGTAATTGGAGAGGGAGAGCTTTCATATTTTAAAATAGGAGGAAAAAGAGGAAATCTCTGAAATGTGCATTTTGATGGATATTGAAGGCTAAATGGGTAAATATATAATGTGAACAGTAAATATATTTCAACCACATAAAGACAGCAATTTAAAAGAATCTGGGAAAATCAAAAAAACTTTAAAATACCTTATATTTTCTGATAATCTAGAATGTATAAGATGTTCTGAAACATATACATTTACATTTAGGGCTCCTACACATGGGCGTTTTTGACCTGCGCTCCCCTGCGTTGCGTTTGGCTGCGTTCAGCCGCAGGGGAGCGCAGGTCTAGAAGCACCTCATTGTTCAATGAGGTTGTACCCACGAGACGCGTGTAAGCGCCGAACGCAGATTCAGACGCAACATGCTGCATTTTTCCTGCGTTCGGCGCTTACATGCGTTTGTGTGAGTACAGCCCCATTGAATATAATTGAGTGCGTCTATACCTGCGCTCCCCTGCGTTTGAACTCAGCAAAACGCAACGCAGGGGAGTGCAGGTAAAAACGCCCGTGTGTAGGAGCCCTTAGTATGAAATGCATATAATAGTATCTCTTCTTGATTAAAATTCTCTCATAAAAATGAATGGCACCAACCAGAACTTCTTTCTAAACCTCGTTAGGAGCTGTTCATCTTTAATTTCACTTCTTGTATGTCATAGTATATAATATTCCTTGCACCTTTTCAACTGGACTTCATTTTTTATAGTTTTTTTTTTAATTATTTGCTTTTCTCTTCTACATCTTTGCAGATTTCAAATAGGGGTCACTGGCCACAGCAGCAAAAAAATAATGCTCTGTAAGCTTACAATTTTACTATTACTGTTACTTCATATCCCTTTATATTCAGTCCCTCTCCTGTTCATAATCTAGAATCTCATTTAAATCACTACCTGGTTGCCAAGGTAAACAAAGCTATAATAACTAGACAGAAGTCCAAATTCACACTGGAGAGTTGCTGAACAAAAACACGAAAAACTGAAAAACAAATGAAAACCAATTGCAAAGTATCTCACAATCCTAAAGTCTGTCATAGTAAAAGCTAAATCAAAGGTTAGCAACCCTTTAAGGGATAACTGTATGTTTTCCTTTGGCTGTTTATATATTCAAAGAAGTAATTAATGTGCATATTGCACGGATTGCCCACAACATTCCTTATCACATTTAATAGTCCTCCTATTGTTTTATAATCCCCTAAAAGTCAGAAGAGGGCCTATTTCAATAGAAGCCTATGGGAAGCCCCCCCATAGGCTTTTTTTTCTATTACCTGCTTGAATAGCATTTGCACGATCGAACGCCTCGATCGTTTGAATCGTTCAAATTTTTCGTACAATCGAACAAGATTTCACGATTTTTTTCCACAAAAAAAATTGTGAAATCTCGTTTTGAGAAATGTCATTTTGAGAAATGCTGTTCCATCGTACGATCCAGTGGGACTTGGATTTTAATACTGAATGTTGTTCTTAGATCTACCAAGCAGCTGTTATCTTTTTTTTTGTTTTAGGGGGCTTCTATCTGGTTACCTTCCCATTGTTCTGTTGTAAGGAGGGAGGGGGTGATATTACACCAATTTGCAGTACAGCAGTAAAGAGTGACTGAAGTTTATCAGTGCACAAGTCACATGACTGGGACCAACTTGGAAACTGACAATATGTCTAGTACCATGTCAGATTTCAAAATTAAATATTAACAAAAAATCTGTTTGCTCTTTTGAGAAACAGATTTCAGTGCAGAATTCTGCTAGAGCAGCACTATTAACTGATGCATTTTGGAGAAAAAAATCACGACAGTATCCCTTTAAAACAGATATTCTTATGTACTGAAAACAGATAAACCAAAGCACCAGGTATATGCTGTTTTAGTTTAACAAACATTGGGCAGCAGCCACTCTTGCACATAAAGTGCCCTGTGTTGACCACGCCATTGGCCTTGAGGAGGGGGGCCACTTTAAAGTACTACCAAATGCATTTTTTTAGGTGCTCTAACTTGAGTGACATAAAGCTGTTGAATTGTAAATCAATGCTGAACTGGATCATTAGTCAAGCATTTTCTACTTAATTTAAGGAACCTGTATCTGAGAGAGAGAGAGAGAGAGAGAGAGAGAGATGGGGGTAGTTGTGGCTTATAGAAAGCACCACTAGCAGAAATACCATTTTTGTTTAACTAAAAAGAACAAAACAAACACACAAAACCCTGAAATTTTGCTGTTAGCCTAACTGAGAAATGGTTACCATGACATATTCTTAAAAATTTACAAAAAGAAATTACATTTATACACCTATATAAAGAAAAAGAAACAATTCAGGCGAGAGCACAATATTTAAGACATACCTACCTAAGGGTCAAGATAGTTCAGAACAGAATGTTCTCTAAATGATCCCAGATGCAGTTTATTGTGTTATGGATCCCTTAGTCATGTTCATTATGGGCAGACAGTCTTTCTTGCTGTGAGGTAAACACATGTCATGGCATTCAGCCTGTAAGACCACTGACTTGGAATGATAATGGGCACAGCAGATTATTGGAATGTATCCACCACATGATCATACAGTTTGTCACTCAGCCTGCTACATTTCCTTGGATTTACAACAAGGTCTTTGTTACTGCTATTTGCAAAGCTCTAGTAGCCCAGCAATAACCAATTAAAGAAAAATTATATGGTAATTGTACATTGGTGTACATTTTTCTATTCTTTTCTAAAATGGACAAAAACAGCATTGAATAGTTCATCTATTTAAAACCACAAAATGGTGGTGACTGTGGCGGAAATCAATTAAAAATTGCATTAGAGCAAACCATAACATTCGCAAACAGTCTTCCACTGTTGGAAGTGGTCGCTAAACTGTTTTCGGGGTCGCAAAAAGCTATATTACATTCACACAAAGCTAAATTTATTTGCGCAAAGGCATAACTTTTCGCATTGCAAATAGTTTTTCCGTTATAGGCTTTTATTAAATTCCCCTGATGTGAATAAAGTACCCCCTCTTGTAAAATAGAAGGCTGTTATTAGTTACTGAGGAGATCCATGACTTTATAAAAACACGAGGACGAAGGCCTTATTTTTATACAGGTCATGGAATGCCAAGGTGACTATATCCTCATATTTTGCAATATTTATTATAATACACAAGTTTCAGTGAGTCATATGACAGAAATGGCATCACTAAACTCCAATTATAACCAATGACATCACTAAGCACTATATTATATATATATAATATATAAATATGCACTTATTTTCTTTTTTATTTTGAGAGTTAATGGTTTGCATTTTGTAATATATTGAAAGATGTACAGTATGTATGTAAATATGTACAGAATGAATCATTAAGCAGTTCCACAGATATGTATACATCAGCCAGTTTTATATCTGCTGGTAACACTTACCAAGTTATGCTGAAAGCATAGCCAGTAAAATTAGTATAAATGGAAGCCCCTTCTGTAGCCAAAAGACAATGGCCCTGAGCTCAGACATGGCTGGTGCAGGAGTGCCATGCTCATTGCTGATCTCTGAAGTAGCTGCATGTAGCAGAGAAGATCGGGAGTGAGAGTGCTGAAAATGGTGCTGCTGGTGATGTGGTGGTGGCTGTGGCTGCTGCCGGTGGTTAGGATGGAGATGATGAGTAAAGGGGCTCAGCGGTGGAGGCATCTGTATGAACACTTCACCTCCAGCAGCTGAGGGTCCCAACATTAATCCAGACTGTACTGTAATGGGACCTGGCTGTAGTCCTGCCAAACTGGAAAACAAATTCTGAGTTGAAGAAGCATCTTGCTTCAGTCCATTGAATATGTCATCCTCCATATTAGCATCAGAATGCAAGTTCTGGTTATGGTTCCTTTGAAAAAAGGGTTTCAGAGTTTAGAGAGAGCAAGTAAGAAGTGTTACCTGTATTCATAGATTGGTTTGCCCCAACAGCAGATGTTATTTACAACAGCATACATTAACAGAGGTTGTATAGTGGTGTATTGGATTTTCAAACATGGGCTATCTACAAGCTGACTCATATCAACAATACCTTTTTATTGGTTTGAAATGCCGGCCTGAAACAATCACCTGAGACAATATTATCAGTATATCTGTGACTAGCTTAAAGTGGAACTATCGTGAAAATGAAATTTAATATAAGCTTCAGCATAATGAGATCTGCATTTCAGTGGAGCT
>CM044432.1:148967852-148980334 GCA_024363595.1 Xenopus borealis | reverse complement strand
ATATATATATATATATATATATATATATATATATATATTAAGGGCATGCTTAATATTACTTGCAAAAAGGTGATTATAGCTTTTTGGGAAGTTGCAGAGGATGCAGGGTCTTGATTAGTATCAAGGTCTTTTTTTATAAACATTAAAACATAAATTCTGTTTTAACTGCTAATGCATATAGTTTTATTAACGAACAATAATCCAATCTCAACTTGTTTTCAAAAGGTATGATATTCCTTTAAATTTTTTAGGCATTCATTTAGGAGTTTAGTGCCTAAAACACTATAACTTGCTTCAAATTAATACTACAGGTATGTGACCCGTTAACCAGAATGCTCTTGACCTGGAGGTTTCCGGGTAATGGATCTTTCTTCAATTTAGATCTTCTTACCTTAAATAAATTCAATAGGCTGGTTTGATTCCAAAAATAATTAATTATCTTAGTTTGGATCAAGTACACAAGGCACTGTTGTATTACTACTAAGCAACAGCAAATCATTTTTTAAAGTTTGGACTATTTGGATAAAATTTGGTCTATGGGAGATGGGCTTTCCGTAATTCAGAGCTTTCTGGATAACTGGTTTTTCCAAATAATGAATACCCATACCCGAATCTAGCATTCTCATCTGTGTCTTTCCACTGGCATAAAAATGCAGATTTCGCCCCTGCCCTGTGTCGTAAAAATATTGCCTTTAAACACTAGTCACAGATAGAAAATAGTGCACATTTACTGACAGGCTGCCAGTATGCTCATAAGCACCATAAATATGCAATTGAGAGGAATAAGCATTAGTGAGAAACTACAAACTCTCAGTACTTTTCTTCACATTTCACTATTTATTTATGATTATTTGCATTTAGCATAATGAGTGCAATGAATCAAGTGATGCTAAAATCACCACTGAAGTTAAGTGCATAGTTAATTTTCTATTTTGTTTCTTGTCCAGTAAGTTATTAAAGGAGAACTAAAGCCTAATAGGTTATAAATGCTGTCCATTATGTTCTGGGCTTCTTTATCAGCCCACAGCCCTTTAGCAGGGAAGAGCTCTGTCTCCAAATATACCCCAGTAGCTCAATCCTCGTCTTTTCTGCTGATTCACTGCACATGCTCTGTGCTGCTGTCACTTACTGAGCTTAAATGCCACAATATAAGACTGATTAGTAATTAATACAGATAATTACTACATGGCAGCTCAGAAAAAAATATCCTTTGAATGCTTTCCCTTAACTCACTTTATTTTTTCCTTGTCAAATATGCCATTTTCGGTTTTGTATCTTTATAGCAACTTCTACTGGAACGTTTTCTAAACAAAGCAGCAGTGGCTTTTCAGAATTTGTTCCAAGCTGTTGAAGATCATTTTGAGTTGTGTTTGGCCAAGTGCAGAACTTCCTCACAGGTGTGTCTGTCATTATTTCTCTTTATTCTAATGAATCAGCTGTGTAATTCTCCTAAACAATTAAATCTGTTTTTTTTTCCCCTGCTACTGCTCAGAGTGTTCAGCATGAGAATACCTACCGCAATCCTATTGCCAAGCATTGTTATGGAGAAAGTCCTCCTGAGCTTCTTCCCATCTGATTGCAACACTTCTGTTATCTGTGAAGAAAAGAGGAAATAATTTGTTGACAATTTACGAGGCCTTCCAGCTCCATCTGACCTTTAATAAAACCCAGCTGGTGTTTTTACTTGAAAGCTTGAGGAGAAGCTGTATATTTCCTGAAGGAACTTAACAATGGTGTGAATAAGTTGATGCTGAGCTGCATAAGTTTAATGGAGTTGTTCATGTATACTAATATAACAGAGCATATTGTTTTCATGATCTCAGTACCCCATAGACAAGAGACTAAATGAGTTAGTGGTGCTTTTAAGTAAGTAAAGCTCTTCTTGACAACAAAAAAGAGAGAACCATATTTTATTTTAATGATGAGTCTGTTTGCAATTACTAGGACACTTCAATAAGACAAATGATCCCTTAAACATTAAAATGAATACTATAATTAAAAAAAATTAATAGTTTACATCAAAATGAGGTGTATGCAGTCCATGAAAAATACCATTACAAAATGAAAATAATACTTTGCAGTAGGGAAAAATGCTTCTCTCAGTTGTTACATTTAAGTTGTTGAATTAATATATCATGTCTATTATAGTAACACCCCTTCAAGATTAAAAGAGTATTCAACCTGTTAGGAAAAAAACCTGTACCCCCACCCCATGTAGAACTCCTCCCCCCAGCCTAATTGCCCCCCCCTCGGAAATACCCCAAACTTCATGTGCAGGATCATCTTTCTCTGTCAGTCTTCAGAAGGAGACTGGTGTTTTCGGGGCATGCGTGGAAAGTCACGGAAATCTTCAAGACTTTCGATGCATTCGCAGTTGTTCAGGGCCGAAAAAATTCTCCCAACTGCGCATGCGCTGAATCTCGGTTCTGCTTCCGAAGATTGATGAAGAAAGAAGATTGCGCCTGTGAACCCCAAGTACAGAATATGCACCGAGGGGTAAGTAAAAGGTTTGGGGCATTTCCTTGGTGGGGGGGGCTTGAATTAGGCTGGAGGGAGGGGGTCTACGTGGGGTGGGGGGTATAGGTTGAATTCTCCTTTAAGGGGAAGATTTATTAATGGTCAAAGTGAGAATTCCACATTCAGTCAAAACTCTCAAATTCTAATTGTGAATTATCCAAACTTGATTTGAGTTTTAATTCGAATTTCAACATTTTTCATACTCTCGCCCTTTAAGAACTAAAATTAGACTATTTGCCACCTTAAACCGAATTGCTGTATAAGTCAGTGGGAGAGGACCAGGGATCAGTTTGGTGGTTTTTGCAGCCTTCCTAACATTCATGGTTTTTAAATACGAGTCAAATTTTTCTAATTCGAAACAAATTCATTTTAAGTTTTCTGATTCATCCAAGCTTGAGATAATTCGATTTTTATTAAATTTGATTGGTCGAATTTATGGGAGTTTTAAAAAAAAGTCACATGAATTCGAAATTCAACCCTTGGTAATTGCGCCTATATGAGTTGGATGCTCTGATAAGATCACTACACACTAATGGGGTAATGTAATAAAAGGCACTAAGTTTGCCCAGGGGCAGTAACCTATAGCAGCCAATCAGCAGGTAGAATTCACTAGTCACCTGTTAAAATGCAAGTATCTTATTGGTTGCCATGAGTTACTGCTCCTGGGCAAACTTAGTGCCTTATATTACATATAGGGGAAATGGTTATACGACCAGCAATAGCAGTACACCAACCGATGTCTTCAACCTTCTCTACCTACAGAATGTCTGGTTAGTGCAATCATCTCACATAAAATCAGATTAAAGTTGCTCCATAATGGATCACAAATAGAAATCCATTTGATTTAAAACTATTTTGCAGCAAAACCTCAAATAATGTGCATTCTTCTAAAATTCTGGATTTTTATACCGGTATTCTTTTGATGGGAAAAAACACATTTATAGTTTCCTGTCTTAAAAATGAGATAATAATGAATGAAGGTTTACTTGCTGGCATATAATACATAGTATAAAAACTGGGTAATGTTTGGCACAGCTAGTAAAAGACTTTACACTTACCTAGAGAAAGCCCCTCTTGCAGGTTCAATAATGTTTATTATATTTCTTTTTATTTGGTTTAATTAAATAGTTTCCTTGTTTGTACATTAGCGTAGAATTCGTTTCTTGTTTTCCCCCTACACAGCCAGAAACCTATTTATTAAAACAGGATTGTATATTTTTAACAATTACTTGCTTGATTACAACTGTGAGTGACGCAGTCTCTGAACAGACACATAAAGGATCAGTAAAATGTTTGATTCTGTTTCATTTAAATGGGCATTTAATGGTAGAGGGTCTCTTGCTCAGATAAGATTCTCGTATATTATACCTACATCAATGCAATTTCATACAGTGCATATGGAATTAAGTGCAATGTTTGTTATAGTGTGTTTATTAAACTATTTTATTTATTGTATGAACTGCAAAAAGTAAAACAAAACTCTCTCATGCAGATAATCAAAGGATATCTGCAATACAATTGTTGTTTTCTTTGTTATTAAACTGAAAGGATAACAATACAATTTTATGATTGATTTTTTTTTTAACAAGGCAAATTAATTGCAACTGCCAAATATCAAGCAAATGATTAATTCATGCATGCACATCTTGAATGCTCTCTCTGTATTCTGCCTACTACTAACTACCAATACTCTGTCTCCACTACATTTATTGGTTGTTGACATAATTGCATACTTGCAGTAGAGGCTGTTTACTACAAAAGGGTTTCAGTAGTATTGTATTTGCCACTCAAAAGTTGGCCATCTTTTTTTACTGGATGCTTGATGTGATTTAAAAATATATTGGAGAGAGTATGTCACAATTTTTAAGGTGTACTTTTTATTACTAAATTGTACAGTGGACGTTGCAATAAATTAATTCAACTATATAAAATGTTTTTTGTGAGCCAATAAATGTATGTTTTTAGTTATAATATTGGTGTGTAGGGAGCAATCTCATGTCATTGTTCCATGTCTCCATGCAGCTGCTTTCTGATAAGCTATCGTTTCTCCTACTCAATGTAGGCGTCATGACTTGGGTGAGTCAGACTTTGGTGTTTTACTGTTGAGTGCTATACTTATGTGGGAGCATTTTTAGCAGTGCAGGTGTCTGATCTTGTTTTCTTCCCGTTGTTCTGTTGATAGGTTGCTTGGGAAAACGTGGCAGTGCAGTGGTAACGTGACTGAAGCTTATCCCAGCACAAAGTCATATGGTTGAGGGCACCTGGGAAACTAAGAACATGTCTAGCACCACACCATATTTCAAAATTAAATATACAAAAATCTGTTTGTTCTTTTGAAAATGCAGGATTCTGCTGAAAAAGTGCTATTAATTGATGTGTTTTGTAAAAGATGTTTCCCAGTGCCAAATGCCATTTAGCAAATGCACGTCGACCAATTAATCTATAAAATAAAGATTGGAACCCAGGATGCAAAGGGCCACTGAAACATAAAGCTGTTACCTGTGCTATGCATCCAACTGTAGCTGAAATATATTCCATTGTGTTGTGGCAAAGACTTTTATACATCAAAAAGTTACCTTTGTGGTTGCTTGTGGGGCTTAGATGAAGTAGTGCGTGTATACCACTGCTTTCAAATGTATGTGCTGCATGGAGAAAATGGGGACAGATTTAGCAAAATATATGATTAGAGGTTACCACTAGTGAATAATGACTCCAACGGGAGAAAATAATTGTTGCGTATCAAAAAAAATTACGCACCTCATCTGGTGACGATATGATTCCCTTTTTGCAAATTTGTGGCAAAACAATATGGATCAGATCCGCCCATCACCACAGAACTCCCCCACTTGCTATTAGATCCTATGGGATTTTTTATCCGTGGGTGAAAGTTTGAGTTCAGCATTTAAAAAATATGATTCTAAAATTCCCATAGTAATGAATAGAAAATGGTGTAGTCTTTCTGTGCTGACAAGTGATGGGCGAATCTGACCTCTAGATAACTGATAAATCTGCCCTAACTGTCTTTAAGCGGAAGATTACTTTTCGGTATGACTTCTGGTTTGCTGTTTTTTGTGATATAAGTTTATGGAGCAAGTTTCTGAGTCAGTATTTGATTAGTTTGCTATGTAGCTTTTTTCTTTATTTTTTTTTTTGTAGTTTTTACTGCATTTTATAACTTCAAACCCATATTTAATACTTTTGCATGATTAAAATACAAAATATATAAAATATTTTTGAGGGCCATCAACACCAATCCTGTAAATGAACGCAATCTTTGCACATAAATAAAATGTGTTGTACATCTGCATTTCAATGTTCCTCAGCAGCTGTAATATACGTTTTTCATTAAAGGGGGAGTATCCCTAAATATAAACATGTAACATACGCTTCATCATTCTGAAATAAGACATTTTATTTATAATAATTATTATACTTTATATTGTACCATTTCTGAAAAAAATACTCTTTACTATCCTTCTCACAGCATTTGTTGCTTTTTATGCAGGTGTCAGATTTTGATTGACAGTTGGGTCTCCTTTTGCCTAAACCTAGAGGACGTAATACAACTCACTCTTTCAAAAGCACCAACTCTGATAGAAATCCTCTCTCTGCCTCAACATGTGTTGAAGTAATTCTGTAAGATTTTTATTTGTGCCTGAATTAGTTATTTGAGTGAGCTCCAATACATCTGCTAGAAAAAGGAGCCCCACCTAAAAGATATTTTAGGTCTGTCTTTCAAAATCGGACTCCTGCAAGAAAAGAGACAGATACTAAGAAGGGGGGGGTGGGGTTAGTGAAAAATATTGATTATTTCAGAAAAGATACAGACTTTTTAACTATATCTAGAAAGTTTCCTATTTTCAGTATGATGCTTGTATTTTATTTTTTGTGGTAGTTCCCCTTTATGTTCAAACTGTCATCTTACAGAATCTACATTTGCTGCATGGTTGAAAGCCAAATAGATCATAGGTACAAAAAACATGGTTGTTGGTAGCAGTTTTGCCATATTTCCCAACTGTCCCAGGAACATTCCTGATTTTGACAGCTCAGCCCGCAGTCTTGGATTTTTTTTATTAAAAAAGTCCAGAGCTTTGCTTTGATGTTCTTGCACTGATACCAAAAAATACAAAGTTTCTGAAACTTAATTAAAATAAGAGGCTTTTCGGAACAGATTCCAGAATACCCTGCACTTCGATACATTTGTAACAGTTTAAGATAAGTCTCTTGGGGAACGGAGACTCACAGCTTAAAGGGAAATTTCACTTTCATTAGTAAGGCTGTTATAACACATAAAACATTGCCCTAAAACTTCCAGAAATGTGGTCATAACCGGCTAAATTTTGCAAAAGGTACATGATAATTAGGGGGTGTAGCCATAAAATGGGCGTGGTCAAATATTTCCCTCTTTCCATGTTTCAGATGTTGAGAGCTATGGTTTTGCTCTGAAGCCACCAGGCTGTTACTTGTCTTCTAATTCCCAACCCACCTGCAAGATGTCAGAATACATTCTTGCGTCTAAGTAGTCTTCATAGTGTTGGGCCCATGCTCTGTTTTGTGAAGGGAATCGCTGTGCTTATGGGACATGTGAGTTAGTAAATACCAAGAAAACGAGGAAATCTGAAAATTCCATAACCTTATCTATTTCATTCACCCCTGCTTCCTTGTTATTACTTTCATTTTTTATACACTAATAAAGTACATTTACCTTTATGTCCATCAATTGCTCAAATCTCCTAAAATGCCACGTCTTAATACAGGTGTGTGTTATTTACAGTCTGGGGGCAATGGTACAAGAAATACAGTATACATAATTGAAAGGCCATCTACCATAAAACAAAATATGTATATATTATATTTACTGGCCTGTAATAAGAAAATTGTTCTATAAGAAAGTGTGAGAGCTGAAGCCAAAAAACCATGATCGGGTAGTGCAGGATTTCACTGCATCTCTATGACAATAGAGCAGTGTTCAATAGCAATGCTTGATATATAGACATAAGAAAAAGTTTGGGAACCCCTCTCAGCCTGCATAATTTACTCCCCTTTCAACAAAAATATAAAAGTGGTATGTGTCTCATTTCCCAGGAACATTTGAATGCTGGGGTGTTTTTTGAACAAAGATTTTAGTGAAGCAGTATTCAGTTGTATGAAATTAAATGAAATGGCTGTGCAATAAAATGGGTTCCCATGTAATTTTGCTAATTTGAATGCGTGGAACTGCTCAACACTGATTACTAGCAAGACCAAATTGGGTGGATTGGCTCGTTAAGCCTTGAACTTCATCATGAGACATGGTAAAGTATTTAAAGTGGCCCATTGCAAGTTTTGCTTCATTTGACTCTTCTCTCAAAAGTGACAGCATGGGATTCTCAAAACAACTCTCAAAAGATCTGAAAACAAAGATTGTTCAGTATCTTGGTTTAGGGAAAGGCTACAAAAAGCTATCTCAGAGGTTTAAACTGTCATTTTCAAGTGTAAGAAATGTAATCAGGAAATGGAAGGTCACAGGCACTGAGGCACAGTTTATGTAAAAACCCAGGTCTGGCAGGCCAAGAAAAATACAGGAGCGGCATATGCAGAGGATTGTGAGAATGGTTACAGACAACCCAAAGATCACCTCCAAGAACATCTTCCTGCAGATGGTATATTTGTACATTGTTCTACAATTCAGAGCAATTAGCACAAAGAACATCTGTATGGCAGGGTGATGAGAAAAGCCCTGCAAAAACAGTGTTGATTGTTTTATGCAAAAGTCACAGTCATTTTGGAACAAAAATGTAATCATTTGGTCATAACAAAAATTGCTTTGCATAGCGGAAGAAGAATTTGGCGGAGGTTCCTTCATGCTGTGGGGCTGTGTGGCTAGTTCAGGGGCTGGGGCCCTTGTTAAAGTCGGGGGTCAGATTAATTCAACCCAATATCAAGAAATTCTTCAGTATAATGTTCAAGCATCAGTCACAAAGTTGAAGTTATGCAGGAATTGGATATTCCAAAAAGACAATGACACACTTCGAAATCTACAAAGGCATTTATGCAGAGGGAGAATATTCTGTAATGGCCGTCACAGTCCCCCAACTTGAATATCATGGAAAATCTATGGGATAATTTGAAGCAGGCTGTCCATGCTCAGCAGCCATCAAATTTAACTGAACTGGAGAGAATTTGTATGGACGAATGGTCAAAAATACCACCATCTAGAATCCAGACACTCATCAAAAGTTATAGGAGGCATCTAGAGGCTGTTACATTTGCAAAAGGAGGCTCAACTAAGTATTGATGTAATATCTCTGTTGGGGTGCCCAAATGAATGCACCTGTCTAATTTTGTTATGATGCATATTTTCTGATAATCCAATAAACTTTATGTCACTGCTCAATACTACTGTTTCCATAGGGCATGTTATATATTAAAAGGAAGTTGCTACTTTGAAAGGTCAGCCAATGATAATCAAAACACCAGTGTACAGGCTCCTTCCATGGACCAATCAACTGTCAGTGCAAACAGTTTTACTATTAGGGTGACATGTTTAGCACTGAAAATTATTTTTGACATTCTTCCATTCAACACAGGATACACATTATATAACAGATAAGTTCTGAAGAATCCCATGATATACTTGAGGTTATCAGTTATCTGCTGTGTATCCTGTGTCTTTCCAGCTTTGAATGGCTGCCCCATGGTTACACAGCAGCTTGCATAAATAAACTATAGTGGAGTTTATTAAACAAATATACCAGTTTTAACAGAGCAGGGCAACAGTTGCAGTGGATGTCACAAAGGCAAATTTCATTATTTGAATAAAAGGTCTTTGTAGTAGACTGCAGGTATGGGATCCCTTATCCAGAAAGATTTGATGTATGGGAAGACCATCTTCCACAGACTTCATTGTAAGTAAATAATTACAATTTGCAATAATAAAACAGTACCTGACACTTGAGGGCACCTACGCTGCATGAATCAGTATTGGTGGAAATCATCATTGGGATAATTTCATGTTTGAATGTTTTTAGCAGGCTTTAGGTATTGGGATCCAAATGACGGAAAGATCCCTTATCCGGAGAGTTCCAGGTCCCAAGCATTTTGCATAATAGATCCAATACCTGTATGATGTAGGTAACAGTAACATTGAACCAACTAAACAACACTATGTTTAAAGCTATTAAGATTAGCATGCATGTCCTCCATGCATAAGCCATATGGACTGCAGCATAAGCCAAATCAAAGCCAGCCTCAAATATCAACATATAAAATTAGAACATTTTACATGGAATTGCTTAAAAAGGCAGAGTGATAGTACTGTAAATGGCAGAAGATTTTTAAAAATTGCTCAGCCACCCCCTCAGCTCAAGTGCATGTTAGCAATATAAAGTCTCTAAAATCTCAGAGTCTCATGGGCATTAAAGAGGTAATGAGATACTCAAACTGATGGCATATCATGTGGTATCATAATTATTTCAATGTATTAGGAGGGCACACATGGTGCCGTAACTTAAATCTCCCACTTCTGAAGGGATGATTACACTGCTTAATAACACAATAGACTAACCCTTTCTGTCCTCCTCTCACAGCCAAATTCCGGAAAATTGATTAATGATGGGAACAGATTTTGAGGTTCATCCTTTTTTCCTTCTACTAACGTGCCTGTCATTGCTGTTCCTGCAATCTATACTAGCTAATGATAATGTTCTGTTATCTCAACCTGGCACTGCCCTTGGCACTCTTGGGCTATCAGACAGATGGAAGAAGATGAGCATGTTGTCTTAAAGAATGTCTGCAATCTACCATAAAACCTAACATGCTAGCCTCCATCAAAATAAGATTTTAATTTTCTTTAGATGAAAATGTATTTCCCATTTTGATGTATCTTTAATTAATTACTGGAAATTTTTCCCATCTATGTAGTGATTATGCATTTGTGAAACAACAAAGTAACATTAATGTCTGCAGGCTACTTAGCCTTCCAGTAAGCCATTAGTGTTGATAGATGATTTTATAACTAAAAACAATTGTATTTTTTATTAACTGAAGGAACTACCTGTAGTACATTTACTATAAAGTGTAGATGAAATGACTTTAAAAAATCAAATCTCTGTGCATGTTATGATGGAAATGTGACCCTGTTGATAGTTGGGGAACCTTTCCCAGTTGCTGTCTGGCGTGTTGCCCACTTCACCTATGCCCTGACAGAAGTATTGGTGGAAACAGAAACAGTGGATTTTCTGAAGAAATGACAGAAAACAAGGTACTTCGTTTGTATAAATATACTTGATTTACAAAACATGTTCACATGGATAATACTCACACCACAAGTTTGTGCCTGAATTACACTAAGAGGCAGATTTACTAAGGGTCGAATTCGAGGGTTAATTAACCCTCGAATTTGACCATCGAATTTGCATTGAATTAAAACCCTCTCGAAGTCCAATTTGATTTATCGAAAGATCGAAATTAGAACGATTAGAACAAATTTAACCATTCGATCGAGTTTTTTTATTCGATCAAAAAAACTTTCCCATAGGATTATATAGCAATTCGGTAGGTTTTATCTAACAAGTTGTTATATCAATTTTTATCATATTTTTTTAATAAATCGAATTCGAATTTTTGGCTATTCGATTGAATTTTGCAAATTTGATGGTCTAAGACAGTATTCTAAAAAAAAATCTTTTCAATTCGAATGCTTCACACGAATTTAGCAAATCTGCCCCTAAGACTACAATTTAATAAGTGTCACCATAAAAATTACCCCACACTGCATCCATTTGTTCTCTCCCTTCTTATAGAGTAGGACACAGGAACAACTCACATAACCCCAGTGCTGGATTAATACAAAATGAAGCCCTAAGCAGGGTTGCACTTTTGGGTCTCCCAAAATTATAGTTTAAAAAAGTAGCCCACCTTCTTCCCTCCCTCCACCTCAGATGCCCCCAATAAAGCTGGAGCTGCAGACAGTGCAGCCACACAGTGGGACCTTTAAAAACAAACAAAAAAAATGATGTGTTCACTTCTTTTTTTTCTGGCACTTGACCCCTAATGCTAAACTGACCCTAGCAGTTAATCTGATCTGGTGTGGGTCCATGGGGAACATTTGGCATTGCTAACTCCATGAAAAGCTTTAGCAGCACACACAAAAAAATTGTGTAGTGCACAGTATGCACACACATACAGTAATTACATGCATATATCTTTTTGTCTTGCTTCTATAAAGTTGTTACCACTGGGATAGCAAAAGAGAAAGCAGACCCCATGTGTGTGTATGTATAAATATATATATATATACATATAGTAAGCTTTCAGGATTCACAACAGACAATTTCTTCAA
Organism: Xenopus borealis; assembly: GCA_024363595.1. Taxonomy (NCBI): domain Eukaryota; kingdom Metazoa; phylum Chordata; class Amphibia; order Anura; family Pipidae; genus Xenopus; species Xenopus borealis. Next base: position 148,968,495 of record CM044432.1, on the reverse strand, counting down.
GTTAAAGGGGAATGAACCCCCCCCTGTAGGTCCCCCTCCTTCCCCCCGGGCTATTGCCCCTAAGTCCCTACAAACCCCTTCATGCAGGTCCCCTCCAGCAATGTTCACAGGGACCATCTTCTCTTCTAACTGATTCTTCCTGGATCTGACGGCGATGGGCTGCGCATGCTCAGTAGGACACTGGTACTACTGCACATGCGCACAAAGTTCACTAAGTTCGCCGATTTATTTACCCACAGGGGTGACCATTTCAGGATACAAAACACAAATCATAAAAATAAATCCTGCCCACTAGTGCTACCTTCACACAAATGAAGAGTTCCCTTACTAAACTGGGCCCCTTATGGACTACCAGTAAAAAAACTATTATAGCCTTGTATATTATGCATGTCTGAGTAGTCATCCAATCCACGCATAAAGGCATTAATAAAATGTGCCATCACAATGACATCCAGTATCCACAATTGACTATCCTCACTGTGAAGAACTACCTACACAAGTTCAGTTAGTCTAGCAGGGTTGTATTTAGGTCCGATGCTGCCTAAATAAGCCTCCTTCATCGCGGAAGTGACATAACCAAACCGTGTGTGTAACGTCACTTTCACTCACCAAGATTGCCCCCATTGCGGAAGTGACGTCAGCA
>CM044432.1:148937668-148950775 GCA_024363595.1 Xenopus borealis | reverse complement strand
AAAAAAATCACCTGTCGAGGTTGCATATAAGTCAATGGTAGAAGTCCCAATGATTTTTTTATGTGCGCTGGGTTTCGTGCAATATACCGAAGTTTTCGGGTGAAAATTATGAAAAAATCATGAAATTCGTGAAAATCAGTTAAAAAAATAAAAAAAAAATTGTGAAAATTGCAGATTTTTTTCCGCAAAGCAAATTTTCGGGAAAATGCAATAATAAATAAAGCATTAAAAACCTAAGCAAATTTGATCAGAGTTTGTAGCAGAAAATATTGAGATAAATTCGGACTTTGATAAATAACCCCCTAAAACGTTGGGGTTTTTGGGTGTTTTCGATGATGACTTTTGTGTGATGATATGAAAAAGCTCTGGTTGAAAAAGTTGCAGTTTTTGTGACTTTTCATTAAAAAATTTGAATAATTTGTGTTTTAGTAAAACCCCCCTCAGGGTATTGTCTGGAAACCATCAGGTGGGCAAAGCCTCAGCAGTAGAGTTTCTACATAGGAAACATTTATTTGCTGTGGCGCTTCAATATTCAAGTCAGTTCCTTATACCTATGGCATCCTTTATATATATGAGAGTATTCTTTTTCCCCCTCAGAGTACAGAAAATGAAACTCAGAGAAGTCTTAACAAGCAAGCATGTGAATTATGTGAAACTCAAACTGAGTTTCCAATTTAGTACTATTGATTTATAAGGTCTTTTCAATTACTGAATTCTTCTCGGTAGGACTCTTTTACGTGAGGATCATACGACATTGACTTCAGTTACTTAGGAAGGGGAATTTTGTGTCTCTGCCTTAAATTGATGAAGCCACAAATGAGGATTTTCTAGGAAACATTTATTATGGGAAAATCTAGAATTCATTAACAGAAGAATGAGTTGTGTATAAAAGAAAAGTCGCTGAAGAAAATAGGAATTACTGTACTTATTGTGAGCATTCTATAATATATGAACCTATTTGAATTCTGAAGAAAAGCAATTTAGAATCTTATTAAATTTCCTTCCTTTTTATTATGTGTTCATGCTTGGGTGACTCCGGCACTAGCTGTGGATCATAACTAAGAACAATTGCAGTCATCCCTTCCTTGTTTTTATTTCAGAAATTGGTATGCTCTACTGTATATAGCTTTTGAAAATGAATTTAAAAGAGGACGGGAAAGGCCATGGCATGGTAAATAAGTGTTGCATTATAAGATTCCACTAGGAGTAAACACAAATAAAAACTCTCATGGTTTATCACTTTTTATTTCACCTCAACTTTCAAATGCATGCTTTTTTATTTGCCATTTTGTATGGGTCAGAGGAATGAAACAGATAAAGAGCCATGGCACACCTTCAGTTTGAGAATTTAGCATATAAACAACGATTCCCAAGGGAAGAAGAAGAGAAGAAGAAGAGCTTTTTGTTTGTTCTATTGAAAGATAAATACCTATTGAGAATAAACCACCATATAGTTTCCACTGTGCAAAGAATTAGTAGTAGTTTGCACAATCTTAACATCCATGAACACTTGGGTCCATAAATGTTAAATATATATTATTATTTGATGCAATGTACATTCTGGAGCTCGTCCAACATGAAGGGCTTGAAGCAGGTGCAAAGACATGATAGGCTTAGAAAATGTTCACCTCAGTGCACCAATCAATCAAGTATTTGTGCTGTACCCAATGTATGCTCAATGAATGAAGAACAACAATAATGTTTTTACTGTGATACCATGGTAGGCTTAGAAAATGTTAACCTTAGTGCACCAATCAATCAAGTATTTGTGCTGTACCCAATGCATGCTCAATGAATGAAGAACAACAATAATGTTTTTACTGCGATACCATGGTAGGCTTAGAAAATGTTAACCTTAGTGCACCAATCAATCAAGTATTTGTGCTGTACCCAATGCATGCTCAATGAATGAAGAACAACAATAATGTTTTTACTGTGATACCATGGTGGACCTACCCAGGCCCACTCCCTGGCTAGAAACTCTGGGTGCTGCCCCCGACCTCCCCACTTGGCTCAGATTGTTAACGTAAAACAAATGAGGAACGTGTAAAGGGGGTTTGGGGTAAAGGCAGGGGACCCAGGGAGGTGGAGGGTGTTGTGGCTGAGGCTGGGATGGGGGCACTTTAGATCCACTATGATGATGTACAGTTATGGTAAAAATATATATACATATATATTTAATATTATTCACTACAATCTAGCCATTCTTGTATCCACTAGAATTACACAGCTCTATACACCAGATCGACCACATTGTGTTCGGCAGGAGAGCAGCTGGATTTAAACACATTAATGCTGTTCTTGTTTTTTTCAACACCCATCAACCTTCGTTGTGCATATCCCAGGCTGGTTGGCGTCTTTCAGTCCAGGTTTTCCAGTTCTAAAATATGTTTTCATTCAAGGAAGATTAGCTTGTAAAAATACTCTGAAAGTCCAGATGGTCGCTGATACTCAATTTATTTTTCATTATCATTGGTTTTACTTGTCTGGCAGTGTGATTCAAAACTAATTATTTTGTTCCTTGGGTGTTTGTCTTAATCAGCTTTGCCTTCCCACACTGCCGATGTGTCACTGACAATTTTTATGCCTCCTGATATTCATTTATAATGCTTCAACTATATTGCACTTTAGATATAGAATGGTGGAAGCAGCACTAACATACTAAGGAAGAAGCAAGAAAAATGTATCACTGAGCATTAGCACAATTTTTTTTCTGTTCAGGATACCTGCATTTGTATGCATATAGTGATGGGCGAATCTCCTTTTGGATGCAGGTGTCTCGTTTTGGACACACGCTGGCATAAAAAAAACGGGCGCTGGCGTTGAAAAAATGGACGCCGGCATTTCGCGGTTGTTTCGTGAATGTATTCGCCTGCAGCAAATCAAGGGAATTCGCTATGAATAAATTTGCCCATCACCACTGCATATCTGTGTCTCTCTCAATCTATCGATCTATCTATCGATCCAATCAATTAGTATACGGTGTACCTATCTATATCCCAGTGTAGCTTATATTGGACTTCTGGAGTCTAAGAAGAGTTACATAGTTACAGTATATCGGCTTGAAAAAAGACCAAAGTCCATCAAGTTCAACCCCCCCTCTAGATGAAACCCAGCATCCATACACACCCTTCCATACGCTCACTTAAATGATATATACGCATATCTATACTAAGTATAGAGTTTAGTATCACAGTAACCTTTGATATTATGTATATCTAAGAAATCATCCAAGCCACTCTTAACAGAATCAGTCATCACAACATCATATGGCAGTTCATTCCACAAGCTCACTGCCCTCACTCTGAAGAACCACCTACTGTATGCCCTAGGTTGTTGCGCAGTTCTCCAATTTAGCCAAATCACTCTTTGGCTGATTATGCTGATCCAGCTGAGTGTGCCCAGGGGAGCCTGGGTACCGCAAGGCCCAGAAAAGCCATGTGCATAGAGGAACCGGGTCCTCTAGTGTCTAAGTCAGAAAGCAGGGACCCCGTGAATGAGGTTAGCTAAACAGAGTTAGTTCTGTCATAGACTCTCTAGGAGTTTAAGGTAGAGAGGACAGATAGTAAGAGCAGTTGGAGCTCCATCGAGGATTGTAGCAAGGAGTAGCTTCCCAATGCTTTTGAATTGCCTAGAGTGAAGGGGCCACAGTGTATAGGGTGTCAGGATTAGAAGGTTTTCTCCATGACCACTATACTGGTTGGGAGCCGGACCACTTTGAGGTATATTACAGAAGATGGAAGTACTACTCAACTCCCTTGCCTGATGAGGTCAGTGTTATCTGCTATGTAATCTAACCTTTTTCTGCTGCTGTGTGGCATTGTGTATGCCTTGTACCTCTGTAAGTAAACCCTGGGCTCATTTGTCTTTACAAATAAATTGTTTTTCGTTTGGTTTATCACAAGAATCTCATGGTGTCCATTATTTCTATTTGGTGTAGCAAAGTAGCATGAGAGTTGTAATTAAACTATTCCACCTGGGAAATCTTCCATGTAGCGAAGGCCCTAGCTTGAAGTGTTTTGAGTCTTATGTAATCCATGTTCTTATAACTAGCTGGGCATTAACCCCTTTTTGGTCTGTCTAGTCAAATTAGCATTACATTTTGTATAAAAAAACTGTTGAACCAAAAATCTTGTATCAAAAAGCTTTGTAAGGAAACATCTATTGAACTCAGTTATTCAATAATATGTTTATGACTCCTATTTGTTCCTAATATATTTAGGACTTCTGGAAGTTCTCGTGGGAACTGTTATGTTTGGTAGCCTAGGATGAGGAGAGTATAACAATGCTTTATTAACAGGCTCATACAGGCCTTACACAACTGTAGTACTTCCTACTTTCACTTTCAAACTGTACAGAAAGTTCTGTGTATGCACAGTACAAATCCTGTGCACAGTGACACCTGCTGGCCAGTTGTATAAACACCAAAGGACCTTCCTTTATTATAGCCAGGGCAGAATAAGTACTCAAATACTAATAACTTCTTTGCATGTGATTGTTGGGAGCCTGACCAGCTCCTAATGATGGCATGGGAAGTGAGGTATGTTGTTGACCAAGTGGTTATGATAATGATATGAGCTCATTGTTTATTAGTGCATATAAAACTGGGGGTCTCCATTTTGTTGGCTGAGATCTCTTCAGTGGAGTAAACACCCATTCTGCCCAGGACCCTTGGTTCCCACTTGTGACCTCTCTGAACCAACAGAACCAGGATCTCCCAGTCGCTTGGTGCAGATGATTCTAAAACAGTGATGCATTTTTACTTTTAGTTCTAACATTATTAGTAATAAAGTTTTATCTAGCATACTAGGGCAGATTTATCAAGGGTCGAAAAGTAAATTTGAATATGAGTGTCAAAAATCATACATTCTGATTTTAATCCTCCGATTAGAATGTAAATTTGAATGTGAGACGTATCACACCTGATCATAAAAACAGTCCTAATTTAAATAATCGCCACCTAAAACCTGCCAAGTTCATTTACAAGTCAACGGCAGAGGTCCATTGAGCCATTTGGAGATTTTAACAGCCTTCCTGTCGTTCAAGTTTTTTTTTTGGTAGAAGAGCTCATAAAAATTGAATACGAATCAGATGCAATTAAAATTTTCAGGTCAGAACCATTCAATAGAATATTAGACATTCTAATTTTTCTTAATTAACCTCTTAGTCAAATTATGAGTATATTGTGAGAATTTAAAAAAATTCACACAAATTCGAAATTTGACCTTTGATAAATGTGCCTTGCCCGAGTGGTCTCATTCTGTGATTATTACATGTATATGACTCATATAAGGGATGAAGCTTCTGTATCCTCTGCATTGCTGAGGACAAAACATGGATTTTACAATTTAATTGTCCAAATTCAAGAGCTAGAAATAAGAATGTTTTTGTTATGTCTCTAATGACAGAAAATTTAGCTCTGCTCTTTGAGTCCATAACATAATATACAGAATCTGAATACATCAAATGAAAGAATCTGCTTGAATTATTTACATGGAATACTTTTAGTTTTCAAGGATATTATTAAACTAAAGCTCCAATCAGGAAATCACAAAAGAGCTGATGCACATTATTTCTTGCTGTTTCACCTCTAAAAATATGTAATTGTTAGAGATGAATAATGTATTCTATGGCCTGGAGATAAACATCTCAAGCAGCAGATTATGGTGTGGAACTCAGAGGACAAGGCAATAAATTAATATAAAGGAATTACTTTTTCTAGACTTTCACTGGCATCCTTATTCAGTGTAGGTGTCTGATAAATGTATCCCCCATTTATTTGTATTCCCCCTAAGAATTAGGCACAAAGGGGACCCTTTGTCTAAATAAGGGAGTAATTCCCCATTTTCTGGGTTTGACCCCTAGCTATCCCTAGCCACTAGGTGGTGCTGTGTAATAATATATAATGACTGGCATGTGGTCTCAGGGCTTTTTCCCAGTTGCCTCTCGTGAGGACTTTCCAAAAGAGGAAAGAGTCCTACATGGAGCCATAATTTGCCAGGACTAGTCAGAGTTAGCTAGGCCCTGTAATAGTTTCTGCAGGAAAGCCAGACAACTATATTATGAGCAGCTTTTGAGCTACACCAAAGAGATTAGAAGGGATTAGATTCCCCAAAGGCATTGTGGCCTAGCCAGGGAACCAGAGACAGGTAATAGAGGCTAAGTTAGATTCCCTCCTGACTTACAGAGGCAACAGGAGTAACTCTGAGAGGGATATATTCTGCTATTGATCTGTATTGTACTGACTATGCAATATATACAGTATATATACAATATTCTTCAAAAAACAAAAGGGCAAATAGGAACCTAGAAGTGGTGATATAGAATGTTTTACAAAAGGGGCACATTATTTTTATAATATGAGATGCAGTATGGTGACTCACAGTTAAGCCCTTAAGAATTTATATTCACAAACTTAATTTTAAAAATGTTATCTGATTGCTTTGACAGATACAGACTAGACCTTAGCATGCACACAGAGAGATACATAAACACTATGCTATTTAGTGGTTGGAAGATAAAGAGGGGCACTCTTTGCATTACAGTTGTAATGGTTCTGCTTCTAGACGTGGGAGAAAGGCTTGTATGAACCCTCCGAAAATGTTGTTGCAGGTGGTAATACTGTCTGAAAAAATAATCCCATTGCAGTTAATAGTCATTGCTATACTATCTTTTATCCCTTCATGGAAATTAAGACATCCATACAGTTGTACAAGTTGTAGTTTCTAATTGGCAGCACTCCAAATGAATGTACTTTTACATTTTATTTGCATGTTTACAAATGCTTAAACATATACTGTTGCTATAGCAGTTGTTCTTTCTAAGTGGGATGTGATGCATGACAATTCCTTACCTCACAAACACTGGCTAAAACCCAATGCACCTCTTCATACAGAGACCATATAGATTATACTAGTATTCATCAGAAGTTCTATAGCATGCCCTGGATCTATTAACCTTGCAAATATGATACTTGGAGTACAAAGCTTGTTATGTCACTCTCATTACAGGATGCTTTTGCTATAACCCCCTTAAGGAAGGTGGCTTTTTAACATATATCTAATAAAGTGTGTTTTTATACTGAGGTCTGCATTTGTTATTAAGGGGGTTTGGATAATGATTGCTATAGCCATGATATTATCAAGTGGAAAGTAAGCAAATCAGAAACTGGAAAATAAAATAATATGATAGGGGAAGAATTAGCATGGGCAAATAAAAACTATATTTTTAAAAAAATGCTACATGTCTGCAGTTGATCCAACAATGGACAAAATTTTTTTTATCTATGTATTTATTTTGCTGGCTAATAGAATGTGCCAGTTGGTAAATTGGTGTGGCTTACAGTTATTTACACATCCAGGTAAACCAAGGGGCCCTATGCTTGAGGTGTGTCATCATTAGACAGCATATATTTTCTTTCATTTATCCAAAGTGATCAAGCCAAATCAAACATGACTGACCTTCTCTAGGGGAAGCCCCACTAGAGAAATGCCTTACACGTGCATACACTAATATTTCCATTAGACCTTATAAAATACAAAAAGTGACAATCATTCTATTTAGATGATGGTGCTTGTGGGAATACAGCACAACCTCAACTCTGCTTCCAAAATGGAACTTGGGACATGCTGACTAAGCCATTTCTAACACTGAGCCATCTGCTCACACTCTCTGCAATCTTTTATTAAATGGCAGTATTGGATGATTTTCATATTGTGGAAAATCACACAAAGAAGGTACCTTACATCAGAATGACATTGTTATAACCAGCCATATGCTTACTATAAATTGTCATTTATTTTTATGTTCCCTGCATTTCCCTGCCAAGTGACAATGTTTGCTGTTTCTGCATGCATAATCAATGCTACATTTGTCATCTTTTCAATTTATTTGGCTTTTAATTTCAGATAAATTAACTTTCTGTAACATTGAAGCAAGTGGTCCCAAAGCAGCACATACAATTTCCATAATTCCCCTAAGATTCTTAGCATAACCAATGAGTTTGTAAATGTATGTTCAGGGAGTACAAAAATAGGATGCTTGGCACCAAAGTGATAGTCTACCTTGGAAACAACACTAATGTCCATTGAATGCAATAACACTGTCAGGCAGGTTAAATCCATATGAAAGGAATGCATTATGATCCTGAGTTAGTTGGAGTCATGTTTATCATGGCTTTATTCAAGTAATGACAAGGTTAGCCCTGTCGTACAGTGTTCACATTAACAATTTGGTAAAAAAAAACACTACTTTGGCTTCAAAGCCAATATCCAAGTGACAATTCATGAAAAATTACGTTAACACAAAATTGATTAAGCCTTTCATTGAGGGCTATTTTATGTATCCAAATTTATAAACAATTAGGTGAATATCGTTTTTAAAGACACCAACAAAATAACAATATTTATAGGTATTATACTTATTTACATCACCAGCAATATTTGCAGTCGTTTCCAGGAGACAAAATCAAACCCACAGAAAACGGAGTCTCGTTGTGGTATGAGGAGTATTACTGCTAGAAAATCTAACTGCATTGAAAGAGTAAGGACAGAACTACACGGCTGATTTACGTGCGTTCTGACATGACAAAACACAGGTGTCATTTCGTGTCAGATGAAATCAGCTTCTACATGTGACATTGCTATTACTTACATTAGAACCGGCACATCAGACATGACACCTACGTTTGGCCTCCTCACTTCGGCATGCGCGTAAATCGGCCATGTAGTTCTACCCTAAGATATTTTATGAGTGCCATAATCATTTTACAAGGCAACTTGAAGTAACGGAACAACAAGGAAGCCAGTGTCCATTCATAAAAGAATAGTAGTTTATTGAACAACATTAAGGGCAGAACTACACGGAAGACATTGCAGCGTTTATGTCGGACCCGACACTGGGTGACAAACGCTCCGACAGGAACAAGGTAAAGTAATAGGAAGTTGGACAGTGTCGCAGGGTTGATCTGACGTGACACGACTGTCGGATGAAAATGCTGCAAGCTGCAACTTGTTGCGTCGAATCAACCCTGTGACACCATCTGATTTCCTAATACTTAACCTTGTTCCTGTCAGAAATGCTGCAAAGTCTTCTGTGTAGTTCTGCCCTTAGAATCCAAATCAGTATGCCACAGACATCTTATGGGCTTCTTGCTTAACACGTTTCGTGGTTTCCACTGCCACTTCATCATAAGCTATTGACAGCCATCCCCATCATACTTAAAACAAGTAAAAACCCTGCCCATAAAATCATTATTAACCCTATATAAAGGATCCTATCAATTCCCATTATCAATTGAGACATGATACATCATATCTAAAAGTAATACAAATAATAAGTAATTGCAGTAATACACTCCAATTATTATTATATTCTGAAACTATATTGAATCAAAAATATTGGGGTGTATTACTGCAAGACCCTGTACTACCTAAAGTTTTGGATACACAACCTTCCTTTGTCGTCAAGAAGAATAGGAACTTAACATCATGGGTATCTAGGGGGCTTTTTAATTCCAAGAGATCAGAGGCCTCTGGCTCTTGGCTAAGAGTTAAAGGTAATTATAGATGTGGTACGCAAATCTTGTTGTTACCTAAAACTTCTAAGGAATTTACTGCTACGAACACAGGGAAAACATATGAGGTCATTATTATAAATTATAAATATATACATTATTTTGTGTATCGAAAGGGATTGTATACCTAATGATGTGCTTCTGTGGTTCCCAATATGTGGGAAAAACAGATAGAAAAGTGGGTACATGCATATTAGAACACGTTTCATCCCTTAAGAGGAAGGACTTCAGCTGCAGTGAAGTATGTGCAGGATAAACACAAGGGGATCATGAGGATAAAAGTTTCAGATGAACTAAAATTTTACATAAGGAAAGGTGGTCAAGAACGAAAATTATTATTGAGAGAAGCATATTGGATTTATTATTTGAAAACTACGGAAATTTACTGTGGCATGAATAGGGAATGGGATGTTTCATGCTTCTTTTAAACCTACCATCGGATAAGATTTGTGCTTAGTTGATGTGGCTATAACTCCTTACATTTCTTCTTTCCTCTTTTTCTTTCCATTTAATTAGTATGTATTTTCTTTCAGGGTTTTTATTGCCTTCGTAGTAGGATTTTTGTAACCATAATGTCTGTGGTTACATTTAAATCCAGCAAGTGCTACATGTATCAGTGTTCATCTTGTGAATCTACCTAGGGTGACTTGACACTAATGTTTCAAATGTATGTCATCTTTTATTGCTTATTGATATGATGTAGCATGCCTCACTTAATAATGGGAATTGATAGGATCCTTTATATAGGGTTAATAATGATTTTATGGGTGGGGGTTTTCCTTGTTTCAAGGATAATGGGGGATGGCTGCCAATAGTTTCTGATGAAGTGGTGGGAAGCCATTTAACGTGTTAATTGGGCAACCGATAATATGTCGTGGCATGCTGATTTGGATTTTTAATGTTGTTCAATAAACTCTATTCTTTTAACAAATGGACACTGGCTTCCTTGGTGCTCCATTACTTCAAGATGCCTTGTGAGAATCCGCTGTGTGGGATTGCGGCATACGTGTACAGTAGTGTAACTAGATGTTACTGGGCCCCCCAGCAAATTTATTTTAGGGCCCCCAAAATATCCAGACGTTGTCCTGTTTTACCACTATATATTGAAATTGCTCATTAAGTAGGGCCTAATGGGCCCCCTATTCCTCCTGGGCCCCCCTGCAGCCGCAGGGTCTGCTTCCTCTGTAGTTACGCCCCTGCGTGTATCACACTGGAGCTTTGCACAGTTTTGTAAGTGCTCCCACTAACGTTAAGTACAGAACTGCCATAATCAACTCAAGCATTGGTAGATTTTTGAGAGTCTTAGAACTTATGATATTATATGGAAATGTGGTAAAAGTAACTTGTGTTGTTGTTTAGAGCTTCAGAAACTTAAAGATGTTAGACACAAATGCAGCATTTCCCTGTAATCCGAAAATGCTCAGCTTTTTATTCTCTTAACCTTTTCTTTCAGGCTTTTGGTAAGTGCAGTGATCACAGTGGTACTGTATTTATTGCATGGTAGCCAAGCTCTGCTGCATTGATCACACTATTTGACCTTTGTATCCAAGACCTTCCAGTAAGAATTGTGCTTTCCACTGACTTTTCTGAAAGTAGTTCAGTGTACTTCAGTGCTTATAATAGGGGTTTCAGAAGGTGATCAACTAACATTCTCCCTTACAGTACAATTGCACCTAAATAAGAATAATCAAAATACAGTAACGTCAACTGTTTCAATCTTGTGCAAAAAGATTGTAATGTATTGTATTTTTCTGATGCTGTTGTTTACCATAGACAGGGATGGGCATGGCACACATTTCAATTGCATGTGGTGTCCAACATATGTGTAATTACTTAATGTGTTTATATAGTATAATTAACAGAATGATGCAATGTTTATGTAAATTTGTGTACATTTAAGAGAAGAGATGCATTTCTGGACTTGTCAGGTGTTTCAATTTCCTTGCCATATAAGGGTTTTGTAATACCAGTACTGTATTTTCAGCTTATTTTATCTATATCTTAGTCAATAATGAAGTGACGTGTCTGTTTTAATTGGCTGTAGTAACCCCTGATTACCAAAACTAACACTTTTCACTCTGAAAACCCTCCAGTCTGTTAAGCATTTCTTCTCCAGTTTATGAGTGGCCGCATGGGAAGTAGTCCAAATTCACTCGCACACCCTGGCCTTCACCAAAAGTGATTCCCTGGTGCACAGCAATGGAGGAATTGGCTCCTCTTTTCCAATGGATGCAAAGAAGTCACTGCACACAGGTGAAGCTAGCAGGGTAAACCTTGCTAATACTTTATTGCAGCATGCAACATTTTGGGGTCACCCCCTTTCTCAAGCATGCTTGCATCCATTGGCCCCATGGGAAGTCTCTAGTCCTTCAGCAGAGAAGGTACTCAGTGGGCCATCAACCTTCGTCTTTGGAATGAAGCAGTCATAGATTAATCTGTGTTTGTTATTATTTATCTCTGTCTCTTTTTTAATCAACATTTATCCCAAATGAACTCCTCTGTTTTGCAAAGTCATTTTCACCAGAGCCAGATAAGAATTCAGCCAGGTGACTAGACTGTTTTTATAAATATTTGTATTTTCCCCAGGAAAATCTTCTGCATGTGCCTGTAATCACACATCGAAAAGTCAGATTACATGTTGTCTATGCCAGTCTAGATACAAGACGACTGAAATGTGTTAGAATCCTAATTATGCTTTGAAAGCAGCAATTAAGCTTCCTAAAAACAACCTCCTATGGTGAATGCATCTTGAAACAACCTGGAATAGGAGAAGCTCATGGAAGCACAGCCATAATTTTTCTCAGTAATATAATGAGGATAAAAGCAGACAGGGAAATTGTTTCTTGGACTAATTTTAGAGGCAGCAGGTGCTTTGGCGTTCCTGCCGAAAGACATACTGAAGAAATAGATATTTAATAATTAGGATTTTCTTTGGTAGCCCTGCTGGGGCAGATTTCGAGAGATGTTCTAACATGCTGGCATTGGAAATGAGATATTTGACTTAGCATTTTGTTTAATGTCAAAGTGGAGGGAAGGATGCTTGAAGAAAATACAACAATGTCTATTAAATTTAACAGAGACATGGTACAAAACAAAACTTTAATTTATAGTGACATCAAAGTTATAAAACTTTCTATTGGTAATGTAATTATCTATTCATTTGTTATTTCAGATTCCTGCTGTTGCAAATGCCTTTATACGTTTTTTGTTTATTTATCAATAGCCAAAGCTACCCAATATTTAATGGGTAATTCAGCTGATCCAGATAGTATTATATTTGTTTCTCTTCACTGCTCTATTTATATATGCTAAAGTTTTATCATGTCTGTATGCCGTCTTCCTGTTTGCCGTTACCAAGCTGTCTGTCTATTATTATTGGTGCATGAGCTTACACTTATCAGAATTTCATTTTCTTGGTGCAGTTTGTGAAGATGTGCAAATGTTGTTAATAATAATTGCTAATAATTGCTAAAATAGTGAAATAATAAAACAGGATAGACTCTCTACTTATCTCAGTAACCTCCATGGATTTG
>CM044432.1:148910733-148921361 GCA_024363595.1 Xenopus borealis | reverse complement strand
ATAAATTCACAATAAATATATCTCAAGGCATCAACAAAAACCGCACTCACAGGTCTTTTATAAATAAACAAAAAGGAGTTTTTGTTTAAACATTTTGGCTCCTAAACACGAGTCTTCACCAGGAAGTGTATACAGTACAAACAATAACCCCTAATATAGGCCAAAATGGCGCCAAAGAACCTCATGACATCATCAGTAAGTGTATATAGTGAGGGATGTGATACCAGCCCCGTAAAAACAATGGAGCTGTTCAATCCTCTGTGCTGACTTTTGTGCAGCGACTATATCGCCTATATTCCTTGTCATAGTGTTTAAAATAGACATAGTGCTAGTATACATAAAGGAATAAGTATATACATGTGGGAATTAAATTAAAATGAAGCTTAAAACAAATAGGAGGTTTTCTCCCCATTCGGGAGTGCAACCTTCTTACCCCAAGTAAGTACTCTAGTAATAGCCATATGTCCTCTCACCATGTTTGCCTTGTCGCCCCTTTTTGTGTTTGCAGGACTCGATCCTTCCATTTGTGCCGGCGTCTCCCCATCCTATTGCACCTGGGAGTCTATACGCTCAGCTACCATGAACAGATAATCAGATAAGGATTACACCCAGAAACTATAAGGAAATAGACCTACATTGGGCAATGAGTCAGTATAGAGTAGGGGGTTTTATAGGCAGACTAATGGCTTACACATATCACCTGCAGCCAGGCTGGTAACAGGTGAAACAAGCCATGCTTAATTGCAGTTACAAGGGATAGCCATAGCACTGAACCACATAGAACAGTGGCAAAGCAGAAAACACAGGAACACCAGATCAACTCCAGGCAGGCTATTAAATTGGCACTTATGAGCAAGATCCACTCATATGTGAGAGGCCTAACCAAGTTGATTAGCATGGCAGAACTGCTGTGTTTTTAGAGAAAGGAATGGCACAAAGGTGATTATAGGTACTGTGTACAGTACAATTGCTAGTGCTGTCTGTAAAGTGCACTGGATAACTTAAGCACCCTGCCGAAAGTGAAAGCAATATCTTGACTGCCAGGGAATATTGGTCTCCCAGTATTTAATTAACCAAATTGTATATATGAGACCAATTTAGCCATTCCCCTGGTAGTTGTGAGGCCACTATCGAACACTGCAGATATAGATAAAATCACATATCACATTTTATTTGAACATCTTTTAAAAAGTACTTTCTCATAAAAACATGAACAGGAGGATACAGGGAGGGGAACCGTCCCTTACTGATTACTAGTAGTAAGTAATGAGATATGGCCTAAACACAGGTTCAAAGTTCCAAAGCATAATAAAGCTTGCCATACACTATATATATTGCCAAACGAGCGGATTTTTCCCCGATATGCCCACCAACGGCAGGGCTATATTAGGTCGATTCGAATGTTCGGCCCTGGGGCCCAACGATCGGATTACAATGAGGGGCAATGGGCTCTGACGAGTCAATCACCTGAAAATTAAACCGTCCCGATCAATATCTTGGCCAGATACGAATATGGAAAACCTACTAGAAGCCCCCATACACGGCCAGATAAGCTGCCGAATTGGTCTTAAGGACTGATATGTATGTCCACCTTAAGGCAGAATTTGAATCAATTATATCAAATCAACTAGTTTTTAAATAGGCTTTTACTGAGCAATGATGATAGACTATGGGCCTCTAAGTAACATTATAGTTCAACAATGCATGCAAAAAGAGTGCAGCCCAGAAACATCCATAAAAAATCACCAATGTCCAATAACCAGTAAGGCTCCTATGAAGGAAGCTTATTTAATCATATTTGTCCCAGGGTTATTCATATCCTGCTTCCATTATGAAGTTGTATAACTAAATAGCACTAAGTTATATTTACCCAGTTCTGTTCAGCTGCCAAAACCTTCTGACACATCGATTATGGCTGCAGTGGATGGAAAGCTCCATTTTTTAAAACAATACTGCAGCATTTGTTCCATAATCTAGGGTAATTCTGAATTACAGGAGCATCTGCTGAAATTGTGCTTTATATGTCCAACCAGAAACAATTTCACAAAATGGGTACATGCTGTATTGAGCATTTTCAGAGAGGGATTTGCATCATTTCCAGAGCACACATCAAAAACATCTTTAAAACCAATTCACTAGGCACAATTTGGGTGATTTGAGAAGTGTAGGAACATGTTTGGAAGCAAGCATCGCATTGATCTGCATCAATATGAGCTTTCCATTATGTACATTTTAGAGGACATGCCCTGCCCATTCGTCAATGACCCCTTATAACTCATCAATATGTAAGCAAATTCAATATATCCCTTAATATTTGTAAAGATTAAAGGGGCTGTTTTAACTTTTACTATGATGTTAAGAGTGACATTCTGAGACATTTTAAAACTGGTTTTAATTTTTTTAATTTGTAGTTATTTAGCTTTCTATTCAGCAGCTGTCCAATTTGCAATTCCAGCAATAAAAGTATAAATTACCCTAGCAACCATTCACTGATTTGAATAAGAGGCTTGAAAATGAATCAGAGAGGGCCTGATTAGAAAGATGAGTAAAAAGTAGCAAGAACAATAAATTTGTAGCCTTACAAAGCATTTGCAATTAAATTAAGATAGGCTAGATGAGTGAGAAGATAAAAGCAAATTATTTTAAAATGAAAAAAAAAAAAATATATATATAATGACCAATTGTTTCTTAATTATCCATTTTATAACATACTAAAAGTTAACTTAAAGGTGAACCAATGCTTTAAATACTATGCACAATTTCACTTGCTTCCCACTCCTTCATTAGCCAGTGCTTTATTGTCCTCGTTTCAGGAAAAACAGGAAGAGGCGGAAAATGACGTTGGGGTAGGGTTTCCACCTGGCCGATATTTTACCGGCCTGGATGGTAAAAATGATGGTTGATCCCAATGTTACTAATAGGGAGAAAAGATAAATATATACTGTACAATTTGGCCCATAAATATTTGGACAGAGACAACTTTTTTTTCTAATTTTGGTTCTGTAATTTACCACAATGAATTATAAATGAAACAACTCAGATGCAGTTGAACTGCAGACTTTCAACTTTAATTCAGTGGGTGGAACAAAAAGATTGCAAAAAAATGTGAGGAACTAAAGCCTTTTTTTAACACAATCAGACTTATTAAAACTTATTAAAAAATTACACTAAATATTTTTTCCCTTTTTTTCAGTTTCTGTCCCTTCAAGCTTCCCTGGGTTGTATAGCAGTATTTTCCTTTTCATTAATCTTGTTTTCATTAGATGTTTGTGATTTAACAATAAACAGCACTGGAGGTAAACATAAATAAAAAGATTATCTGAAGCAAACACCAATCTATCCTTACGGGCAAAAAAAACCCAAAATCATTTCCAATTCCAAATGTATTTCTTCATTTAAATGATAATGCAATTATCTTAATGAGTTACAGTAAAGCCTTGAACATCAGAAATGGCTAAATGTGGTGTTGAATTTCCTGATCTAACCTAACTAAGCTGCAAACTCAGTTTATGGGATATTATTATTATTACAGTCATTAGTGCCAATATATGACAGAATGTGGTACAGCAGATGGTTGTTTACCTATTACATACAAAAATACAATCAATAACTGACCCAAAAGGTAAATAGAAACTACATATGACAGTTATCAGGAATCATCATTTTCTGCATATTCTGTACTATTTTCTGCAATATAAATAATCCAGATTTATACATTTGTTGCTGCATGAGGTTCATCTATCATTGCTTATTCATTCAGAAAGTCCATGCTTTTAGATGATTTACTGATTTTTCCTAAGTCTATTGTTATAATCCTGTATCTCTGCCGTCAGTTCCAAAGAAAGACTGAAGTAGTCTTTAGGTAAGTAATGAAAGCAGAGACAGCTGGTATATTTTTTATTAACCTAATTCTTGTGAAGTGATAATTTAAATGAGAGGATTTCTCTCCCTAGGTGGCCTGGATTATTGACAGGGGGGAGTGCAGCCTGAAGGCCAATTCGGGTAAGACTTGGGGAGAATACTATTAGTACCCTAGTATAGTAATTTAGGCAGGACCGGATTTACCTAGCAGGCGCCCCTAAACGTGTTGTCATTTGTCGCCCCTGTCCCCTCCCTTTTATTTGCTCAAATTTTCATCATCAGGATGGAGCAATTGGAATTGGCACACAAGAAATTTTAATTTCTGAACCAATGTGGGTGTGGTTGGGCAGCATGTCGCCCCCTAAAATACTGATACTTATTCACAGCAAATTTTCCAGACTGCTCTCAGTTACTGAGCTTAGGGACCAACCTACAATATACACTTGTACGTTTCTGACAAACTTAACCTCCCAATAGCACCCCAGAGCACACTGGTCATATGCAGCGTCATGTGCTGACCAGGATCCAAGAAGGGGATAAAATTGAAAACTTGATTCATTACTGTTACTGGGCTGCTGAACCTTTCATCTTGCACAGTAAATTCATGAAATGCAGCATTTCAAACCATATTCTTTAATTCTTTAGTTCTCTTTTAATGGAGTCAATTTCCATTGAAAGCTGATATAGGAAAAATGTCTTCTTGGTGGGAAATTATGGCATCAGATAAGGTGCCAGCAACATTGTTTATCACATTATATTGTACATAAAACATTCTAGAATTCTTATAGGCAAGGTATATTTCCCAAATAGTTTATCATTTATTGCTCAGCCTGTGCACTAAAAGAAGCAATGATCTCTATACATCATGCACAAATGATCACATTGGTCCTGTTAAATGTCTGTGACACAGTAGAAGTTATGAGCTTTGGTTATGGCTCTGTCACTCCAGCGTGTATAGCTCTGAACTGAAAGGCCATTAAATTCCTTATAAATCTAAAAGTTAATGTTCTGGGCAAGTAACAATATTGCAGGAGGTACAAGTTAAAATCTAATTCTGACCCATTAACTTGTTTTCCTGCCGATACATAGGAACTGAATGATTTTTATTTAACAAGCACCATTGTATCCAAACAGTAATGTCTTATTTCTTCATCAAAGGAGGGGTGTATATTAAAAATATACACGGTAAATATATAAGCAGATTCTAGTCATATTTATATCCTCTTCAATGCAAACCCAGAGTGAGAAGAATGATGCTAAAGCACGTATGGGATTATTATCAGGAATTCTTAAGACCTTTCTAAATAAATAAATAAAATAATTTTTTCTACCTGTGATTTGGAGCTCTATGCTCTGACAGTACAGCTGATATCAATATGTATTTATAATTTATCAAACCACCCTTTGTTAACCAAATCAAAGACAGACTTACAATTTACATACTTTCCCTTTTCACAACCCTACCTAGATGATGTATACATAACAAAACCAAGATAATAATACTACTGTAACTGGCACCATTTTGGCCCCATAATAGTCAAGTTCATGAAGAAATTTCTTCTCTTAATTAATTGCTTAGTGTAGGTTCATTAATAAATCACCCCAGTGTTTTTTTACAATTAAAACAGTTCTGCTTTACCTTTATTACCCTGTCCAAATCCTTATACCTACTGACTACTGTATTATAACAGTGACAGGGAAGGTGTGCAGGAAGGAAGTGCAAGACAGAGACTTTAGGGGAGCATAGTAGATCATGGTGTGCAGAGGAAAATTTATGTACAAGCATTTGAGAGGGGAATTGCTTATGGGAGTGTACTCCCAGATTTAGGTGGCTGATGGACAGTTTCATATTTTAAGAGCGGCCCCTTCACTCAAGTGTCAGTTTGGAAAAATGTTCTAATGCAACTGGCCTACAGAATTTGTCCAGCCACTTGTCCTTCAGACCTTTCTTTTTCTAAATACAAAAATCCTACAACACAATGGGTGAAGTTCATTGGGCATGGTGAGAGGCCTGTCTAGATAAATTGCATGGAAAAAAAGGTTTGCATTAAAATAGTTGCTAGTGCTACCAAGAAGCATTAAGATAATGGCAACACATCAATAATCAGTGTCTTTGTTAAAATCTTAATAATAGTTGCTATGAACAGACAACATGAGTGGATAGGTATTTTGAAGTAGATATCTTCCATCAAGAATTTCCTCTGTCAAGAGGAGCCTGCATAATGCTGAAAATGGAAAATGACCTTGTATCATATCTCAAATGTTTACACCTTCTCTGTGGTCAAGTACTACATAAATGTCAGCTCATGAAAATATCAAGGTAACTAGAAATAAATATTGAGATTATCTTATGCCATACTCATCTGAGTTATATTTAAATGTAAATCAAAAATATCAAACAAAGGGGAGTTGTGATACACAGTGGACTGAAAAAAAAATTGTGGTAAGATTCTCAAATATCAATTGAAAGGGTTCTCTTTTAAAGTTGGCACCATGTGCCCTGCAACTATTCTTACTGTGTCACAAAAGAAACATCAACAGACCACAGGCAACCCCAAATGTCTGAAAATCATTTACATAATTTAATACAATATTATTTATACTTATACTTATATTTAGTGTTGGTTTTGCCTGACCACTGATGGTGGAGTTCTGCAGATAAAGATATTGCAATAAATATTGTTGGCATTTAACAACCAGAGAAAAAACAAGTCACTGCAAAGCACTCTTCAAGATTTGCATGCTAGCTGTAACTAAAAGTATCCAGAAACTTTTGAAAAAGAAGAAAAGGATAATAACAGGAGAATCTTGAATGTAAAGGTTGCCATATACGAGCCAATAAAATCTGGTGACTCGCTCCTTTGAGACCTATTTGGCAGCTAACTGGACCTTATATAGGGCCACAGACAGGTTTGCTCGATCAATATCTGGCCACAAATCTGGCAGACATTTATTGTGCTGTTTTAAAAGGGCAACCAAGTTTGGGAGTTTTACTTTAAAAGCAGCAAGTAAGTTGAAGGTTAGTGATGGGCGAATCTACCCCATTTCGCTTCGCCTGAAAAATTTGTGAATTTCCAGCGAAATTCAAGAATTGGCGAAAAATGTGCGAAACGAGCCATGGCACATTTTTGACGCGCGTCGCGGCAACTTCGACGCGCGTTGCGTCGTTTTTCATTGCGTTGCGTCGTTTTCATCGCATCAAAAACGACACGCAACTCGTTTTTTTTGCCGAATTTTCGCCGCGAATTCGCCCCTCACTATTGAAGGTAAAACTTTTGTAAAATGTATAATGAAGCAGTAGAATTCTTAATGAATCATATGCCATTAGAGAGTAGGACTGGCCAGATATGTAGTTGGCCATCTTAAATATATTGCAATATATGGACAAACTATCCCTGTTTTGTTTAAAGGGTAAGGCATTTTTTAGTAGCTGTATGCACGGAATGTCTCAATGTCTTAAATATATTGATAATGAGTTGAGTGTAGAGGACATCTTGCATTTGTCTATATTAATTTTACCCTCCCCATAAATTCTGTCCTTATCTGACAAGTCTGTAGGGCTCCCCCATATTATTCAATCATTGGACCTTGATACTTTTGTGTTTATAATATTGTTATAGGGCAGTCCTTTTACCAAAGTGGTATAAAGGTGATACCTTTATTGGCTAACTAATATAATCCTAGCAAGCTTTCAGAACATTTTAGTTCCTTTTTCAAGCTGATTACAATGAAGCTGTGGTGTTATCTGGTATACATACTGCATTCAGCTCATAGGTCTAATGACCAACAAAAAAGGAATATCAATCTATGTGTAAGGTGTCAAAGTAATTTACAAGGGGATCTGCAAGAGACAAGCAGATAATGTACAACATAATGTGAGTATAAATTAGGGCTGAATTATAGGAGTGTAGAATCAGCGATTGTCACTGTGATTCTGACACCTCTATACAACAAGAACAAAATAAAAAAAAGGAATTCAAGTGGACACCTCTTGCAGAAATTAATCCCAAACCAGTACATAGACTCATTTAGGGACAGGGTTCAATCAATGATTCTGGCCAAGCAGAAGAAACAGAACCACAATGTGAGTGCCCAAGAAAGGAATGTGATTAAATGCATCAAGAGCAACAAGGACATCATCATCAAAACTAGCCAGTGGTCATTATGAACACTTTGGACTACATCACAGATGCCCACAGAGAACAAACTCCAATCGCTGTACTAAATTAGATACTGACCCTACAATTGTCTATAGGAAAGAACTAAAAAACTTAATCAAGACACTACCAGCCACACAATCACATTTGGTAGATTTGATACCAGAAAATCCCAAAACAGGCACCTTCTATATGCTTCCTAAAAGCCACAAAGAAGGCAACCCTGGAGCACCTATAGTATCTGAGATTGGCACTCTGACAGAGCGCATATCAGGATGGGTTGAGCAGATCTTTAAACCTGTTATAACAGGCACAACAAGGTATTTACAAGATAAAACTGATCGCTAAACAAACTTGTAGGCATAGGACCACTTCCGAAGGGTACAATTTTGGCAAGAATGGATGTGGAATCATTATATATGAACATTACATACACGAATGGTATAGATGCCTGCAAAACATTTCTGGAAAAGCATGCCATCCCAAGCAGTTGTACAACTGACTTAGTTTACATTAACACACAACTGCTTTTTTTCAGCCAGGAAGTATTTCTGCAATGGATGGAAACCAGTATGGGTACATGCTTTGCACCCTAATATGCCAATCTCTTCCTGGCAAAACTAGAAGAGGACTTCCTCTCCACCTGCAAAACCAAGCTTTTGACATGACACCACTATATAGATGACAAATTCATAATCTGGACAGATACTGAATAAGAACGTATTTAATTTCACAAACAATTTCAAGACTTTCATCCAACTATTAATTTGAAAATTAGCTACACCCCCACTCAAGTCCACTTGGACACAACCATTCACATCAAGGGAAATACTATTCAAACCACCATATATCAGAAGCTAATGGACAAACCATCATATCTAATGTATGACAACTTTCACCCTGACCACACTAAATAATGAAAAATCTACAGCCAGGCCTTACAATATAATCGTATATGTTCGGACACTGCTGAAAGGGACCACTACCTCTCAAAGCAGACTTCATCAACAGGGGCTACAACCCCATGATCAATACATTCATGCTGCCACCAGGATTCCAATAAGTCACCATCTACAGTATAAACAAAAACCTGAAATAAATTGGATTCCCCTATTGGTCACATACAATCCACAACTAAGTACCCAAAATAAAATAGCCAGAGATTTACAAGGTACACTTCATAAGGATGAGAGGCTCAAAAGCATATTCCCAGACCCACCACTCCTAGCATTCAGACAGCCTCTCAGCCTAAAGTCATTAAAAAACAAGAAGCGCCTTATTGCACCCCACCGAAAATGAAACATATCCCTGTGGCAAAACACAATGCAGAATCTGCTCACACATCCTGACTTCAGACAAAATACCAATTCTGAACACATTAGAGGACTACAGCATCCATGGTCACTACAACTGTTCTTCTTCCAATGTGGTGTACTTAATACAATGCACTAAATGCAAAACAGGGGGTCTGTATGTAGGAGAGACTGGGCAAAGCCTGAGAAAGAGAAATACACACCACCAATTCACTGTAACCAATAAAATACTAGACACACCAATAGGAAATCATTTCAATGGCACTTGTCACTACATAAATGAATTAAGAATTGTGGTTCTTAAGGGCAATTTTAAAACAGTATCATAGAAAAGTGTGGGAATACAAATTAATGGAAACTTTCAATTCTCTGGAGAATAGAATAAACCTGGGACTTGGATTTATGGTTAATTATCTTGACTAAGAAAGGACTTCACCAGGCCTGGAATACCAACATGTCTGGATCTGGACTAAGAGATCATATAGAATTCCTTTGATTCTAGACTCCAATAATTCAGCTTTAATTTATACTCTGCCTAATTGACCCACATTATCTTGTACCTTATCTACTTGTCTCCTGCAGATCCCCTCATAAATGACTTTGACACCTTACACATAGATTGATATTCCTTTTTGTTGGTCTTTGACCTATCAGCTGAATGTTGTATATATACCAGAGAACACCACAGCTTCATTGTAATCAGCTTGAAAAATGAAAAGCTTACTATGATTATATTAGTTAGCCAATAAAGGCATCACCTGTATACCACTTTGCTACTTTTTATTTCAAAACGGTTGCCCTATAAGGTAACATTGAAGTTTGATGTGAGTGTTGAGCGTAAAATGAATATATAATCACACACGCCAAAAATGTAATACGATAATATTTTAATATTTCTGTAAGATAGTTCTCACTATTCTTAGAGGCTGATCATTTAAGATATTTTTAAATATAGGGGAAAACGCCACTTTGCCCATACATTGTAAAAATACAATATACGACAGAATGTGGGGGTATAAAGCACTTTGACATCTTTTATCTGTACCATTCCAATTTGTCTTTAACCAATAAAGTCAGTATCTTTGTGTTACATTTCAGGGATACTTGTAGTATAGATTACCTGTTTAATGACATATCCAACCCCTTTGTTCGTGGATTAGATTAGATATATAGAGGTTAAAAAACAGCAGTTTATCTCCCATTAAGCGTGCCACAATATCCAGGTCAAGGCAATATTTGTAGAATGTTTATGTAGTTATTGTAACCGTATTAGCAAATAAACATACTGTATATATAT
>CM044432.1:148875844-148892388 GCA_024363595.1 Xenopus borealis | reverse complement strand
CTTTTTGAATAGCGGCACTACATTAGCAATTTGCCAGTCTCTCGGCACCATGCCAGACCTTAAGAATTATTAAGACCTTAAGAAGAGAGGTTTGGCAATCGAATCCCATTTTGCCCTGGAGCTTTGTTTCTCTTAACATGTTCTAGTCTCTAGGCAGGTGCAATAAGTTCAGTATGTCAAACATGGCATTTTTAGCCCTATTTCTGCAAGATAAAATTTTATATGCTTTAGTTGCTACTAACTGACATTGACTGGAGTTCTACAACTTGGTATCCACAAAAATCTCCATATTCTTTGCAATTAAGGATTCCTGTACACACTAACATTTAGTATATAAATCATATTTGTTATTTCCTTGCACTTAATCAACATTGAACCTTACTGTATATGCCCATATGTGATGCTCAGTTCTCTAACTCAGTAAAATCACTATGTTGGCCATCTGCATTAGTTTCTGTGGCAGATGTAAACTCACTTTCTGCTTTGTTTTCCTTTTTCGGATAACCAATAAGCAGACCCCCCAACCCACTGCTATGCTTCCTCTATTGTTATGCAACTACTGCTGTGCCTAATTTCTTGGGTAATTAAGCCCTGGCTACCACATCCCTGCATTCCAAGCCTGATCCCTGCAGACACTGTTCTAAAAGTTACAAAATAACTGAACAGCAAGCAGCCATATTACATGAGTCCAGCTATTGCAGGGAGCAACCCCTCTGGCATCTGCAGAATCAACACATTTATAAACATAAGTCAAAGTAATACTGATGTAAAGTTTTTACTTAATGACTTTAAAGGATTTTTAAAATTCAATGGCAATTGTTAATTTAAACATGTGTACTGATGAAACTATGACACCAGCGCTGCAAGGCAAAATTGCTTACCACTACATCACATGCTGCACATACTGTCTACTATGTGTATACTGTAAGAAAGATTTTTCTTACCAAAGGATACTTTAAAGCAGTGGCATTACTGAAGTAGTGACTAATGGCCATGTGTGTTGGGGGGGCTGAGGAGTCAGGCACAAAATAGAGGGTAAGTGGTGGTCACAAGAGATTGTCAACACTCACAAGATTCTGGATGGAAAATGGATTTGTGCAAGATTTTGTTGGGGCCTGGGCCCCTTTACATATGCCAGTGATAGTGGGCTAGTGTTCCATTCTAGAACCTGTGCCAGACACACACCCATCAAGTTCAACCTTTTAACTCTATTTTAACCTGCCTAACTGCTAGACCCAAACACCTAATTAAATAAAGATGCTTGAATCCATAACTTTTTGGTTCTACCAAACCAAATCTAGTAGGCTGCTGATTATGCCCTGTGAAAAGTTGGGCTATGCTGAGATCTGTGATAACAAACTAGACTCTGAGTACGAGGGTTGCTCTGCCTAGTAGAAGACCCTGGTTTAGGCATCAAGATTACTGGCTAAGTTAGAGCTCAGGCAGGATTGTTTCTTTTTATGCTGAAATGTGGAAGGACACCTTATGAAATGTATCCGTCATTAAAAAAAAACAGAGGCCATGACCAGTTGTGAATTTACTTACTGATTGACAATGAAAGACTAAATTGCTAAATATGTACACTTTCCATTCTAGGTTCACCAGAGAAGAGGCACATTTTTTCCGCTATGTAGAGGTGTATTTTTTTATTTGCTTTGATTTTTGAAAGAATAGTGAAAATTGAAATAATCCTTAGCAACTGGAAAACTACTGTAAATAAGCTTATTTCCATGATTTCTTAAAGAAAATCCGCACATGAAAGAAATGCTCTTTCCTATTCTTACCTTAATCACAGCAGGTACCTCAATATCAATCCTGTACTAAGCAAAGCAAATTACTCAATCTTCTCTTCCTTTAAAAGGACCTCACTTATTTTCAAGCATTTACAGTGTTTGGCTTTTTTAAAGGTAAATTTGCAGTGGCCTAAAAACCCATCCTTAGTTACCCATAGTCAGGGTCAGACTGGGCCGTCAGGACACCATGGTCCGCACCCTGCTCTGCCTCCTGCCACGACCGGTAGGTCTGACAAAACACAGTGCGTGTGCTTGCTCACGTTTACGTGCATGCGCACACACGCACAGGGTGGGGGGCGGTGCCAGAGGGGGGGCCCTGAGGCAGCAGCCCCAGTAGGCCACCCAGTCCGACCCTACACATAGTAATACTAGTAACTTTTCTTTGTTACTAAAATCTTGGTTGCAGTAATGAGAAGTGATTAAAGACACAATTGTCATCTTTCTTGTAACACTGAGATTCTCAACCATTACCAGATGTTGCTCAGTAGATGCGCCTACATGATTTCTCTTTTCTCCAAATCAAAAACCAAAAGCGTAACCACTTATTAAGTGCCAGATACATGTTTCTTTTCTCTTTGGCTGTCTTATGATCATGCATTTTGCTTATGTAGATATCAGGGTTTTATATGTATAACATATAAGTAGTTATAATCAAGGAACAAAGATTATAGAACATGACACTAGTACAGAATTGCTGTGTTGTAGAAGGTAGAAGGTTAAAGATCATTCTGTTTTTAGGGTTGTGGAATTCTGACACAGAATCCGACAGCTTATACCTGAAAATATAATGTATTCAAATGTATTATATATTATTTAATGCTTTCTAATTTGACAAAAAAAAAAAGTTGAATGCTATGCTGTGCCAGGTATTTAGCAACTAGGTTTATGTGTTCTCATAACATATAATTTTGATTCTCTAAAATAAAGGTATGAGGATTATTGCTTCTGTATATCACCTGCAGTAAGTGGCAAGCCTGATGAGCACTATAATTACTTTTAATATAACAGATCGTTTCACTTACATTTCACATCAAATGCAAGTTACACTATTATAAATTTTATTACAGCTAAAAATTATCTGCAGTGAATATAGCACCTTGTCTGGGACAGTGGTGACAGGCTCCATTCATTAGCAGTGATTAATCAGAAAGAATAATTGTGCAGGGAAACTTGTCACATTATACACAGTATAGGGAAAAGGGATACTATACTGTGGGATAACATCACAGCCTAGCATGATGCTTTCCCCCTGGAGGCAGTGGGCCAGATACAGCCTTTTAAGATATTGTTATGGCTCACAGTCTATCAGACTTCTTTTCATGTTATCACTTTATAATACAAATTGAACCTTAGATACATCTTCTGTAAGGTTATGATAAGTAGTGATGGGCAAATTCCCGCGAAAATGACACGACGCGTCAAAAAACTAAGCAAAGCAAAACGGTATAGATTCGCCCATCACCAATGATAAGAAGTTAGACAGCACTGCTCTAGAGCATGGATCAAATTATGCTGTGGCCAGTGTACAGTACTTAGAACATCAAGAAATATCTGTAAGCCTCTGTAGGCCAGTTACTAAATACCCACTTGCCGCCAAGCTACTTTATAATCTTGTGTGAACTGACTTTCATTGGGTGATATGAAGGTTTATTTAATAGCTCCCAGTGAGTAGTAGATGTTATTTGAAGGACCCTTCCACAACTATTTAGGTACATGGAGGCATTATTGATTAATATAGAATGAGAGACATCGATTTCAACAGGATGCCTCCTTAGTAACTGACCCCCCTCGTTTTATTTACCTTTTGGTTAATATGTCACTAAGCCCTGTATGTACAGAAAGGGGACCAATGTGTTTGCAAGTGCAGTAAGCAAGCATTCAGAGTTCTGACATCATTGCAGTTGCAAAGGGGCAATTCTCTGAACACAGTTGTGGTGTAGCTACCGTGTGTGTCTGATTTGACAAAATGAATGCATCTCACTAAATATTTTTGAAGCCTATCTGGCATAATTTCTGGTGTTCACTTGCATAATTTTGTGTGACGTGTGTCCCCTATTCTTTCGGCGCAGTTGAATTGGGGAACCCTGGAGCTACTGCCTGGTCTGAAGGTGGAGGCATCTCCTGGGTTCCCATGTGTCAATAACCTGCTGGGAAAGACACAAGAGGGGAATAATGTATATACTTCCATTTGCCAGGTTTATGCTTTAGCCCAGATGTTTATGAGCACAGCTGCAACTTAGGTCATGCAACAAATGTACATAATTGTTGAGAGGAGGCATCCCACCATGCACCTTTCCCAAACTTACTACCTGACTTTTCTGAACTAAAAATTGCAAATTGAGGTTGGGGAGATTTTGTTGGTACCTAACCTTATGTATGTCTCAAGTGCCTATTGAGGAAGGTGAACACTGGGAATTAATAACATAGTAAATTAGGTTGAAAAAAAGACAAATGCCCACGTAGTTCAACCTTTTAGGTCTATATACAGTATAAACTGCCTAACTGCTAGCTGACCCAGAGGAAGGCAAAAAAAACTTTTAAAACCCTCCTGACTCCAATCAGACCAGTCCCTAGATCAACTTGTAGTATGAGCTATCTTCCATAACCCTGTATTCCCTCCCTTGCTAAAAAGCCATCCAGCCCTTTCTCAAAACTATCTATAGTATGTATTAGCCTGTACAACTGATTCAGGGAGAGTATTCCACATCTTCATAGCTCTCACTGTAAAAAACCCTTCTGAAAATTTAGCCAGAACATCCTTTCTTCTAATCGGAATGGGTGACCTTGTGTCACCTACTGGTGAACAAAGCATTAGAGAGATTATTATGTGATCCCCTTATATATTTATAGATAATTATCACATCACCCCTAAAGTGCCACTTCTCCAACATGGTGGCTCGCACCAGGAGCTCCCTCCCGGTGCGAGTAAGCCAGTGCTTGCGGCAGGCTTTTTTTTTTTTTAAATAGATACTGGAACCCCAAACCAGAATGCAGGCTCTATCAGCCCGCACCTTCGTTGAGGTCAATTTTTTTGTGCCATAGGTGCCCTTTAAGGACTTCCATGTCACAATGCCCCATTGTAGCGTTTGTTTGGAACATTCCTGGATGTTTGATAATTCCTGTTAACCTGTTTCCTGGACTTTTGACCCTGCATGGTCCTTGACTATAATATTATTCTGCCTGCCTTTGAACTTTTGCCTGGACTTTGATTATGATTTTGCCTGAACCCTTTTGCACTGTGATTTAGGACTTTAACCCCTAAAGCTTCCTCTTGGTCCTCACTACTCCCGTTGGGAGCCGATAGACCCCCTGACATTACAATCAGGCCATGGACCCCTCTGAGGAAGCTACACAGGATGTTGGAAGTGCCCTCCAGGGGCTAGCATCCTGCATGGAAGAGTATGAGGCTCAGCAAGTCCGCATTGGGCAAGTACTTGACATTCTTGACTATCCTAGGGCTCACACTTACCCCCTCTCTCCTGCGGAAACTTCCGCTATGAAAAACTCTAGGAAAACCTCCAGCTGGGATTTATTTGTCCCACTCACTGGCAGGGACTAGCTTCTTCTTCGAAGAGAAGAAAGATGGTGACCTGTGTCCCTGTATAGACTACCATGGACTTAATAAATTTACAGTAAAAAGGTTACACCTTTCCTCTTATCACGGAACTGTTTGACCAAATGAAAGGGACCAAAATTTTCACCAAGATGGATCTGCGCTGGGCGTATAACCTCATCCGCATACGTGAAAGTGACGAATGGAAGATGGTGTTCAACACCCAAGATGGGCACTATGAATATCTTGCAATGCTCTTTGGCCTCTGCAATCTTCCGTGACCTACGGGAAAATTGGTGGATGTTTACCTTGATGACATCTTGATCTTCTCTAAAGATTTGGAAAAGACATTGTGCTCAAGTAAAGGAGGTACACTCTCGTTTGAAGAAAAACTCCCTTGTTGGCCAAGTTGGAGAAATGCACCTTTGAGGTGCTCAAGATTCCCTTAAGTACCAAAGCTATACAATGGTTTATAGGATTCGCTAATTATTACCACCAATTCACATAATTTTTTTCTCCTCTTGTATTGCCCAATCCTTGCCCTAATTCGTAAGGGAGGTAAACCAAGTTCCTGGCCTCCTCCTGCTCTAGAAGCTTTCCAATCATTGAAAGATGCTTTCATTTCAGCTTCAGTTCTCCGTCATCCGGACCCTCAACTTCCCTTCTTCATTGTAGTAGATGCTTCCCAGGTTGGAGCTGGAGCTATTATTTCTCAAAGACATTCTGCTGATGGTAAGTTAAATCCCTGTGAGCAGAACTATGATGTGGGGAACAGTGAACTCTTGGCGGTGAAACTAGCCCTTGAAGAATGGCGTCACCTTTTAGAGGGGGGGGGGGATTCCATCTCAGTCACTATCTATATTGACCATATGAACTTAGAATTTATTCAAACCCTTAAAAGACTGAAGCCCCAACAGGCAAGGTGGGCTCTCTTCTTTTCCCGCTTTAACTTTGTTTGTTTTGGTCTATTAAAACTCTACCCACTCCCTCTTGTCTATTGACTCTAGCTATGGACTTTTTCGTAGAGTTGCCACCCTCAGATGGGAACACTGTCATATGGGGAGTTATAGATCGCTTTAGTAAGATGACACACTTCATTCCTCTGCGGAAACTTCCTTCAGTGGTTGAACTATCCCAGCTGTTCATCAAATTCATCTTTCGGCTGCATGGCTTCCCGGCAGAAATAGTCTCTGACAGGGGATCCCAATTTACGTCTAGGTTCTGGTGCTCATTATGTAAAGCTCTGGGTGTCACTCTCCAGTTTTCTTCTGCATACCATCCCCAAACCAATGGGGCAGGGGAATGAGTGAACCAAGCTTTGGAACAGTTCATGAGAAATCATACCTCCCTCTGTCAAGATGATTGGTCCGATATTTTCCCGTGGACGGAATTTCCACACAACAATGCATGCCACACTTCCACAGGAAGATCTCTGTTCATGACTGTGTACGGACAGCATCCTCCCACAAGCTTTTGTCTTGTCTGATGTAACTGCCGCAGATGATCATGCAGCCCATATGTCTGCTATTTGGGCTGCGACCAAAGCAAATTTAGAGAAGAGTTCTCTAGTGCACAAAGCTTTTTGGGGGGTACTGTCAGGTGCGCCTGATTGCACTCCCATCTTCGGCAGTGCTGCAGGCAAAATGGCAGCGCCCATGACCCAAGTAGGCCTTCAGTGGCTCAACACAGGCGAGATGATGTCACGTGCCCGGTGCCCCCATGACACTTTCCAACTTTACTGACCTACTGCTTGTCTTAAACATTCTTTCTTTAAAGCTCCTGTCCTCTGTGGTTGGCTGATATGTGTATGTGTGGGGTCATCTAAAACTGTTGGTTAGCATTTTAACTTATTAGAAAATTAAAACTTTTCTTCGTATATGCTATTTTAATGTATGTGCAGTTCTGTTTGAGCTTGTTGTCAGCCCTGTCTACAGCCCAGCTTAAAAGGAAAGAGGGCTCTAGAAAACGCAGACTGAAAGATAGTGAAAGGGGAGAGTTAATGGAGTAGATGCCAGTCACTAGGATGAAAGCAAAGTACAAACATTTAGTTAATGGTCCTCAGTTGTTGATATATAATAAGAGAAATGAAGGATAAATGGATATGACATACAAAGAGCAAGATGTCTATGAGATATGGCCATTCTTGTTTGTAACAGACATTTTCAGTGATGTGCAGTAAAAGCATTAAAAGCCATTCATGAAATGAGGAACTTTGGAATTACAGGATGCAGTAATAGTGACAATTGAGCTGCAAGTTATAAGGAGCTCAGTTAAAAGGAAAAAATGACTAGTGTTTAGCACTTAGCTGTTCTGCCAGAGGAAGGCCAAATGCTGTATCACTCTGACATTTTCAACCTTTTAACTTTAAGTAGTTTAAGTAGTTCCACAGCTGATTCTGGGTGCTGAGAATCTAACCTCTTCTATTATTGCCTCAATAAGATCATACATCAACGAAGCTATAGCACCATGTTATGTAGAAACAGCTCTCAAACATCTTGAAAACAAAAATAAGGGAGTTAATGCTGCGTAATCACCCCCATCCCACCCCATGACACGTGTGCCGATTCTTTGTAAAGATATGGAAATACCCTAAGTATCAAACAATTGTGTCACAAACCCTTTAATGAATGTGAGCATAATTATATATAATGTCTTAAAATAATATCCATTCATATTTATCATTATATTACTTGGACAAATGTTATCAACCAGACCTTTAAGTATGATTTCCAAACTTGGTTGGCTTGGAGAGATGAGACTGGAACTCAACCTCAAGGCAGTGTAGGCTTTGATTTTGGTGTGAAAGCATTAGTCATCCTAATTATAAACCCCAGCTTGAAGTTCAGTTATGGTGAGGTTTACTCTCATAGAAATTCTTGGAACTATGGCTGAATGATTGATGCACCAACGTTATCCTAGAGCTCATACTTATGAGTCTTGGAAGCTCCAAAGGGGGACTTAAATTAAAATAGTCTGACAATCAATATGTTAAGCTAGTAAAGTCAAAGTCCCAGTGCTAATGATAGAGTGTGCACTCATGCTCACTTGAGAGGGGGTGGGAGCAAAAAGACATACATTCCCCTCCCTCAGGATGTCCTTTTTGCCTCTTTATCACTTCCACCCTAACTGGCTTAGCCTTGGCACATATGCCACTACCTCCTTGTTGGGGTCTCAGCTACCCATGCTAGCTGTTCCCGAAACTACCTTCCACTGGGTGCCCTGTCACTGTCTAAATCCAAGGTGAAAAAGAACC
Organism: Xenopus borealis; assembly: GCA_024363595.1. NCBI lineage: Eukaryota > Metazoa > Chordata > Amphibia > Anura > Pipidae > Xenopus > Xenopus borealis. The sequence continues at coordinate 148,883,789 of CM044432.1, read as the reverse complement.
CCACAGTTACATTTCCATTCAACAGTCGGTCACCATCTTACATCCTCCTGCTAATGGATAGGAAAACACAAGCAATTTAATTTTAGTCAATGCCATTGCCATCCCAAGTTGTAAAACATTAATTAAAAAAAGTTCCACAATTTCTGTTCAAACCTTACTGATTTGTTACTAAAGCAAAGGGAAGCATGCTGCAATTCCAATCACTGTTTGCTGCTACAGGATGCAAAGAATGCTTCTCACAAATGAAGAATGCTTCTCACAAATGAAATGCCTCTTATTTTAGTAATATAAATGGCCATCAGTATCAGGGTGGCAACCCATAGTAGTTAATCATATATTTTGTTTTATTATTCAGGACACTAATCAGAGATAGGTGATATTTACTTACCAGGGCTATCTTTCCTAATTGCAAAGTAACATTTTAAATAGAAAGGGAGCCATGGAATGATAGATGTAGGTTTATTGTAAGTTTAGGGCCTGGACACATGGAATGTTGGCTCTACTATTCTCAGCCCATGTTTTGTCTTTGAAATCTGAGAGAAGAGGATCCACTCTCTTTCTCAGCTCCATTGATCTGCAGTCAAAAGTGCAGTTTCCGCTTGTGTGCAGGTACCACGAGAGGAGGTTGGCCTGAAATTGTCAGCTTTAGCATTTTCGGGCTGACCTCCACTCTGTTTGCCTGCACACAAACGGAAGCTGCACTTTTCACTGCAAATCAATGGAGATGAGAAAGTGAGTGGACCTTTTCTCTCAGCTTGCAAAAAAAAAAATAATCTGAAAGCAGTGAAGCCAATGCTCCTTGTGCCCTGGCCCTCATATAAAGGTTCATACTAGGCAAGCATTAGAAAATACAAGTTCTATGGAAGAATAAGATGTAAGTAAATGCTGACAAGGGTTTCTGCAAAGTATACCCACATTACAGTGAGGACGTTACATATTCGGAGTCATCTGGTGTCTTTAATAAATTTGTTTTTAATATGTCTAAATGAAATTGTTTATACAATGACACCATACTGCACATGGAAAAATCAACATTGTGAATACGAAAGAGGATGTGATTGTGTAAAATGTTTAGGTAAGCACAGAAGAGTATCTGTAGAATGTGTCGTGATAATCTAAGAAAAAGGATATGAAACTGGCAATTTCCAGATACTGAATTGAGGAAACAAGAGAATGCTAAAGAGCATTTTAGATAGTGATAACAACACTGAAATCTACTGCTGGCTTCTATGTGCTTTACCTATGTTTTATAACATTGAATTTAACACATCTAAGATGAGTGGCACTGCCAGAGACCCTTCTACAGCTGGGACCACTGCAGTGTTCACTGTATTCCATATTCCCATAAAGTTGCCTTGTCCAGTGGTCTTTCAGGAGGTTTTAGGATCAGCCCATTATATGTGAGAAGTTAAACAGCACTTTTGCTTTGTTGTAAATGTATTTAAATGGAACAATGTGAATATGCTTTTGTTCTTTGATGGCCTATGACTGCAAGGCATGAAACGCATTAGGCTCCATTTCGGGTAACATTTCGATGTTTATGTCTTAATAAACTTGTACTTTTTTATAGCATGACTTTATAGAGAGATTTTTTTCCTATTTAAGCACTTTTGCTTTGCCTTGCCTGGGGTTTCTTGTGCCCAAAACTCTTTCCCATGCCCAAGATTACAAATTTCGATTTACAAAGTTTGATTTAAAATCAACTTGTTTGTAAATCTCCAAAGGAGAGAGTTTAAATAAATAAATGTGGGGAGAGGTAGTGTTTTTCAATATTCTTCACTCCAGATGAAGTTGTGGGACAAAAATATCGGGGGTCATTTATCAACACTGGGCAAATTTGCCCATGGGCAGTAACCCATGTCAACCAATCAGATTGCTGCATTCATTGTTCTACTTGCAGCTGGCCTTAAAAAGCTAATCACTGATTGGTTGCTCTAGGTAGCTGCCCATGGGCAAATTTGCCCAGTGTTGATAAATGAGCCCCATAGAGTAATAAATCTTTCTTTTTGTGCCCCCTGAAATGATCGGGGGGGAACCATAGCTACTTAATCACTGTGACCAATAACAACTATTCATTGTAGTATATAGGCCTCATCTGTCGGCTATATACCTCACTTATACACTAGTGCCCTTATCAAGGTGTTTCCTTTGGCCCCAAGTAAATTTACTTTGAATTTGCTTGAAAAAAAAAATAAAAAATTGAGTGTACCCAAAAGAGAATACATGATTAGATGCAGGACTGGGAGGAAAAAGCAGCCCTGGCAAAAGTATCAAAGCAGCCCATGTATTCACGCACATGAAAAGTGTGCTATTTATTTCCAATCCCAAGAACTAGTGTTTATTAATAGATATTTTAATAGTCCAATACCATATAATCCCCAGCAATATTATACACCCTATGTGCTGGAACTGAGCCTTCATACAGATGTCTCACCCTAGTTTCTATCACAACTATTCTATCTGATGGATTAGTGGCCCTATACTTACAGTATATTCTAAATTTTCCTTTGTGTGCCCCCAGCTAGGCACCCTGGCAGATAAGAGGACTTTAATTACTATTTGTGTCACAAGGCCAAAGTGTGTCATACTTGAAGAGACTAGTCTGTCTCATGCAATTAATGCTACATATCACAGTGTTCCATTTACAGGTTGAAGTGACTGTTTTGAGCATGGATCCTCCTGTTGCCAACATACCTATCATAAGCATAAGGGATTGGGTATATAGACAGCAACTCTAATATCACTAACTGAAGTTAGAATTCCTGGTTCCTCCCATATGCCACTGACATGAGCACTAACAAATGCAGGCATTGGCTTAGCTATGGCTAGCTATTATTGGACAGCTCATTTACATTTCCAATGTGATTGGTTAATTTACATATTAAAGACATACCTAATTTGCATTTTTAGGTGAGCATCCCATTTGAATTTCAAAGCAAGAGGCCCATGGGCCTGATTAGATGTGAAAATGGATAGACCAGGGATCCCCAACCTTTTTTACTCGTGAGTCACATTCAAATGTAAAAAGGGTTGGGGAGCAACACAAGCATTAAAAAGTCTCTTGGGGTGCTAAATAGGTGCTGGTATTGACTATTCAGTAGCCCCTATGTGGACTAGCAGCCTACAGGAGGCTCTGCTTGGCACTATACTTAGTTTTTATGCAATTAAAACTTACTTCCAAACCTGAAATTCAAAAATAAGCACCTGCTTTGAGGACACCGAGAGCAACATCCAAGTGGTTGGAGAGCAACATGTTCCTCACGAGCTACTGGTTGGGGATCACTGATCTAGACAAACAGACACAAACTCTTTATTTCATCAGTGCTGTATGTGTTTGTATGTGCTGTAGTAAGTCAATCGTTCCCTTTTAATTTACTGCTATAGAGACTTGCATATCAGAGAACAGGGTGCCTGACCATCTGGCATAAATACTGCTGCCAAACCATAATACAGAGAGCGGAATGTCAAAATAAGAGGAAGCAATACAGCAACTAGCAGCCAGCGGAGACATTCTTTCTGTGTGAAATGGTACCCATGATCTATTGTTAATCCGAAAGAACCCTAAAAATCACTAATAATATAATTCACAAACAGGGTTCTTATGTTGCACTAGTGGAGTTACCCATATCAACCAATCAGAATTTTGTTTTCCATTTCTAGCTCATAGCGAAACTACTGGCAACAACACTTTTGTAGTTTAGCATATATATTAGTAAATGAGCCCAACTGTACTTGTCTGTATTGAGAAAGCTGAAAGGCGACGAAGCTCAATAAATAAGCTTTCTGTCGGTTGAAAAAAAAATTGCTTTTAATGGTGAGTTTTAAAAAATTAACTGGTGGATTCTTCACCATATTCAGAGGCATCTTTATCAAAAAGGTCTTATCTCTGCCTACATGGGAATGACCAAACTGCCAATAACTCCTGGGGAGTACTTATTGCATAATCCAAATATAACCCATCATCGGATTTTTTACATAGGTATATATGCTAAAGCACTCACCAGCTATTGGCATGTTGCTTTACATACACTAGTCCTTGTATTTTACCTTTAGCATTAGCACATGCATTTTCCAGGTTTCCATACAGTACTGTTTGGGTCATACAGCTAGCAATTTATTTTAGCATGCACACATAGTGGAAAGTCACTTGTCTTGACAACTTGGGATTTGTTTAATAAACCTGCACATCTGCCATGGGTGTGGGAATGAGCAGCTTGAGAAGCAGATAACATGTTTCAGTACAAAATCGTGAATTTTTGGGGAATGCATTCCAACAGCTGCATACAAACTGCATAACAAATACATCACTCAGCTGTGCTCATATTATAAAGATCTGCTTGACATTTGGTTTCATGTACAAACTTCTAATGCTTCTGTGTTGAAGGTTCTGAATTTGGAGGGTCAGGAGGATCATAAATGCAACAGTAAGTGGTACATTCCTTTTATCCTGTGCATAGATAGGTACCTAGTTGCATCCTTAGATTTATTTAGGGGATATTATTGGTGGTAATTCATTTATATACAAGACTATTTTATATCCTACAGCTAGGAACTACAGATGCCTGTACAGGCCCAAATTGGGATGCAAAATAGGCCCTTCCCAAAAGCTACAATCCCCACTGCTACTATATGCACCATCTCTCCCTACTATCCCTCCTACACCCACACTCCCTTCCCAAAGACTATTATCCCCAGTGGTACTATAGGCACAATCTCTCCCTACTTTACCTGCTATCTTGCTGCCACAGTCCCTTCCCAAAGACTATTATCCCTTGTGATACTATAGGCACTCTACCTGCTATCCCATAGCCACAGTCCCTTCCCTGAGACTATTGCCTCCACTACTACTATAGGCACATCTCTCCCTACTATACCTGCTATCCCACACCACAATCCCTTCCCAGAGTCTATTATCCCCACTGCTACTTTAGGCACCATGTCTCCCTACTATACCTGCTATCCCACAGCCACAGTCCCTTCCCAGAGACTATTACCCCACTACTACTATAGGCACCATCTCTACCTACTATACCTGCTATCCCACAGCCACAGTCCCTTCCCAGAGACTATTACCCCACTGCTACTATAGGCACCATCTCTCTATACTATACCTACTATGTCTCATCCACAGTCCATTCCCAAATATTGTTAATCCCACTGCTACTATACATACAATTCATACCCTACTATACCTGCTTTCCATCAGCTATAATCCCTACTAGCACTGCTGTTATAGGCACCCTCTCTCCCTATATCTGCTATCCCACAGCACCAGTCCTTTCCCAGAAGCTATTATCACATTGCTACTAGAGGCATCCTCTCTCCCTTCTTTTAAGAAACCTTAGACATTTGGTTACTATTTTATGATCATGAGATTTCAAAGCCACTATTCCCTCTTCAAGGTACATTCCATATACATTAAAACATTAGTGAAACCAATACGTTGATGCTTCCCAGATATGCCCCTTATACTAATCCAGGTATGGACATATTTGTTTGGATGTACAGATGCACAGGGGCCCTGTGGGGCCAATGGAAACCACGTCTCTGTTCTATTCCATAGTAAAGGGGCAGGATTTTCTATATATATCCTATACGTTACTATGTTAGACATCTGCTTGCTAATGCTGATATCACAGCTTTTACATTTCCATTCTATTCTTTTTTTGTTGTTTGATTTCTTCATGTTACTTAGGGAAATGATGCAATGGTTCAATGTTACTTCTAAATGGTGCAATTACCAGTGCTGACAATACTATTTTCCCACCTTCTCTGGGAACTCATCTGAAAATGGAATTCTTTTTAATCTTGTTCATTTCTGGAGGAAAGTGAAGTAGCACAAATGAGTAAAAAATGTGTGTTACACCCTAGTGTCAGTTCCGAAGAAGTTTAACTGTTGCAATCACAAGCCAATATCCACTGTGTTAGCCAAACACACTAATGTCAGAATGCAAATATTAATCTTTTTGGAATTCTAAAACTATTTGAACTTTTTTTGTGGTTTCCAAATCACTTATGTATTGGGTTCTGGAGCTCTATCTGTTTGCTTCCTCTAGCAGCCTACCACTAGTTTCAATAACAGACTGGAAGATGCAGAAGAAAAAAAACAGCCCTTTCTATCTTTTTATATTAATTACTTATGTACAGTACATGGTTAACATTCCACATTTCAAATCTGGAGCTCAACACTGTGGCAAAAGTCATGGGTAACTGCACAAGTTTGCTACAGGTCTTATTTCCTCTAACAACCAATCAGAAGGCAGCATTTACTGGCCCCCTGGTAGCACCTGGGCAAACATAGCACCTTTTATTAAAATGAGGGTGGATTAAAATTCAATTAGAGGTTTATATTACACTTTTGCAGTGAGTTAGCACAGATTGCCTTGAAGTTTATAATTCTGTTACTCCCTCCTTCTTCACCACAGCTCTAGGCCTTGTGGGGAGGTCAGGGAGGGAGCCGCAATAGTTTCCATCAGGTCTTGGTGGCAGGATGCCAGAGCCCAGGAAGGCTACAGACCCTGGGTACTTAACTGATGTCCCACTGGTCCAGTGAGACAATTCTTCCAGTTGCTAACCTAGTGAACTGGTGTTTGGAACTGTTGTTTAAGAACTCAGTAATAAGGTATAACCTCTAGATGACATTCCACTTCTTATTTAAAATTTCCCGTTATACATTTGGATTGTGAAAGATGCTAACATAGTACAGGTATATGATCTATTATCCAGAATTTGGGGATCTGAGGTTTTCTGGATAAGGTATATTTCTAGAGTCTAATAAAAAATACCCCAAATTCCCAATATAAGCCTAATAAAAAATACCCAATAGGACTGTTTGGCCACCAATATTGATTCATGCAGTTTGGTTGAGATCAAATATAAAGTACTGTTTTATTATTACAAAGAAAAAGGAAATATGTTTTTTAATTAGCATTATTTGCTTAAAATAGACATAGATAATGGGATTCCTATATCCATAATTTATTTGTATGCACTGGTTATTTTATAAATTTTTCTCCATTTTACTCTATTTAATGCACATATTTAAATCCAAGAGATTGATTTACAGGTTAATTTGGTGGAATGTTCTTCATTGATATCAGTCACCATTTCTCCAAATACTGCTTTCCACAAGTCTATGGTTTGCCTTTGTAAACCTTTGGAACATCTCTTTATCTAAGATTGTCAAATAATTTATTTTGAAATTACAACTATCACACCCATAGTTGCCCCCCACAAAATGGTAATAAAACTACGGAATAAATAGAACATACATGACATGATCATATAAAAGCATTGTGTTTGCAAAAGTCCTACAGTATAACTTAGTATCTTGTGATATCTAAGGCCATTAAAGTTACTAAAAATATGTCTTCCGTGTCCCTTTCTACACTAATTTAAATTGTTTACCACAGCTGCTGGAAATATTTTGGAAAATTATATTTTCCTTACTGAGGAATGCTGGATTAGCAAACTGCTAAGGGATTTGAGAAGTGTGTTCTGCAGCCACTTTATATACAACATAAGCCAGTTTGCTAAGAGTATAAAGTACGGTATGTTTATTTTTATTTATGAACTCAACATTTATTGAGTTTACATGTTTTTAAACCAACATGAAGTTTGTTCTCAAACTTCCCTTCCTAGTATTATATTATAATCCTTTAAAAATAACATAGAACTCTACTAAATAATACTATTGGAACATGGGCACAGACTTACCTGATTCCACAGATTGAAAGCAACCCATGATGGTCTGTGTGTCTCTGGAACCAGTTTGTCAGCCGCTTAGGCTCATAATGTCATTCTGGAACTTGAAGTCCATCTGCTTTGGTTCACAAATTCTTCAGAAAGCAAAGGTAGTTTAGGCTGCAGAATTCATAACTTCCCAATGGAACAAGGTAAAGAAGGTGGTGCAAGACTTGAAGTCCATTCGTTTGGTTACTAAATT
>CM044432.1:148856339-148867837 GCA_024363595.1 Xenopus borealis | reverse complement strand
AAATTCGTCCATCACTAATAATTATGCCTCTTTATAGGACCCTGGTATGGCCTTGTCTATACTTTACAAGTACATTAGAGGACATTATAGACAATTTTTACCCATAAAGAGGATCACCGCACCAGAGGCCACCCCTTCAGGCTAGAAGAAAAGAACTTTTATTTGAAGCAATGAAGGTGGTTCTTCACAGTGAGGACACTGATTTTGTGGAATGCTGTGTGATTGCTGTTTCTGTTAATTCTTTTAATAGTAGGGGTATGGAGGGGTGTGTGCATGGATGTTGGGTTTCATTTGAAAGTATTGAACTTTGTGGACTGTCTTTTTTCAACCTGATTTAAATATGTAACTATGTAAACCTGTCAAGTCTCTCTCAAGCCAAAAGACGCTTGGAGCTTTAGCGATGAATATAATTCCCACAACAGCAAGTGAGTCAGATTTCTCATGCCATCTTTCCCTGGCACAAGCATCATATTTCTTAATATACACAAAACTGTTGCCTTGAAAGAATAGAACAATTTATTTTTTGACTGTACCAGCGTAGGACTCAGTTTGTCATTTCTGAAGCAGACAATCGTTTATCATGGTTATTTCTAAGAAGCTTCACATTTCATTACACAGAGAAGCAATTTTGCAATTTCCTGTAAACACCGAGTGGTCTTTGTGGTAAATATATCACAAAATCAAGCTTATCTCACAACAAAGCAACATATTCCAAAGTAGAACATTTTTTTATACAATTTCTAGAATCATTTTTGTTTAATAGATTAACGTTCTTATCAGTCTTTATGTAAAATTCTTATTAACTAGGAAATACAAAAAAACACTGTGAGCCTAAAAATGGACTATTATAATGGGCTTGTATTACAGAAAGTAGTGTAATGAAAATGTTTTATTTTTCTGTTTGTAAGTTGCTATACAAGAAGTGCTTGGTGCAGCACAAGGTATGGAAAAAGAAAGAATTACTGCTCAGTAGTATCCATTATTCTGCACTATTCTGAAGATCCTAATAAGAAAATGCAATTATCTGGAAAGCATAGGATTGTTTTTCCACCAATTTGGTTTTGTGCAGCTCAGTAACATCAGGTACTAGATACTAGTTTATTAATATCAAGAAAAAGGGAATCATTTCTAAAAATGTTTATTATTTGCTTTAAATTGATTATGTTAGAGATGACCTTCCGGTAGTTCAGATCTTTCTGTATAATGGGTTTCTGGATAAGGGATGACATTCCTGTATTAAGTTACCATAAAAAAATCTATTGGATCTCTTTTAATGGATACTGGTTACATAAACAACACAATTATATTGCTGGGAAAGCAAAAAGTAGAACACGCTTATAACAAACATTTTTTTGTCTTTTGCAAAAACAGACTTCTCTTATTTATTCATCAAGCACTAATAAAGAAGGATACTGAAAGGAAAACTCCCAAGCATACAATAGATGCATTAATAAAAAAAGTGATAATTATAACAGCTTTCATAAATTGTAAAATACTCTGTTATTTAATTTACTTGTGTCATTTTTTTAAGAATGTTGTGAAGAATCAAGTTGGAGTTTGTACTGCAATTTCAAGCCTTGAATGATTAAGATTTACTAAGTGCTAAAAAGTAAAAAAAATTGAATGAAAAAATGTGCCATCTAAAAACTGGCAATTTCAAGACTTATTTCAGATTGGGCGGACTCATTGGAAATGATGGGTAGAATGTGAGTAAACTAGCATGGGGGAATGTAATATGTTTCATTAATGCAAAATTCTTTCATAAACACATTTTAGACTGATTAAAGACCTTAAAAATATCTTTACAAAGTTTGCGACCAAATTACTTTTGTGAACATTCTCAGTATATATAATATGTAAAAAAAATATTTAATGAAACTCGAGAGCAGGTGTTAAGGATTTGCAATGCGCAATGAGGATTCACAATGCAATAAAAGCCTAACTAAGAATAATACATTGCGCAGGCAATTTTTTTTATTTGCAAAGGTTTGCTATTTGCAAAAATTATAAAATTTCCGCCACAAACTCTGAAATCATGACTGTCATTGAATTTATTAAATGTTCCAATTTAAAAAAGTATGAACGAAAAAATTAATTGAATGATCCATCCAAATATGTGAATACCATGAAAACCTCAAAAAATTCAAGTTTTTGGGACAATTCATAGCAAAAATAATTGGTTTAAAAATGGTCCAATAGGATCAACTCAGTTCCCACTGACTGTAGCACCTCAAAAACTTTAACTTGGCAAAGTTGGCATTAAAGGTTTTTTTAACTGGCCAAATCCCTATGGACTTCACATCAGGGAGAGGACCAACAAATGAAAATAAATTAACATATGAAACTGAAAATTAAATGAGTCATCATGTAGAATGGCATCATATAGATTAATAAGCAGGATTTGTATTAGGGGTGGAATGAGTCAACAAACGTCCTTTCTAGATACTGTGTACAGTGAGGAGAACATATATATAGTGGATGCAGTCTACTTAAAAATTGTCCTTATTAAAGCCTTCTTTTATTAGCATTTGCAAAATCTACTCTAGAAACACATGGCTTGGCTAGTGGCAGTTGCTTTATTTTCATGGCATTTATAAATAAAGTTGTCAGTCTGTGCTGAGTGGCATACAGTCAGTGTTGAGTAATAGAGTTAAGCTTTATATGAAATCAAATATACTGTTTGTACATTACCCCAGTAAAAAAGTAATGCTATAATTTGCACAGGAAAATGTTTCTATAAGCCATGTAAATGGTCAGTAATAGGGTAGAAAAAAGGCATGTAAGTAGAAAGCTGGAAAATGTATTGCAAAATAGCAACATAATAATCTGAAAAAACATCCTATGTTCTATAATATGCTGGCCATAGTCCTGAACACTTTGCTTTCATTAAAATGCTTCAGGTGGGTATTCCCTCTTCTAGGGTCTCCACTGTCTTGCTCCACCTCTGCTTCAGACTAATCTTTCCACCTCCAGCCATGTGATAATATGAGATGTATGTGATGTCTGAATCCTTCATAAGTGTGACATACTGTATCTGACTTTTCCAGCTGAGCTGAGGTCTTAAAGAGAGCAGGAAAAAAAGAAGTGAAATTGACAGAAAGCAAACATCCAACCTCAAGAAAGCCACATCCGTTCACACTCAAAGTAGACTTGCACATTTCAATGACAGAGACTTTGTAAACTTGGCTCAACTCATAGTATAAAACATACTGACTTTGGGAGATCTTTCATTGTAGAAGTCTTCAAGGCAATCCTGCATACAAGGTAAGAGAATTTAAGCTTCAAGTTAATAGTGTTGGCATTTGATATCAATTCAAAGAATGTGTTTTTTATTAACTCACCAGTCAGAAAGTTAAATTTATATAATATATAATATATTCATATTTTCATACAGTTCTGCATATTTTGAAGGGTTCAGTTTTAAAACAAAAATGGTCCATTGTTTGGGTAAATTTACAGTAATGAATATGAACTTTGTAATATTCCTAGCGTTAAAAGGTTCTCAATGATGTCCTCAATGAGAGTTATTTGCTATAGCAGCTCAGACATGAGCCAATGATGCAAGCACTACAGAATAAATGGAAAATGATTGTCTTGCATGCCCTAAACTTGTTTAGCAACTTGCCTGGGTGCTGGTAAATAAGGTAAATAAAGTAACATAGTACCGCACACAATGGGAAGACTTGTGAAAAAATCTAAATTTATTGAAAAAATAAGGGGTTGCAGAGGGATACCCAGCAGAGGTAATTAAGAGTCAGCTGAGAGATTCGCCTGGCGAAAATTCAGAAGAATATATATATATATATATATATATATATATATAAAAAGACACATTTTACATAGTAGGAATTCATGCCAAATATTTTGGCCAATTTGTAGCACAAGCTAGCCCCTAATTCTTAGTCAAGGTAATGATGGATATATTATTGAGCAGATAATTGCACAGTTTTACAAACAGTAGTCCTACATAACTTCAAATATAATACCTATACCTATATAAATTCACAATTTTTTTTCTCCACAAAGAGGTTGGTACAACTGCCTTCTGATATATAGGCACAATAGTCAGAGTTGCTGTAAGCCTTTTTCATGAATCTCATCCATTTACTCATTCATTAAGTCTCATTTAGCCTAGGAAAGGTGCAGGAATTATCTTCTTTTATTGTGCAAGACAACAGCTTTATACTGACCATTTAACCTTGAATTCTACAAATATACAGTATGTTCTGCGCCATACCTTACTGACACATTTCATATTGTGGTAGTAATTAGGGACGGGCTGCCAAAAATGAGAGCAGCATTACAAAACAGCTAAATGTAAGGTGGTCTGTCGATGGGCTAGGTATATTTGTATAAAACACAACATTTCTGTGAAGATAATTTAGACATGGCTACATGAAACCTGTCTCACTGCTTACATTATGCAGAGCAGGGGAGCTGTGCTACTTATGTGAATTGAAAAACGCTCCTGGTACCTTTCAGAGACGATTTCCCATTTTTTAAATCCAGAAATTCAGCTTTCAAATGCAAGAAAGTGCAATTGTGTTTTCTGCACCATCAATGCTCCCCCCTTCCAGAGGGACAAGGGTGGTGCGGCATTGCAGGAGCCTCATTAGAAATGGCCTTGATCCAGAGGAAGGTAAAAATAACACAATCTGAATCTATCACAACTAGTGATGGGTGAATTTGGGGTGAATTCCCTTGATTCACTGCCGGTGATTACATTCGCAAAATGTCAGGCGAAAATTTGTCTCGTTTTGGACGCGGGTGTCAGTTTTTACGATGGCAGCAATGTGCGCCAGCATCCAAAAACAGATGCCGACATCGAGATGCCGACGGCATTTAGCGAACTTTTCACCAAAGCAAATCACCGCAGATTTGCCCATCACTAATCACAACCATATGGTGTAGTGCACAAACACTAATACTACTTTTTATAACCTTGAGCACCAGTTGTAGACCTATCTGCGCAGATTAGCTATTCACTGAAAGAAAATATTTCAGCAGCACCCCGAAATTGTGAACAAAATTGATTTATTTGTACTGCAAAGCAAGCCTTCAATCTGAAGCTATTAGATTTGCCTTAAATGTGGAAATAAACAATTCTTGACTCCAAGATGGCATTTTGACCAGTCCTTTGGTCAACTTGCTATCCAACATTTTCTAGAATCTGTCAGCACATCCACTGCAAAGAGAGAATTCAGCTCACAGCTCTCATTGTAAAAAAACCTTGTTCACATATTGTGATAAAACCACTGTTCCTCAAATCTCATTGGATGCCCTTGTGTCTACTGGAAGTGCAATACCTACTTGTGAATAGGGCATCAGAGAGAGAGAGAAAAATATGTTATTGTATGTCTCCCTTATTTATTTTTATTTATCATATCCCTCCCTTAAGCTCCTTTTATCCAGTGTAAACTCATAACTGAGACTTTCTGTTCCCTTAACTGCTCTTTGGACTTTTTTCTATTTCAGTAATCTTTCTGTAATTATTTTGAGAACTAGAGAATAAAACTGCATACAGTATGTGAAAGGAAGAACAGAGTTTAGTAGAAAGTGGAAGAATTACCCATATCTATACCCTCTTTAATATTAGTCACAACCTTGCCAGCCCCCTATTGACCAGGTAATACTTAGAAGGACACAGCAGTCAAACAGTTAATTCAATTTACTTCCATATTATACATAGTAACACAGTAAGTTAGGTTGAAACAAGACACACGTCCATCAAGTTCAACCTTTTAGGTCTATATACATAACCTGCCTAACTGCTAGTTGATCCCGGAACAGTTTGAAACCTCTTCAGTTTCCCTCAGACTCCAAGATGGCAATTGGACTAGTCCCTGCTTCAGATTGTACTATGAGCTATATCTACAGTTCTTTTGTATGGACAGCAAACTACCTTTTGTTTTTAAGTCTGCTTAAACCTAATCTGCTTGCAACAGTTGGCTCAAAAGTAACGCTCGCTAAACAGCTTGCAAACTCACTGTCTAGCACCTAACTTGCTCTAAATTGTACTTCCTCTTAATGGACAGCAGTCCCTTAAAAATATTCATAGAAAAACAAATAATAAAGTGGCATTAGCAAGGAAACATTAAGCAACTAGTAAGCAGGTCCCAAGCATTTTGGAGAATAGATCCTATACCTGTACTACTACTACTAATAAAAATAATAAATCACTCTCTTCTGTGGTTTGTATTTGAAATGGATGTGTTCAGCACAGCAGACTGTAGCCCAACAAATAATAATGTGAAATTAGCTAGAAAATGTTCAGAAACTAGGAAGAAATTTCAAGAAAAACATCATCCAAAGGTTCACATTGAGCATTACATTTTATTATGGCAGTGACTCCTTAAATTGCAGCAAATGACAGTTGATTAAGAAACTTGAGAAGAACTAAGATACTACACTCATACTCAAAGAGCAGAAAGTGGTAAACAACTGCTTTCAATTGCAACTTCCCTTACAATATGTTGTAAAAGAGTTGATGAGATGTAGAAACCTATCGATAGTTAAAGTGCACAATAAATAATAAAATAATAGAAAATTATCTGCAGCCTTTCTCACAATGACACTATATTTAACACTGTAATCCTAAATTCTGCTTTCAGTATTGGTCAATATACTTGAAAAAGGTTTGCATAGCTGTTTTAATTGATTTTTATAGTTCTTGATTTATTATGCATATGGCAAATAAAAGCCAATTAAGCAATTCCTTTTAATTAAATCAAACCATTTTTACTGCCAGCTGCTACCATGAAAACAGCCTGTGTCTTGACAGTTCTTATCTAGTAAAAAACATGTTATGCCATCAATATGCCATAGAAGTAAATCAGCCCTCATGAAAAATGTGTATCAGATTGGATAGGGATAAACTCAGCAAAGCTTGAGGGCTAATTATATTGTCACCTTCTTCATGAGAGAGTAGATCTTGGCTGCTTTCCTCTGAAGAGACTCAACCTGTATATTTAAACAAATGAAGATTCTATATATTTATACCTTGTGTTCTGTTGATTTTGCTTAAAGTCTGTGATTTAATAATATGCACTGTCTCTACAGCTTTTGAAAACATGATGGCCAGGACTGGGAGGGGTTATCAATGTGAAATTCAAAGTCACCCAGAATAATTGCAGGGCTATCAGAGCATAGGAAAAAAGAGAGCTGAGATTCAAAGTCAGAGAGAAATGTGGCAGGAGAAGAAGTGCACAGGAGAAGGGGAGATGAGCAGAAGGGAGGGTGGGAATTTGAATAAGGTTGGAAAGGTTAGCAGTATTAGTATTTGATCAGAGGGGGTCCATTACATGGGCAAAAGCAGATAGGTATATGGCATTAACCCTGGTTAGGAGAGAGATATCACCTGCAGCTAGTAACATTAGAATGAGAGCAGGTGGGAGAAAGATTTAAAATTCCTCTGTCTATGTGAAGTCGTAGTCGCAGGAGTTAGATTTTTTAGAAAGCTATGTAAGGTATAGGAGCAGCAGTGTGTTGTGATAGAGTAGGGCAGAAAGCATCTCAAGCTTGAGAAAGGGGCGTGACCCCAAAACGTTGCATCAGCAATAAACACGCAAAGCACTTGCTTGCATTGATCCTGTGTGCCATTGGTAATTTCTGCTGGACTTTATGTGAGGTGGCCGAGCCTCTACCTTTTGAGCACCAGGTAACATTGATTTGATTTGAAGAAGGGTGTGCGGGAGCTTGTACTGATCTACCTTGTGATAGGGACAGTCAGCTGGAAATGTAAAGGAAGAAGTTACCTTCAGAAGCATAAGGATGAATAACATTAACAGGACTAATGGCATTCTGATAGTGTATCTTTGGATAGATATAGGTTACTATACTATAGGTCTGATCTTCTTACCAATAATAGATGCAAAAAATGTTTAATGCTCAACTGCTAAATTTGATCGAGTACACTGATTAAGCATTACTTGGGGGCACATTTATGACAATTCCACTTTAAGGCTTGCAGTGGACTACAAATATATGCACAGGCTCTGTGTGTAAAAAATGGAGATTAATGGGCAAATTTATTTTTTGGGTGAAAATTAGTTCTGAACCACACTAATAAATAAATAAAGTTCAATGGTGTTGTTGATGAACCAAGAAATGTCTTCATTAACAGATATTGTCATCATACTTGAGGTTTCATATGATAATTTATACAGTACATGTATGTTCAGAACAGGACAGATATCCTCGTGCCATGGATCTTGGATGTTTCTGAAATCACATACTTTGAAACATTTAAGTCAAGTCCTTTTGTTGTTATGACAATATCTTGACATGCATGACCAATCTCATGTAGGATCTTTCCAGATGAAGACATCCTAACCAAAACTACAAACACTATCTTTGCATGCATGTCCTGACTGATGACCAAACTTATTTTTTCTTTTACAAACAATCATATTTGCATGACAGTAGTCTTCATGTTAATCATTTATTATTCTAATGTATATACCAAATAATTGGACATTTGACATGTCTGCCTTACGACAAAATTGTGGCATATAAAGCCAGATTAAGGCTGCCTGTTGTAGCTTTGATAATATCATTATAATTGTAATTTTAAGTTGAATTATTGTAGAATCTGTATATTCCCCATTATTAGTGGTAACATATGCATCCTTTTTCCATGATGATACAGCTGAATGAGAACCCCCAATGAAGTCAAGTACAATTGCCTATCTATATTGTAATTTCTTATGCCCTGTTATAAAGTTTCACTGCTGCAACATACTGTGGTAAAATGTTTGGCTTTCTGATAATATATAATTGCCTAAGCTATAGAGGGAGCTTCAGAAACACAAAGGATCACCATTTGAGCTGTTTATTTCACTTAACTAAACTAAATGAAAGTTCAAAATGTTAACTTTTAGAATGAGTACAAAGCTGGCACTGATTGGCTGTGCAGAAATTATTGATGGGCCTGTGTGATATGTCACTAGTATTCTTCTACCCAGTGATCTCAAGGGCTATTAGTAGAGTTCCATTGGGATATCAGACATCAAAGACCAGAAGTAGAATAACAAACTGAAATTAAGTGATTGTTTTTCAATGTGTCACACCAGGCTTGAAATTGAAATCATGCATTTATTGAATTTTTGATGGTTATACTTTAGTGCTGCATGAAGTGGTTCCTCAAGAGCTTCATTTTTATTATAGACAGAGACCAACTAGGGTAAAGAGTCCCGTCTGTGCAAGTCTATTGTCAGAGTGAAACTGCTCTTCCTTTGGAATATATGAGATGCTGTTACTGTCTCTCACCTCAGAAAGTTGAAAGGTAAACATACAGTTCTGCAAACAGTTTTTGAACATTACATTGTTAGTTTATTTAAAAAAAAAAAAAAAGTCTGTATATTGGAAGTATTAGATAAAATACTAAACTATTCTTCTGAAGATGAATTATAAATGCAAAATGTATATATTACAGTCTTTCAGGGATAAAGAGGTCCTTAATTACTGTCTATGATCTACTGTCTCATCCAAGTATCAAGCATAATATAAGAATATTGATAGCATCAATGATGAGTATAAAGTGGCGTAATAAACTCAGCAACTGAACGCTTTGCTGAACAGGGGAAACATTCAGAAATATACTGGGTTATATATTTTATCAAGTGTGTGAATCAAGTATGCTTTAAATTGTATTTACTGATGCTTAGGAGAAAGCAGCATGCATTAGTACCATCATACAGTGAATGTATTTGAAAAACGAGGATGGAATAAACTGCCCTCCTGCTGTCAAACCATTGAAAAAATTTAGAATTATACAGATGAAGCCACTACATTTGACACAGAAAAACATAACTCATCTATCCCATTTATCCCACTTAGCACAGAATATTGTGTCACAGCATCCCATCCAATTAAAGAGTTCACCATTGAAAACAATGGTGCTTTGGTATGCTAATGAAAAGGTTAAATGCATTAAATGAGTTAAGATAACTTTAGATAACACAGTTTCTTCAATTAGCCCTGAGTCACAACACATTTAACTCACCAATCCCAGTGGCTGCATCTCTGAGGATTTGTAAAATAACTGCTTTTGCTCATTTAAAAAAAGGTGTGAAACAGCAATTTAAGTGTAGCACATCTATCTGTTTCCAAATATAAGAGACCCTTTGAAACTAGATTTAGATTTGGAAATATCTCCCTCAGACACTGGGCTACCTAAAAAAGTGCATACACTTGTTCAGTGCTTTTTATAGCTATGCAGATCAGGAAATGGCTGCAGAACATTGCATCTGGTAAGAATGATTTTGGATGTATTTTTAAATTGTTAGTAGTGATATGTTTCAGAAGCATGTCGAGCCTATTAAAAACAAACCAGCACCAATCATCTCCCTAGTCCCAGTTCCTTATGTGTGATGGTCATCACATTAGGTGGAAGTAGGCACATTGTTTACATTTTGAGCCCCAAAAGGACTTTGTGCACTTTGGTTAGGTTCTCTTCAGTATTTAAATTACCACACCAAGCACCACAAAGGTTAGTTTAGAGCTCTAGGAACCCCCAATATTTTTACAGGTGCTGCATAATACCAAAAAATGACATATTGTACTGTAGACATACCTATAAAAACAATGCCATATAGTAATGGTATAATTAAGCTGGTATAATTCAGCTTGCTTATGGCTCAAAATGTCTAAGCCATAAACAAAGCAAAGCAATCATAGCTTTTTAATCTTGGATAAGGTGCTGTTCCTGAGCATGTTTGGTGGACTGTGGCTGCAACGGAGCATGCACCAGCTTCTTGGAGGAGTGTTATGCTGACTAAAAATGTGTCTTTTAAGTCAGTGGAGACACAGCTGAGGGACCAGCTAATGAAAGCTTACATTTGGATGGGTGTTGCAGGAGGAAAATTAAAAATAAAACTAGAGCATGTGGAGGTAAACAAAGGTCTTGAACTGAGGGTACTAAGGGATCTTAGTTCTGTGATTGCCCAACCTTGTCCTAGCGTGGTGCTGAGGGATTGGAAAATTTCTAATGTGGTACCACTATTCAAAGATTTTAGCCTAAAACCTGTAGGCGTGCTAGTATAACATTATGGAAGAAAAGCTTTTGGAGGGGGTGTAATTACTGATAAGATACTTGAATACACTGCAAATCACAACATTGTGGGCTTGTGTCAGCATAGTTTCAATGTGCAATAGATCTAATTTAGTTGCCTTCTATGCGGAGGTGAACAGAAACCTAGACATTTGGGGGGAGATTCACTAAAGCGCAAAGCGTCTAACACTATCGCTAAGTGCGGCGAACGTTAGCGAAGGCAAAGTTGTGTACTACTGGCAGCGAACCACGTTCTATTATTCCTTCTCAGTGCAATGGCATGTTCTTTTGGTGATGAGACTTATGATGTCCATTGGTTAAGATGAGGGCTGCCACTAAAATTAATTAATTAATCCTTGATTGATTGTTTTAAATCCTGAACTTGAAAATCACACCAAAAACAAAAAAATCTCACCACTCTTTGCTTCAAACATCCAGTAATTAATTG
>CM044432.1:148829315-148856329 GCA_024363595.1 Xenopus borealis | reverse complement strand
AATAAGGATTAATTATATCTTAGTACAATGTGCTGCTTTATTATTACAAAGGAAAAGGAAATAATATTCAATTTTTTTTTTCTTTTTTAAATATAATAGAGTCTATGGGAGACTGCATTCCCATAAAAAAAGCTTTACTTTTTCCAGTTTTTCAAACTGTTTGTTGAATAATTTTTACATTGCAAAATGCAATTTTTAGTTCTTAATTTTGTGTTTTTATATTTGGGTTACAATGTACAATAAATTCCCTCAATGAAGTTTCGTGATGTTTTCTATATGTATTTCCTGCTTTACTCTGCACTCTACCCATACACCTGCTTTATTATCCCTATACCTTCCCTCTTGCATCTTCTAAGATTTAATACAATTTACTATAAAAACTCCTTAAACCATTCACTCTCTGTATGCTAACCCTATCTATTCTGCATTTTTCTTATCTAATAAAGAGTATATATATTATTCTGTAGCCCTTATGGTGATATTAATTACTTACTGGTGAAAGTTGTGCTGTAGCTTTCTCATTGGCTCAAGAGCCAGGCTTATATAGCTAGAAAGCAACAGCTCTGACAGATCTATAAGCCCTCATTAACATTCTAAAGCAAAGTGGTAATTACACACATCTTAGCAGTAATTACAATGCTGTCTTTCTTGGTCCATTTGTGGCCTCGGAATATGTGCTTATTTTG
This sequence comes from Xenopus borealis, assembly GCA_024363595.1. NCBI lineage: Eukaryota > Metazoa > Chordata > Amphibia > Anura > Pipidae > Xenopus > Xenopus borealis. Next base: position 148,855,643 of record CM044432.1, on the reverse strand, counting down.
GCATTCCAATCTCGGAAGCAAGTTAATTGTATAAAACTAGTCTACTGCCATAAAAAGCCTTCTGAAGGATGCTAGTCATATGGACTACCAAATAGACAATCACAGCCCTTATTTGGTATCCCAGGAGGTAGTTTGGTAACATTTTAAATATGCAACTTAATTTGATATAAACTATCTGTTGCTTGAAGGAACAGTTCAGTATAAAAATAAAAACTGGGTAAATAGATAGGATGTGAAAAATAAAAAATGTTTCTAATACAGTTAGTTAGACACAAATATAAGCTATGAAGGCTGGAGTGACTGGACGTTTAATATAATAACCAGAACACAACTTCCTGTTTTTTGTACCGTGTTAGCCCGTTGAGAAAGTTATAAGGAAGAACTTTGAAGCATAACAAAAGTGTTGTAAAGGCGATCCCTTTATTGGCTAACTAAGATGATAATCACAGCAAGCTTTCAGAACATTGCAGTTCCTTCTTCAGAGCATCCAGTCACTCCAGCCTTTATACATTGCATTTTAACTATATTAGAAATGGTTTATTTTTTCAAGGGCTATCTATTTACACAGTTTTTATACTTCACAATTCCTAAGTATTAATTTTGGGTATAGTTTTCCTTAAAAGTATATGATCAGTATGTTTATATTGTTTTCTGTTTTTTGTCACGTGAGTGATTCCTATTACTTAGAATGCAGAAGTATGTCTTCTTTGCCAAACTGCACTTACAAAACAGAACATCTCTGTCAGAAGGACTTCTCGTCCAGTTTGGCTACTTTTGCTCATGAACAAGCAACTTTTTATCAAAACCATGTATCATGATTAATAATGGGCTAGTGTACATGGGTCATTTTCCAAGAACAAGTTGGAGACCACTATAGCATTCATTCTGCCAGATGGGTTAGTTAGCAAGGACAATCAGTGTCCCATCATGGAGTTTAGACTTGGGGTACTACCCCAGACCAATTGTGCACCAGACAGTGAAGAGACTAGTTAAGAAGCAGCCTAGCAGCAACATTGTGGCTGGCAGTCCAGAGGAAGTTGGTGCACTGTACGAAGACACAGAAGAAAGGAAGGGGAGTCATTGGGAGAGGTGGTCCCTTCAAACTTCTAATGGCACTCTGCCTGTGTATTTCTGTATGACAGGAATCCTGGAGGCTTCAGGGAGGCACATTGTGTCCATGATACTAAACTCTACAGTTAGTATAGCTATGGGCATATTTGGTTTGTGTGAAAGAGTGGAGGGGTGTGTGTGTATGCTGGGTTTTAATTTGGAGGGGTTGAACTTGATGGACTTTGTCTTTTTTCAACCCTATTTAACTATGTAACTATGTAACATTGTCTGAGTATGTATGACAGGGGAATCATGAGAGGATAACAGTAATGTTTCAGGCCACAATTGACCTTTTATCAAACTTGATAAATGGCACATTGCAGCCTGAAAACATTATTATTATTCAGGTACTGCCATGTGTATAAAAAAAGGCATTTTATCTTATTATAATAAGGTGCTGTACATAAAATTTTCTTCAGTATTGGAATGGACTGTGGACATAATTGTACTTGCACCAGATATTATTGAATAAAGGAGGATTGGAGCTGATTCTGTATTTTTTTCAAAGTTTTTAAAGTTTTTTGTTCAGCGTAAATTTTTTTTGTTTTCTATTTGGATGTTTTATTAAATCTCACTAAATTAATGATTCGAAGGATTTTGCGCAAAAACCTTCAAATTCTTGGAACTTAGAAAAATTTTCAGAACAGGTTCTATGAGGTCCCCCATAGGCTAAAATGGCAATGCGGCAGCTTTAGGGCCCTTACACACGGGCGTTTTGGACCTGCGTTGCGTTTGGCTGCGTTCAGCCGCAGGGGAGCGCAGGTCTAGACGCACCTCATTTTGTTCAATGAGGTTGTACCCACGAGACGCGTGTAAGCGCCGAACGCAGATTCAGACACAACATGCTACATTTTTCCTGCGTTTGGCGCTTACATGCGTTCGCGTGAGTACAGCCCCATTGAAAACAATTGAGTGCGTCTATACCTGCGCTCCCCTGCGGCTGAACGCAGCAAAACGGAACGCAGGGGAGCGCAGGTAAAAACGCCCGTGTGTAAGGGCCCTTAAGGTGGTGAAGTGTCAAAGTCGAAGGATTTTAAAGGGCCAGTACTTCAAAAATTTTACTTGTCGATTATTCAAATTTTTTTTATTTTAGTCGAGTTTTGGGCTATTGGAATTACTTCAAAAATTACTTCAAAATTCAAATTTTTTTTAATTAAAATTTTATTCAGATATTAACTTTGACCTTAAGTATATGTGCCCCTCGAGCGAAATAAGTCAATTTTTGATCGAAAAAGCCCTTTCACTTCGAAAAATTCAGCCCTAAGTAAATCTGCCTTAATCTGCCCCCAAACCTTTAATGCCAAGCTACCAAGTAATAGTTCTCAAGGTGCTATAGAAGTCAATGGGAGGAGTCCTAATCCTATTGGACTATTTTTTTAGATGTTTTTTTATTTTTTTTTCACTAGGTATTGTCTGAAAAACTTGAATTTTTAGAGCTTTTTGTGGTATTCAGAGTTTGTGAGTTTAGTCATGGTTTCAAAAAACCTCTGAAACCACTAAAATCAGACCTTTAATAAATAAACTTATACGAGTGCTTTCAAATATTATTTGTTGGGGAATGTTCCTAAGTCAGTAAAATAATTAAAGAACCTAATAATTTAGGGCTAGGAACCCATAAGTCTGAACCATATTTTATGTACTGCAATTATTAATGGCTTTCCTCTTCGAGAGGTTCTTCCAAGGTTCTCTTGCAGTACTTGCAGATGAGTGTCCAATAGAAGATAAACAGCTCATTTCTTTGCAGATACTGCATAGATCTGGTAGAAAAGAATCTGGCCCAATATTAAACTAGAGATAAGTGGTTCTGCAAAAGCTATCCTTTAAAAGCAACCACTTGTTAAGGGAATGTGTAAAACAAATTGCAGGACTCTTGTTTTAATCAAATGAAAGCTGCTGAAGAGGCCAATCTTCACCTTTCATTTTCATGAAAATGAATAACTTTGAGTGGATTGGAGTTGATATCTGTGATGACAGCAGCATCAAACCTCATGCCTGTAAAAATGTTGTCATACAGCACTGCATGCCCATTCTTGCATAATACTTGAATGCATCCCAAATGTCACCATGCTACCTTCTAGCTGCACCCCAGAGAGTAAATTGGCCCACCTTTGGGGAAGAAGCGGTGTTACAACTTAGGAAGGGCTATCCATGTCACCTGTACTCTATAGACCTGTAACATTTGCAATATATTGTAATTTTGTATGGATAAAAGGTAACTGATCCTGACTTGTTTTATGGGACTTTGGCTGTTATACAGAGAGCTTATCTATGATCCCTGGAATAAAGAAGACACAACTTTTGTGTGCCCAACCATGAAATGGTTGTTTCCTTAAAAAGATACACCATTACATATCAATCAGTAAAAAAAATTTTTATTCACTTAAAAAATAATCCATAGATCCCATTAGAAGGAATTTTAATATCTCTCCTATAGTAATATAATCTTGTTCTGTACTACATTGAACATTTTGTATTTTAATGTTCTTTAGGGCTACAAACTGTCAATAAGAATCCAACTCATCTCTCATGGAAACTTTTCCAACTGAAACAGTTGTAAGTAAGATTCTGTGTACAAACCAGATCACATGTTTATATTAACTAACTGTAAACAGTTATATAAAGATCAGCACAGTAAATTTAAAATACACCTCTAAGCAAACTATCTGCTACAAGAGGTAGCTGACATAGGTTGGTGAGAAAATCTCTGGAATATGGATATTTTACAAAAGCTATCTCAAGCTCAAGTAGGTGGGTGTCACAGGGGATGAAATGATATAATATATAATAAATATATTATATATTATATAATAGGCTTTGTGTTAGCCCCTAAATTAGATGAATGAATCAATGATGGAAAATGTTGCAATAATAATAGTAGTAGGGATGGGCAAAATGGGCAAATTTCATGGGCTTTTTAAGCAGCAAAATAATTTGTTCATCCCTTAGTAGACAGTTAAGCAATGCAAGTTTATAGTCCAGAAAGATGGCCCTGACTGGAAATGTGTAGTGATGGGCGAATCAGTGGCATTTAGCTTCACTGAATTTTTTGCGAATTTCTGGAGAAAAATTCACAAAAAGCTGCCGCGCCTCGTTTTCGACACGGGATGCCAGCATCCGTCTTTTCAAAACGGACGCCTGTGTCCAGAAATGGACGCCCACGTCCAAAATTCGCTGTGAATTTGCCGCAGGTGAATACATTTGCCCAACACTAGAAATGTGGAATAGGGGCGTAACATGCATTTGAGGATGTACAGTAGTTTCCTTGATAACATACTAATAAAGTCCATCTTGGAGTAAACAACAAACTCTTGATCTCCAATAGCAAAACAGAGAAAACCATCTAAATTCATTACAGGAAAGGAAGGTCTCACTTACAAAAATACATTGGCCGAGATGTGATTGATTATATTTGAGAAGAGACCCTTATGGAAAAATATAATTACGTATAAATATGTAAATAGTCTGTACAATAATCTATTAAAATCAACAGAATGTTTTGAAGGGGATTAGATTAAAGTATGTTTTCTTTTTAATAAGCAAATCTAACATTTATTTTCTAGAATTCATATTACTATGAAGATGTAGCTGTTCCCTCTGTGGTCCATGTGGATCATGGTCAAAATGAAGCATCCAATCAGATTCTTTCTGCTGTGCTATACAGCGTGGTGTTTATCATGGGAACACTTGGAAATGGACTTGTTATTTTCATGATCACATTTAAGATGAAGAAATCAGTCAATGTTATATGGCTTTTAAATCTATCTATTGCTGACTTTCTATTCACCTTTTTCCTGCCTTTCACTATAACCTACACGGCAATGGATCACCACTGGATATTTGGAAGAACTATGTGTAAGCTGAACTCATTTGTTCTACTTCAGAACATGTTCACTAGCATATTCCTACTGACAGTAATCAGCTTGGATCGTTGTATATCTGTTGTATTTCCAGTTTGGTCCCAAAATCACCGTACTGCTAAAATGGCCAAAGGACTTTCAGCAGCTGCCTGGATTGTAGCCTTTCTTTTAAGCATCATTTCTTTTATTGTCCGTGATACAACACAGAGAGGGGAAAAAACGTTATGTTTCACCAACTTTTCGTTAGCAGGAGAAAATAATAAGTCAAAAATACAGACAGCTTATTCTTTAACACGGTTTGCATTTGGATATTTGATTCCACTTATAATGATTCTATCCAGCTACACTATCATTGTCTACAGACTGAAGAAAAACAGGATGGCTAAATCCAGGAAACCATTTAAGATTATATTCTCAATCATCGCAGCATTCTTTCTCTGCTGGACCCCATACCACGTGCTGCACATTATGGAAATTGAATCCATCCGAATCCGATTTCCCGTTTCTGTATTCAAAATTGGTATACCTATAGCAAGTGCCCTGGCGACTGCCAACAGTTGCATTAATCCAATACTGTATGTCATTTTGGGACAGGATTTTAAGAAGTTTAAAATGAGTATTCTATCCAGACTTGATAATGCATTAAGTGAGGATACTACAAACTCCCGTTTAAGCCACAGAACCTTCTCAAGAATGTCTACAATGAATGAGAAAGAATCAATAATGCTATAATTTCTATATGACGTGCCACCTTGCTTGTCCTGTCAAAAATGCATATTATGTTGTCCAAGAACCGAACAGTGAATACACATAAATATGGTAAAGCAATATATAAATCAAAACTGAATATATATATATATTTGTGTGTGTGTGTATAGTATGCAAGAGAATACAGTACCTGTAATCTGTATAAAAAGCATATGGAGCAAATTTAATGACATTTGGCCTCATTGTTTTTCTGCTGAAATTTACTGCATGCCACTGAATGCGCTATGTGATATAAAATAATTATCTAAATATTAAAAATACATTTATGCTGCATGTATAGAATGTATATAAACAAGCATTACAGTCCTACATATATTTTTTATGATGTATATATATGTATATATACTTAGCATTCATATTAGTTCTTTCACATTTATTCTTACATTTTGTTATACACAAAAAAAATATTATCAAATGTTTTCCACATTCTCAGTCCTTCCTAACTGTGATTATTATATTTGATTTATAAGAACATGAACTTTATGCATTCTTACCAAAAGCACATGCCTAATTTCCCTTGCTCAATTATTTTCATTTTAATGTGTCTTATTAGTGCAGCTTTCTGTCACCATATATATCCAGTTTTCATCAATTTACATATCGCATCATTGCTTATGCCCTGCTATTATAAGTCACTAATAAATCCTGCTAAGAGCTCTTAATCATTCAGTAATATAAACTGCGGGTTTCAGAGGGGATATCAGACCACTGTGACAGAATGATATCTTGTAAATGTATTAAGAGACTTAGCCATAAAGCATGACATAATTGTTGCTTTGAGACTCAATCACTTAATCACTTTCCCCTTATTCAGCACAAAAGTTAGTATAATTTTTGAAGGTGAATCAGTTTCCTAATACTTCTCTTTAATTTTTTTTACTGTTTTCAGACACACATACATTTTTTGAGTAATTTTTAGGGGAAGATTTACGAAATTCACATGAAGGATTCGAAGTTCGATCGAATTTTGAAAAACATTCGAATTCGAATTTTGGAATGTTTTTGAAGACCACTTCAACCAGGGAATTTTGTGAATTCAATCAAATCGAATGATTCGAATAAAATTTCATTTGAACATTCGACTATTCGACTGTCAAAGTACTTCCCCTTTAAATATTCGACCACCTTGCTCGCCCAGATCAAAGCTACCGAATTGGGTTTCATTATTTCTGATTGAATAAAAAAATTCAATCAATCTAAAAAATAGTTCGAATCGATCGATTCAAATGATTTATCAATCAAAATTTTCCTATTCGATCGTTTGACCAATCGAATTGCGGTAGAATCCTTTGAATTTGATAGTCAAATTCAAAGGATTTTACTTCCCTACCTATTCACATGGTTGAATTTTTAATTTTTTTCAAATCAAAATTCAACCAATAGTAAATCTGCCCCTTAGTGCATCAGATGCAACCGTGTCAGACGCAACTTCCAATTACAACCGTTAGAATTGTAGAGAAAAAAGCATTAATGGGGGAATATAATATATTTATTATCACAAATAACATTAGCAAAGACCATTGTGAATGTTAGCAGCCATTTTGCTTTTTGACTGATTACAGACCTCAATGACTTCCTTGCAAAATTTGCGACCAAATACCTTTTGCGTATATTCATATATTCAGTGTATGTAAAAAAAAAAAATTGCGAAACACAAAGCACATTTTGCGAGTATGTGTTAACGCTAACCTTTGCTTAGCAGTAATGAGCAATATAAAATTCACCAGCAAACGATTTTACATTACGTGCAGTGAAAAGCATTTGCTAAAACTCCATTTTAAGCATTGCTTCCAATTTTTTCATAACATTCCCCATTTGTTGGTGTTTTGTCAACAACTGAATTAGAATTTTTGCTGTGATTTGATTTTTTTGTGAAATATGAATTATGCATTCAGAAACCTTGAATGTACAATTTTTATTAAGCACAAAAAATGCTAAACATTTGAAGGTAAAACTTTGGCATCCAAAACCTGCCGAGCTCATGTGAAAGCGTTTTTTCAAAGCCACTTTTACAGCCCTCTGACAATGAAAAATACAGCACAGATTTGAGATATTCAGAGCTATTTATCACTACTTCATTCCATCAAATGGTTTTACAGTATATTTGGATTTTTTGATAAAAAAAAGCAAATAGTGATGGGCGAATTTATTCGCCAGGGGTGAATTCGCAGCGAATTCCCGCGATTCGCCGCTGGCAAATAAATTCGAGAAACATCAGCGAAATTTCGCCAGGCGAAAATTCGCCAAAAAAAATGAGTCGCGCGCCGAAAGCGACGCGTCGAAGTCAAAAGTCAAAAGCGTTCCTCGACTCCTTTCGCAAATCTTTCGCCAATTTGCGAATTTCTCTGCGAAGCGAAACTGGGGAGATTCGCCCATCACTAAAAGCAAACATTTGAATTCTTTTTAAATCTGACTTTATTCAGGGTAGAAACAAGTTCCAGGTAATAAAAAATGGAGCATTACATTCAGAATTCCAGGTTGCACATTCCTATACACATGATTTCCTTTCCTTCGGAAAAGGTTTCAGAATTGATCCCAGCATGGCAAAATGGCATTTTCAAGTATTATTGTGATCTCCAATAAATAGCAGTCCTGTCTTGGATTGTTTAAATATATATTCAGAATTGGATCTCCATCGTCTTCCAGATTATAGGTCCCAACTATCTTCGGGAGACTATGGGGCAAATTCATTATTGCACGAAGCGTCTAACGCTAGCGCTAATTCGCCGTCAATTCGTGACGTCAATTCGTAACTTCGGAAATTCACTAGCTCACTAAGATGAACATTTTCCTGAACGTTAGCACTTGGTCAGACCAGCCGAAGTTCAATACAATAGAAAAAAAAATGTAAAACCACTGGCGTATTTTAGCATAGGAGGGTGATAGTCTGAAAAAGATTGATATTTTTTTGGTGGGGTTACCCTTCTTCCCCCCTACATTTCCTAACATATGGCAACACAACTATACAGGGGGCACATGTAGGGCAATAGAACAACTTTATTTAATTTATTAAAGGTTTCCTGGGCTTGTGTAGTGGAATGTAGTGGCTGTAACATATACTTCTATTATAACTTATAGTTCCCGCCGTATGCAAATTAGGCTTCGATAGCATAACAGCGCTCTGCCTAGCGAAGTAACACTAGCGCAACTACACTACCGTTTGCAGACCTGAGCGTAAATTCGCACTTTAGTGAATTTGCGTAGCTGGCGAAAATTCGTCTGGCGAAGTGAGGCGAACACTAGCGAAGCTAACGCTAGTGAATTTTCGGATCTTAGAGAATTTGCCCCTATGTACGGTGACTATGGTGCTGCACATTACAAATCCTTGACATTATCTATAAATATAAAACATTAATATTTATTTAAAAAAATTGAGCAAAAACACAAAAAGTATGGCACCTTTGGCTATAATAGTTTAAATTAGTTCTAGACAATAGAAAAAACATGCCTGCAAAGTTCATACAGGAAATTGCTTTAGGAAATTGTATTTGGCATCAAAACCAATTTGGCGTCAGAACCTACTCAAAGTGTACTGTCTTGAAAAGTGTTATTGTGAATTGAAAATATATAACTGTGAAAAGTGTGCTGTCTTTGCAGGAAGAAGTTGTACTTTATCATATAAAATATTTTATAAATTATAGCCACGTCATGCTTTTATGATGGGGGTGGGTTATGTCCTGATACTCCTCTCAATATTTCTATATCCCGATTTGCAAGATCTTTATTTGCCAAAAAAGTGTAGCTTGTCTGGAATTTATACAACCAAATCCGAATCAATGTACTCACTGTACAGTATGTTCTTTCTTCGATATGCCACTAACGCGGCAGGGCAATATCGGGGTAATCCGAACGTTCAGCCATATGGTCGAACAATCGGATTACGATGACGCCAAGGGGCTCCGACAGGTCGTTCAGAAGAAAATCAAACCTTCCCAATTAATATAGTGGCCAGATATCGATCAGGAAGACCCCCTTGGAAGCCAACAAGTTTTCGTAGTGTGTATGGAGGGAGATGAGCAGACTGATTTCGAAGATGCCTTTGAAGGCACCTCCAAATCAGCCACTGTTTCAGTGCAGTGTCGTCAGATAAAAGTAGAATTCTATTGTTTCTACCTGCATATCTGATGATTCAGCTCTACACCTGTATATTGCCTGGAAAGATCATAATTGCAGAGTATATGGCCACCTTTACATTTGTGTGCAGATTTTAATGATTTAAATAACAACTAATGTTGCACAGTGGTGCCCCAGACTTGCACTCAGTGCTCCCTTAATAAACGAACAGTTGCAACTGCATTGTAATTCAGTGGTTTAATATAGCAGCATGTATACATTTTAGGAAAACCCATCACCCTCCCTTTTTTTTGTTTCAAGCTAATAACACCAGTAGCAGTTTATAAATGAGAATGACATATCAAGAACACCTTTAGGCAAATATCTGACAATTAATTTGCATCTTTTTTAGTCAGCTGAAATGTCCAAAACACTCTGAGTTGAAATGTTCAAACATTTACATACAATAAATGGATTTAGGAAATATAAACCAGCCTGATACAATCTTGCTCTTCAGTTTCAAGCATTAATCACATTGCCAGTACCCCTGTTTTCTGCCCCAGGCAATATGTGGACAAATGCATAAGACAGATGGAAAACTCTGTAGAGAATTTGCACGCACTTTCTCGTGTTGTTAAATATACAGAGTCGAAGTGAGAAAAATAGTACTAGAATCAATATTTGTGGGAGAATTCTACTTTATCAAATGGAAATGTTTTATTATTCTGCATTTTATTTGAGCAACATGTGCAAAGAATAAATATGAGAAATAAAATGATCATAACATAATTTATTTTCTTCTGTCTTTATTGTCTTTTCATATACAGGGCTGGATTTACATCGCAGGCGGCCCTAGGCCCACTGCTGTTCATTGCCCCCATCCCCTACTCTTCTTTTGTACACATATTCAAATTCTCAGCTTTGAGTCCGGAATACTGGAGATTGGTGCACAGGGAATTTTAAAAACTATTGTGCAGGGACGGAAATAGGTGTAGGCAGGGTAGGCACCTGCCTAGGGTGCATTCGCTGGGGGGGCGCACTTCTCAGAGGAAAAAAAAATATTTTTCTTTAGTTTATTTTTGTTTTTATTGTGTTCACTACTTGGCCATTAATAACGGTATGTTAAGACAGATCTGCCCTACCATGTGCATTTTTTTTTCCTTTCCCCAAAATATGACTTTTCAAATAGGCACATGCGCAGTGGGTGCAGTAAATGCATTCTGCCGTCATTACAAAGGCTCACGACAGGATCAGAAGCTGAACTTGGTGCATTCAGGTGGCTAGCACACATTGGAGAAAGAGAACTCTGTCTGCTGGCACAGGTACAGGGGCAGGAAGTGGGGCCTAAATAAATATTTTTTGTAATTGCACGGATGTTGGCCCATATTCAGGGGGGCTTGGTTACATCTTTATGGGATGGCTGCTGGCACAGGTAAATGGGGCTGGGAGTTTTGGGCCTGGTTATTAAGTATTTTGCATTGCTGCACTTAATCTGGTGCTGGCACAGGTTTAAGGGGGGTCTGGTTAAATGTTTTATATGGCTGCACTGGATGCTGGCACATGTTCAGGAGGGAAAACATGACCAGCGATTGGTTAAATATTTTATATGGCTTTATTGATGCTGGACACTGGGACAGCTTTAGGGGGCAATCAAGAATTGGGTGGAAAAATATTTTATGTTGCTGCACTGGATGCTGGTGCAGGTTCGAGGGGGCAATCAGGAAAAAGGGGGTCATTTTATGTGACTAGCTGTTGGCACAGTTACACAGGGGCAATAGGAAAGTATTTTTTTTTTAATTTACTGTTTATTTACATAAAATACAAGTTACATTCATTAATATGTTGTACTACTTATTTACTAAAAACTGAAATTTTAAAATGGGGTGGGGGAGGCCGTCAACTCAAGTACTTGCCTAGGGTACCAAAATACCTTGGCCCAGCGCTGCTATTGTATCTCCTATGAATCTTCAATGCTTCTGAACCAATGCAGGTGTGGTTGGGCGGCATGCCACCCCTGTAAAATTCCGACACCCTAGGCCCAGACCTTTCCACAAATCGAGGCCTGTTCTAAAAAACAGTCCATATTACCCGTTTATGTGAGGTTATTTTTTTCAAACTTGTTTTTAATCTAAAAAAAATCTACTGGAGAGAAAACTGTATCAAATAAAAGCATTTTGTTTAAAATTATTCAATGGCATAGGGCTGTTGTGGAGATGTCCTATGTCCAGCATGTGTATACCAATCAAGGGAATGTTGTGCTCAACACAAATTATTAAAACCATTACGCGGGGGTGCAATGAGGCTGTGACCGCAAAATACATATAGACAAATACAAGAGATCCTCTGCACTCAACCCATTATCAATATATTTGGGACATTTTGTGCCTTAAGCTACTAAAACATGCCTTACTCATACTGTATATGGACAAACAATCCCCATTTTGTTTAAAGGGTAAGGTGTTTTATAGTAGCTTCCAAATGTCTCAGTGTCGTAAATATACTGATTATGGTTTGAGTGCACAGGACCTCTTGTATTTGTAAGCATGTGTATACCACATTAGAAAGAGCCAGCATTACATCCCATAACTTGCTATTCATGCTTATTGGGTTTATTTATTGTTTACATTATTAGTTTACTTAAGGTATGATCTAAATTACAGAAAGATCCATTATCCTTAAAGCCCTAGCCGTTTTCAGCAGATGCGACGCTGTGCACAAAAACGCCTGCGACGAGTCGTATGCAACAGGAACATGGTAAGGTAATAGGAAGTTGGATGGTGTCACAGGGTTGATCCAACGCGACACGACTGTCGGATGAAAATATTTCAAACTGCGTCTTCATCCGACAGTTGTGTTGCGTCGGATAAACCCTGTGACACCATCTGACTTTTCTATTACTTACCTTGTTTTCCGTTGCATGCTACTTGTCGCATGCGTTTTTGCGCACATCGTCGAATCTACTGAAAACATATGTGAATCATCTGTGTATTTCAACTCAAAAATTATGATGTAAGTAACTAAAGATTGAGGATGTTCTATGCATTCCAATGCCCTTTGCCAGGTCAGAGCTAACAAAGGCAAGTCTGGTGAAAGGGTAACGTTCAGGAAAATCCGCATCTTGGTGAATTTGCGGAGTTACGTTCATTCACCAGAGCAAAAATTCCCCTGGCATTAGAGTGTGAAGCAACACTAGGGTCTATCTCCTTCACTAGCGAAGGGACACCTGCACGCATTAGTAAATCAGCGAAGTAATGTACGTCACGTTAGTGAATTTTCCCTAGCATTAATCACTTCACCCTTTAGTAAATCTGCCTCATGGTTTCACAACTGAGAAATTTTATGAAGGAGCCAGTACCCTGGGGACTTTTTACCTACCAGATTTAAATGTACAGCAAATGAATAAGCAACAAACATTTCAGTTTAAATTAAAGTGCTTATTTAGAAAATATACGTAAAGCACATATACATAAAAAATGCATTTCTTTTATGGTTGCCTCATTTACCTTTAGGTATTTTGTGTATGCTTGTATTTTCTTTCAAAGTGCATCTTCCTGACCAATCAGAATTTCTCTTGTAAGCTGGCAATTCCCCAAGTTAATTTTTTTATAAATCTGTTTTTATTTTGTATGCGTTTGTGTTCAAACAAGTACAAAATTACAATAACATCAGCCTTAGTTGAGAGTTACGGTATCAATTAGGTGTTCAGTAAATATGAATCAATGCAAATAGGTTACAAAATGATATGTAAGTGTAAAGTGCCTCCTAACATGCTGTAATGAAATAAAAAAGAGTTTCACAATTAACCAATTACAAAAATACCCAAACTAAAATGAGTACTCTCCTGGGAAAGAAGAGAAGGGCGGCGGGGGGGGGGGGGGGGGGGGGGGGGTAAAGGGCTAGATGGAGGGGAATTTTTTTGGGTCATCATATTCAACCATCGAATTTAAAGGGAATTCAAATCCTTTGAATTCGATATTCGCAATTCGTTCGATTGAACAATCGAATAGTTTCGAACGAAAATTTTTAGTTGATCTTAAAATGCTTTAAAACAACTATGGGAGCTTCCCATAAGGTTTTAAAGCAATTCAGGATGTGAACTGGCCTATTGAATCAGAAGTACTTCGAACATCCAATGGTTGAATGATCGAATATATTTTTATTCGAATCATTCTAATTTTTTTAATTCGATGATCGAAGTACTCCAAAAAAGGTATTCGAAATTCGAATTCCAATCTTTTTGAAAATTCGATTCCTTCATGTGAATTTGATAAATCTGCCCCCAAATCTTGTAAAACGTTGGGGGGGGGGACAGCCTTTGTGCAAGTACGCTTGGCCCTTTAGTTTTATACAGAGCAGTCAATCAGAGCAATGCATATTGTTTTATTGTACATATTGTATTGCTATTTAGTATAATACTCTATAACACCTCCACTTTCAAAAGAAGATGTGAATGCTGACTCCACACTGAGGTTTGGAATACCTTTCTAGGGATAGGAAGGCTTAAGGCTTAATTAAAAAGGTTGAAAGGGCTTCTGATACAACCAAAGAGATTTTGCCTAGTTCAGCAGCTCTTCCATATCACGACACATCCCTAGGCTACAATATTCATTTGTATCAGATCATAACACTTTAATATTATCATTATAAATCACCAGAACTGCACACATATGTATAGAAACACAGGCTCGACATTGCACTACTGGCACTTTCATTATGTTTTATGTAGTTAAAATGTATTCATTTACCCCTTAATATGGTTGGGATATTATATTTCATTTTCAAACCTGCAGTACATTTTGGTAATTAATAAATTATCACAGCAGATAGACAAACTTGAATTACCTCGGGTCTTCATTTCAGAAGAAAAAAAAAATCAACATCAAAGATTTTTAATTAAAAAAAACTCAGAGATCTTTTAGAAATTTTGCCAATTACAAAGTACTTAGAAGAAAGCTTTCAGATAAATTGCTTTCTGGAAATGCATTTAGGACATGTGAGCATATTGACAGTGGTAACTTTTTTTTTTTTTTTAAAGTAAAAACTGTTCCTAATCCTAGCATGGATGGGGTTAGTTTATCTATCAGCAAAATGATATAATCAAAGAGGCTGTATGAGGGTTGATTTTTGTCTTCTCTATGCATAGTTTGTTTTATCGTATCAAAAGAACTGAAAAACACAGTATTTGGTTTAAGATTTGCGACTAACAATTTGACAGCTTGTCTTGATTTAGATGTGCAACCCATTTGTATTGTTGGCCTCATTATCACATGTCCCTTTATCCCTTCATGTACTGTGTTTGCTACAATGGGCTAGTGCTATATACTATACTTCTCTTATGTTCTACAAATGAAATACATTCCTACAGATAGATCAGAGGTGTGTGAGCATTGCTGATGACACAGGGGAAGAACTGTAAGTGAGTGTGGGATCTGTTGAACTAGACTAGAAGTGATCAGAGAGTTCAAGAAACAAATGTGCTAAAAAGCTAAGAAAAAAGATAGCTTCTGATGTGCATAACATAGAGCACAAAGAGATAGAAGAACCAAAGTTCAAGCTCAGTCCGAAAAGGAACAAGAAGAAAGTCACACAGTTGCTAAAATTTATTTTACTTTCCGAGAAGCAATTACATTTTGATGGCAATAGAAGGTGGACACGATCTGACATTTCAGTAGTGGTTGCAACTATTTCAGTGCATACTGAAAACCTCATTAGACTGTGGACCCACACTTATAATGGGCTTATCGTTTTAGACCTATAGTACCAGATCCACAGCAGTTGAGTTTATTGTCAAAATTACTGGTAATGTATAAGGGTTGGACAAATAATAAAGCAACCTCACCATTATACAGGCACAAATACGTTAACAGCATGTTACATCTTTTGTATAAGGAGGGATTATGGAGAAAAAAATAAATGTTATTATGAGTGTCATCTCATGGAATAAGGAAATGTCTGTATAAAGAAATTAAAAATGATGTAAAATTTCTGACATAAAGTTTCAGCATCTTGATCTGTGCAACCTGTCTCTCTGCATACAGGTGTGGAAGTCAAATTTTCATTGACAGTTTGCTTGAATACATTGGTTTTGCTCCCTTTGCCTAAACAATCTATTAGAGCTAAATGTCTCAATACAACAGACTCTGACACAAATCCTGTATGTAGAGTGACACATTGCTAAGAGGGGATACCGAAGAGTAACTTGATTGTTTCAGTAATGGCACATACAGAGCCACCATTGAGGTAACAGGCGGGGGGGCATTTGCCAAAGGTTTGCTCCAATTTTGATCGAAGAGGAGCCATTTACTGAAAACTTATGCAACTTGAGAAACTTATGTATATATGTATCTAAATTACATGAAAGCCTCTGTGATGCACACACAAATGTACATATCAATTAATAACAACAGAGACTTGTGTAGGATTTAAACTTAGAGCACACTCTACTGACCACTAATTCATTTGGAAACTTAATGAAAATTCCATTGACCCCAAATGAATTGACTTATTAGCACATTAATTACTACATACTATAGTTATAGAGTAACATCAATTGCTTGTATTACAGCTGCTTATCTGTAAAAAGTCCCAATGGTCACCTATAGTTCATGGGTCTTTCAGCAGTAGTGGGGACTGATTTTGTATAGTAGCTTTGGATGAAAAAAAAACATCAAGTTCAACCTTTTGTCACTGAAAACCCCAACTGTTAGTTTCTCTTGAATGTAGTGTCAAACATTTTGGTTTTATGTATTTGTGTTAATTGGGGGGGGGCATAGAATAACTTGTATGTCACTAAGATTTCTGATGGTTGTCCTGAGTACAGCATTTTCAACTGATTATATTTAGAACGTTTTTTTTTCCCATGAGGTTGAACCTATATTAAAATTCAAGTTGGTAAAATCCCAGACCTCTCTTACCTCTTCCAAGGGCATCCCTTTTCACCTTCATAATTTCACTGTACTGTATGTTATCAATGTCAACAAATAATAAAATGTTTTTCCTTCATGTATATCTAGTTAGGATCATCTTGGTCTAGACAGCTTATCTCTTTTATACAGATAAAGTCATTGGATGCTGCAAACCTTGTCCTTATACTTTAGGCTCTCTCTGACATAGAGGAAAATCCCTGTAACTGAAATGATTTTCTCAAGCTTCATAAAATTCTTCTTGACAGTGAAACTAACATTTTACTATTGGTATCCTAGTTATACAGTATGGTGTATGCTCCTGGCATCTTCTCAACTTGTCCAGCTCAGTAACACAGTTTTTCAACTTTGTTTAAAGGAGAAATAAAGCTCAAAATATAATTAATGATATCGTTTGTCTTCTGAGTCTCTGTATGAGCCTAAGGTCACCCCAGTCCTTTCATGCCTTCCAACATTTCCCAAGTTTCTCACAGTGTTCTATAATATTTACAGCTCTGGGCTGCTGCCAGTTACTGGATCTTACATGTTTAGTGTATCCTATATCTTTAGCAAACATTAAAGCTTGCAAGCCAGAATCCATGTATAATTTATATTTAATAAATCAAAGCATAAATATGTAGTTTGTCTAGTCATTTTCACATGTATGGAATCATTGGACACTGTACATTTAGAATACTAGTAGAACAGAACCAATATGTGTGTGTATATTTCTCTGAATCCTTTGTAAGACTGGCCACAATCTGACCAACTTAACATTGGGGCCCCATGGGGCCTAAGGTTCAATATTGGACTATCCATACACCAAGAAAGATACAAACTGAGAATGATCTAGATGTGATGTCTGGGTGGTCTGTTGAAACTATTCCTGTTCTGCAATTTCAGTTAAGATTCTTTGAAGGGCCTGACTGGAGACCCCCCACCCTTAAAGTTTAGGTATTAGGTGTCAACTGAGATTTAACAGTTCGATGAAATTGCCCTTGAAGTGTCAGATACGTATGCCCAGATGTTGAGACATCAAGGTCAAAAAGGGCCTGAAAATATAACATTACACATATCTAACCATTATTAAGAAATTTTATTTTATTCCTCTTATTTCCTCTTTTATAGAGTGCACATAAATGCATTAAAAATGCAATATGGAAAGGTAGGCCGGAAAAATATTTCAGTGAGTTTAATATTCACATCTTAGTTCTGTCATTAAAATAAAGCTTAAAGCGGGGCTTTATCTTTGTTAAGACAGTATATAAAGCCTTAAGCCTGTATAATGCTTTTGCTGTTTTATACATATTAGTGATTAGTTATTCACAGAATAGTCTGAAAATCTGTAATTAGTCCCAATTGCCATTAATCTATAATTAGGCACAAATGACAGTCTGCTCCTGCTGAGATTCGTAGCTCTGGGCTTAACAAGTTCTGTAATGAAAATAGCTAGAAATCAGGCTGCTGAGTAATGAATAAAAAGTTAGTATTGAAATATTCATATTAGCTTAACTATGTAAAGATCTTGTGAATAAAATTGTTCAGCCTTTGTGGCACTAAGGCACTTGGCCATGTGGTATATAAGAAGACTTGTAAGTCTGAGAAAACAATCTCATATATAAATGGAAAAAGAAACTTGATAACCATGACTAGGGCAGTTTCAAGGCAGCTGTTTGTGCCCCATTTAAATATGCCCCAACCAAGCACCTCTGTCTTACCGTAGAGTCTGCTGCCTCCAGGGACCCCACACATAACCATGGGCTGCACACGTTTCCTCTGGGCCCCACCCTAGATGCAACCCACCTGAGGCATCCCCGCCCACACCCTTTCTCTTCCAGCACCAAGCCTGGGGCTAGAGAGTGAGGTTGAGGAGGTGTAAATAGCTCAACGCAGGGAGCAGGTCTGGGCTCTATGATGGCCAGGCCCACCAGGTTTTTTTTAGTGTCCTTTCAGGCCCAGTCTGACTCTTTAACCACCAGTAAAGAAAACACACTGGTCTTTATTTTCTTGACTTTCTATGCCAACCACCCATTGGGTAGGCACGTTAAGGCAAGGTAAGCCTTACTCTGAACCCCTACTTCCTGGGACCAATTCTAATTAAACTTCAATAAGCAGAGGCATACTAGCCTAGGGTGTGTGTGTGTGTGTGTGTGAGTGTGTGTATGCTGGGTTTTAATTTGGAGGGGTTGAACTTGATGGACTTTGTCTTTTTTCAACACAATTTAACTATGTAGCCCCTCATACTGGCATTTCTGTTGCCACCCATAGATGTGACATGGATAAATTACCCCAAAAAGAGTCTGCTGAACAAAGATAAAAGCTGTTCTCCACAGAAAATTAATACAAAGTGTGTACAGTATCTGATGCCTAAGTTGTACATACAAAAGAAGACAGGGGACCTGACAATTAAACCTTCTCCTAAGGTAAATTGCCCTGCACTATAAATGTACTGTACCTTAATGCTCAAGTATAATAGTCCCTGTTTGTTTCTCTTACTGAAGTTAAATACACGTTCCATGTGTAGGGCCCACACTGTATCTTTTATCAGCTAGAAAACACTAGATATTTATTTGGGATGCACCGACAGTGATTGTATCTGTTTCAAACGAAGGCTCACAGCTTTTGCCTATCCTTTAATGTAAGCCACACTTACACACAAGTCTTTCAACCATATAATTATATGTTTTTAATGGGTGATACAAATTTATTTTACCTCCATCAAAAGTATTTTTTTCCCCAACAACGAAAATATGATGTGAAGCTGAGAAACATATTCACATTCCTAATATTCCATTAACTAAACAGAATATCAGTGCATTTGCCATTAGTAAATTCAATTAATATTTCACCTTGAGCAGCTGCTTTGCTTATATTCATGTTTGAGATTTGGCAGCGACATGGATGTCACAGCCAAAGATTATTAAAGACGGAGTTTGCATGGATCAGTAAACCATATGGAAGAGTTCCACAGCAGTAGTGCTCCTGTCAGGAGGCGAAAAGCAAATAGATTGCCATTTTAATCCTGCTGCTTTTATGATGTGAGCACTTCAGTCAAACTTAGGAAAAATCATGTTGACTCTTTGGAAGTAAAAACAGAATATTTATCTATGTCTCTTTATTGATACTAGGGCATAAGCCAGCATATTTACAAGAGGCAAAGGGAAAACTCATACCTTAGAGAACAAATGCACATCTACTGTAGGGGAAGAATAATAATAAATAAACCTAGGGCCCTTGTATCCAACAACCTTGCATATCATGGGGTCTAATCTTGCGTAATTTCATCCATTTAGACACTGAATGCAGCAAAGCATTTCAGATACTGTCCTCTAATAAGGGAAAAAGTCAACGTCTATAGTGTATATCAGGTTTGACTTTTTGGTGCTATTTGCACTTTAAAATGATAAACGTTTATTCATATAGATTGAGGAACATCTAACACTTTATCTGGGCTTTTAGACACAGCTTTTTATAACTTACACATATACGTAATTTGAGAATGTGAATATATTACTAGAAGTGCAAATAGTAAAAACCAATACAAACTGCAATTCTATTTTTGTCCACACTATTAGTTATCAGCATACCCCTGTAAAATTGATCCTGCAAGTACATCCCAAATCAGAGCCCTGCATTCTGCACCTTATATCATATGCATTATGGGTGAAGAGTTCTGTGTTGCACTGGGGATAGGTGCAATGTAAAGTATTAACTGGATGGCTATAATACGCCCATTAGCACATGTACTTCTTGTTCTTACCCTAGCATTAACAATCCCTTAAGTGTCTGCTTTTGTGAGTATAATCTGCAGCACTTTATATCCTCCAATCTTGTCTTTAAGTTACCAGCCCACTTAGATTGCAAGCTCTAGTGGACAGAGACTTCCTACCATTTATCTTTTTGACACTAAACTCTTACTCTTTATTGTAACTGTACCTTGTATTTATTATTATAATGATTCTGTTTGTCCTGTTCATTTATTGTTCTGCTGTACAGTGCTGCATACATAAGTAGCGATATATAAATAAAAATATATACATACTGTACATATTAGCATAAGTATAGAGAATGAGGATCATGTGAATGCAAATAGAAGGAAAACTGATGTTACGGGAAAAGTAAATGTCAAAACCTGAAATCCAGAAAAGCAAATACTGTTTAATAGTGTGAAATCCAATAATGCATTCCAATGGATTTGAGTTCAATGCAATATTTTACTGCCAGCAGAATTCATATTGACAGTGCTCAGCAAGGGTTACACAGCGCCACTACATTTCTAAAAAAGAGAAGTAAGACTTGCTGTACTTGTACATTTACAGAATGTGACTGCTTTGCCCAGTGCTACAGAAAAAAAACACATGATATGAATTTTCACAGTCTATATGATTACTCAGCATCACATGTCAGTCTGAAAACACAACATATTAAAATATTTATGGATGAAATATCTGATTCTGTCCATAGTAACATGGACTTGTGTTTCTGGAACTAGAAAAACAGTATTCTAATATTAAGCAGAATAATTAATATATCACGGCACATACCTTCTTTTTGTATATTGTGGGCTACATGTAAAGAAGGAGCTTCTGTGCAAGGAACATGATGACTCAAGGAATCGTGTTGAGAAACATTGCATTAAAAGTCAGAAGTGTCAGCAAACTATAAGTGACTATACAATATCTTAAAAATCAGTGCAATCAACAAACAATTTTGAGGTAACTAGAGGAAAGTGTGAAATTATATTGAGGAACTAGTGAAACACTGGTAAACTGGAACTGGTGAAAAGACGCATGTTATATCTGAAAAAATGTCTCATGAATAAATTTAGAGGAATTCATATACTTACTATGCTAGTGAAGATTTTTCAAGATCATTGAATCTAAATGCATTGGAAGCAGCGCTGTATATTGTCTTTACATTTTATATAAAGGAGTAGAAATGGGCTCATTCAATAGTAGAAGACTTATTGCTGGCACAAGGTATCAGTCACAGTTAGACACACAAAAATGCAATATGTAAGAATGAAATTAAGAATGAAATTTTATTCTTTATTCGCAACGTATGAACTAAGCACCATGTGCAATTGGCAATATTTGCACTCAAAGTATCATTGCATATAGCCGCTAATTAGCAACCATTGCAAACTGCGAGTGATTAATCAATGACATGGAAATTAGTGTCCACAGTTTCAGAGATCATTTTTACACATGCATTTGTTTGTGAATGCTTTTACATATGGAATTAGCCTCCAGTTCACTGGATGCAAGTCATTTACTGCAGTCGGCGAGTGTGTATGTGCTAAGAAAAACCATCGAGTTAGCAAAAGCTCTATGATTGGTGTTAATGTCCGGGGTTCCATTGTATCCGTGCATTCTCTTCATCAGAGCAGGCTGAACAGTGCAATGGTACCAACTGTAAGATCTTGTACAGAGGCAAGTACCTTTGTGAGTAGCATCAAATGGAATTCAACTTTAGTACTTTGTATACTGCAATTGAAAACATACTGGCAGAGCAAAAGCCTGGTGTGCTATTTTCTAAAAAAAGAATTACTTACTTTATCTAAATAAACCTTTAAACATTTTAGTTCATTATTCCAACTTCAACAAGCAATGATACTATCTGTCACCCTAATGTTTTTTTAATGGAGAAGTAAGTAGTTTTAAGGGCAATGATTTTACCCTGCTTAGGTTTTCTTTTATTTAGCACTGTAGCATAAGATTTTCACTAAAATGTTTCTTTTTTTAATGAAAATTCCCAGTTTCAGGCTCAAACATATGAAGGCTTATTTAGTCTTTTGTGTTTCCACTTCTTTCCTTTCTTCAGTTGTACTCACTTGAAGTTATATTTGTTAGGTATAAGGTTATTGATGTAGCTTATGGGAAGGTAGCATTCTCCTCATTGGCAATATAAAGTATCTTTTAACTTGGCTGTAAAGTGTTTCTGTTTTTATAAGATTTTCTAAACTGTGCCTTCTGTCTTCTGTACTTTATTCCATTTATTCCTATTGCTGGTTCAGTTCAACTTGTTTATTTCAATTCCATGTAGCAATGGAATCAGCTGAATGGTTTTGACATCTCTTTATACTGTACAGCTGTATACTGTATATTATAAGATAAAAATACACTATACTTATTAGTTCTGATTTAAAACGTTTAACTAAAACTGAAACCCACCCCAGGTAAAAGGCCATAAAAAAATAGCCATAATCCACAAACTTTTCAATATATTCATCCATACCATCTCTAATTTTTTTTTTTAAAGTGTAAAATAGAATAATGCTAGAAATGTTGTATTTTGTATACTAAATATAAACATGAACTTACTGCACCAGAAGCCTGATTAAACAAATCATTTATGTTTTCAAAGTTGGCTGCAGGGGGTCACCATCTTGTTACTATGTTAAACATCTTTGCAAGACCACACACATGCTCAGTGTGGACTAAGCTTAGGGATCATCATAAATTATCGAAACAGCATAAGTAATATGCTGCCATATAATTTCTGCCATAGAAGCTGATAAATTTTTTATTTCACATAGAAGCAGATACAGCAAGACTGATTAATAAACAGAATATGCAGACTGCACTGCGTCTGCACATATGAATCTCGACATTGTCACTGGCTGCTTTACAGGGAAATAAACAAAGCTGCTCGAGTTCTGGTAAGTAAGGTGGGGGGAGCTCCCCTCTGCCGCACGATAGTATGATCATTTCCCTGCAGAGCAGTGAAGGACCGTCTAAAGTTTCCTATCCACAGCAGTCAGAACAAAGTGGGAATTTCACTGCATAGTCAGGATTCTTAAAAAAACAGTCCACATTTTTTAATTCAAGTATACTGGAGATAGATTTTGTTTTCATTAAAGGAAGAAAATTTAGATTTTATTGTTCTGCCTTTACATCTCCTTAACTGACTCTTGTGCTCAACTCCAGTTGAATACTATTTTACTGGGGTAAAGTAAAGACTCCCTATAGTACAGAATGGTTTTAAAATACATTAGTGACACACTGATCTGTTTTCCTAAATGTTGTATTAAAATGATTATAATTGATAATAACTGATACAAATTCACAATATCAAGCTCCTGAGAATGCCTTTAGGATATTTGTATCGTTCTGCTGCCATCCAACCTTCACATTATCTCTTGTACTATTACTGGAATATAGCAATTCCAAAGACAACAGAAGCACTCCGGTATATTTGAAGAAGTGATAAACTTTACTTAAAGTGCATTTAGGCAACATTTCGGGCTACACAGGCCCTTTCTCAAGCCATCATTACTGGAATATAGAGAATTTTAAATTTAAACTGCTAAAATTTTCTCTTACTACATTGGAACTACAACAGGACCCATAGGTTCTACTATAGCTTACATATAGCACAAGGTCCCCAGAGCCTCCACAAGGGCAGGCAAGGCTGCCAGATGTATATACAAGGAAAAGGATGAAGAGTTTACAGTGCATACCAAAACATCGTACTGGCCGAAGTGAAGCAGACGCAGAGTAGAATCCAGACAAATGGCAATTCCACAGAAACACAGGTTGAGGAAAAGATACATACTAGAGAGGCGAGGAGTAGGAATTGCTATAGTTACAGGGGCAAGAGCCAATAACAAGAGAGCTATCAGAAGCAAAGATAAGGAGCAGCAGGTGGTTCTGCCATACCAGGAAATAATGTGATTATGGTTGTGAAAAGAAAAAATGGGGGATACCAAATGAATATCTCTAAAATCACCTTTACTCTGAAACATCAGTAAAAAAAAAAAAGAAAAAGCCCTGTAGAACAATATGAATAATAATAACAGTAATTAGACATGTTACCTTACATTATCCAGTGGAAGTGCTGACATTCTTTGTTATGTTTAACCCTGTTTCCTGTGTGGCTTGTGGCAAATCAGAAAATCCTAATTCCACCCACAAAAAGTATTTTGGTAAGAACAGTAAGGAACTGAAAATGTTGTGACTGCCAGTTGTTAGACACCTGGAACATTAATTAAGCATAAATCAATATCTCTTTCTCTCCCACTCACTGGGGCTTGGGAGACTTTTCTTACCTTTTTATCCTACAGGTCCAGAGATGGCAAAAGCAAAGTTTACATACATTAGTTTAAATAGGACTTGTTTATAAACAGCAGCAAAATTGAAGTGCATGATTAATGGGGAATGGGGAAGTAGAGCAAAAAAAAAAATTAAATACATTTAAAAAAATATAAGTGTAGAGGAGTAGTGATGGGCGAATCTCCCGTGTTTCGCTTCGCCAAAAAATTTGCGAATTTCCAGAGAAATTCGTGAATTGGCGTAAAATTTGCAAAACGAGTCGCGCGTCGTTTTTGACGCGTCACGTCAAAAACGACGCGCGACTTGTTTTTGTTGGCGAATTTTTCGGCGGCAAATTTTTGCTGCCGTTTCGCGAATTTATTCGCCAGCGGCGAATCACGGGGATTCTCCCCTGGCGAATAAATTCGCCCATCACTATAGAGGAGGTCTGATAATTTAGTTGCCCTTTATGTTTATAGACAGCCCCCTAGAGTTTTTAGGCAGCTAAAATTGCTTGAGGGCCCCATTTAAGATTAAGGGTCAAATTTACTATTATTCCCCAAAATTAGTTCGACCAAATTCATTCGATATTCGATTAGCATTCGATCGTCGAATGCTAAACGAATAGTTTTAGGCTACCTTTTATTCGATATTTGATCATTCGACGATTGAATACAAATTTATTCGATCAGTCGAATGATTTATTCAATCAGTCGAATAAATCATTCGATCAGTCGAATAAATCATTCGATCATTCAAATGATTCATACGATTCGATCGATCGAAGACTTCAATCGTACAAATCCTATTCGATCAAGAGTGCTCCCATAGGCTTCTATTGCAATTCGGTAGGTTCAATCTGCCGAATTAGGTAATCGAATAAACTAAAAAAATTTAATCCTTCGCTGATCGAATGATCATATGATAGAATATTCGTTCATTCGAATCTATTTGAATGCATTCGATCGTTCGACCATTCGCTATTCGATGATCGAATATGCCAAAATTTGCATATTCGACTGTGACGTGATGAATTCTGCCTGGAGTTGCTACAGTATAGCACAACCCTTATATTACCACCTATATTACTAATAGTATTATCTCAGTCCCAGCATACTGGATTTCCAGTGGGGCCCAAAGGGATTATACTGTGCCTTGAGTCCAACCTATGTAAGAAATACAAGAGGTGCAGGTATTGGAAGTGATCATTACCTTAACTTAAAAATAAAGTTAATCAAAGTCAAACAAGACAACAAAAAGCAAAAGCGCAACTGTAATATAAAAAAGTGGACAGACAAATCAAGAAAGGAATAAGAAGAGACCAAAGACTTTGGATAGATAAACAAGCACAAATTGCAGAGGAGGCTGAGCTAAAAGGAGACCTAAAGGAGCTCTATAGTATTACTAGGAAACTATCAAACAAAAATTTTCAGTAAAAGATAAACATGGTAGGGATTCACCAAATCCACTATTTTGGAGTTGGCCAAACCCCTGAATCCGTTGGAAAAGATTCGGGTGAATACCGAACCGAACCAAATCCTAATAGGGTCTGTACATATCAAATTCTTTGGTAATTCTATGCATATTGGGCATCAAACTATTCAG
>CM044432.1:148802497-148824503 GCA_024363595.1 Xenopus borealis | reverse complement strand
TGGAAGTGACATCATGCATGTGCACCAAATGCCCTCCGCAAGCCTCTGAATGCTACCCATGCAAGTACATAGGCTACTTATGACATGATTACTGTGCAAGAGTGCCTAGCATTTTAAGGTGAAAGGAAACTGGGGGGAAGGGGCCACCCCCAGTTACTCCAGTGAGCAGACAGCTTTTGTGTAACACAGTAAATTTAAGCTTCTGAATCTTCACCAAAGATTTTGGGTTTGCTAAAGGTTAAATAATAGGCAGGAAAATCTTTGGGCCATACCAACATGTTTAACAGGATTTTAATATATAAACTTGTTAAGTTATTATTTATTAGGGTGTTAAAAGTTATTTGTGACAGAATTTAAATAATACACCAATTAGCGAGCACTCAAACCCTACTACATTCCAAGCCCTTTAAGATAAACGGACATAAATCATGCAATGTTCACACTGTGAGTGAGGGGGTCCAGGCGCAGCTGCCCCAGACCTATCGCTTAAAATTTAACTTCACTGTTGAGTAAGGATTTGAGGTGAGTAAGCAGTCACCACTCCACGTCTCTGGTCTGGGTGCAGTGCCCCAAACCCACACAAAATGTGTTAGAAGGATTGTCTGGTGAATAAAGAAGTTAATCCTCCACATTATAGACTAAATCAATAGAGTGAATATACTACTAGACTACGGAGCAAATTTGCTTAAGGGCGAAGTGGCCGTCTCTAGCAAAAATTTGTCATAAATACCATCTGTAGGTACTACTACTAATTTACTAACAGTTCATTACCAAAAGAGAGCATAGCTAATGACGTTTCACGCCCTTTTGCCAGAAGAATTTAATTTGATCGTTATTCTGCAAATTCATTAAAGTGCAAATATTACATTCTGTTACTCCTTTCGCCAGAATTTCCTTCGACAGGTTATAACTGGTGAACTGATAAGACAAATCTACATCCTCCTCAATCTTATGTCAGTGACATTGTATCCTGTATGCTGAAAAATATAAAAATGGGTCAAAAATGCTGACATTTTTTCATATTTTAAAGTGGGATTTTGTTTAAAAGTTGTAACTGTTAAATATTTTTTATTTTAGAGCTCATGTGTACGGCATTATAGGATCTCTTTTGTCTTTATTTTGCTTTCTTGGACATGTGTAATAATAACACAAATTTCCATTTGCAGCATCATACTTGGTTTTGCTGCTCTTTCATTAGAAGAGCTAAAATTTGTAGGGATTTATTGCTACCTGGTGTAAGGGACACTTACCTGGCGTCTGAAGATGGCAGGCGTCCTTCCTGGTTCCGGCACTGTGCGTGAGTCACCACACATCAACTCGGTCGCCGGCGTCTCGGCGCCAGCGTCGGATTGGTCGCAGGCGACCTTTAAAAAGCTGCCAGATTACTACAGACTGTGCCAAAGTATAAGTCTTTATTGTAAAGTTCCTGGGTGCGATTCCTGTTATTGATTCCTGTTTTGACCCTTGCCTGAATACTCCTCTGTGAACCTTCTCTGCCTGGATTGACCCTTTTGCCTGGACTTTTGACTACTCTCTTGCTTAACCCTTCGGATACCTTGTTTAGTATTGGACTTTTCTTCTTCCTTGGTCCGCAACATCACTCCGGAGCCTTCGGGCCCTGACACCTGGTTCGTTTGAAAAACAAAATGCATTGTTTCTCAATATTCTTTTCTTACTTTGTAAGGAATAAGCCCTTTATTTATAACATACAATGTATTTATGTTTGAGTATGTATAACATGTTATTTTATGTTTATGAACAAAAGTGTTCACACTAATGCCATTTCGTGTGCTTAAGGAACTTCTGGTGGGCCCCGCCCAAGGACAATTCCCACCCACTTTCCTTATTTCCATAATAGTACTCCATGACATCTATAATACAGTTTTTAACACGTTTAACATCTAATTACTCTCAGAGTTGGACCTCACTGTCATCTCTAGAAAAGTCCAGTCTGACACTACTTTGCACACTCTTTTTCTCAGAATTGCTGGAAGACTCTGCATTATTTCCATCATCAGTACTTTTTAACAATAAATCATTATGTTGTGTTTATTGGTGGGGTGAGAGAGTTGTGGGTTTCATTGCTTTGGGTCCATAAGATTTACAACTTGGATCCATAAGATTTACAACTTGTATAATATAGAAATTAAAGAGCAACTTTCATCTGCAGAACCAGCTTGTATTATTTTTATGGCACAACCTCCCTGGAGCAATGGCTGATCATTCTTTCCAGGAGGTGAATGAAGCCGACAGCAGCCAGTACTGAATTTATGATAAACTGGCATAATAGTTTTAAGAAGAAAAGATATGAGAGCACAATCACTGCTTGGATAATGCACAAGGCAGTCTTTAAGTGATACGGCTTTGAATAATGTCTGATCCCAGTTAAATTTTATAACTAGTGTGTTAAGGCTTTCAGATACGCTGACATTCAAAATAATAATTCTGCTTATTCAAAAATGTCAGCACAGCCATTAGAGGCAAGACTTGGATAAACAATTTAAGAAAACATCTGCTGCTTTTGCAAACAAAAGAAACATTATTTAAGGTTTTTTTTTAGACTTGGAACAGGATAGTTTTTAAGACTTCAGTGGCTGCCATCATGCAATTCTATAAATTGTAGATTCTAAAAACATTTTGCAAAAATAAAAACAAATAAAGCATTTTGCAATTTAATTGCAAATCTTAATTGTGCATGGTGCACTTTTAAAGCATGCTTCAAGGCGGCGTACTCTTGGCACAAAAAAAATATTTTCTTCAGTAAGAAGTTTTATTACACGCACCTACTGCAATTGGTGTCTGATTCACCAATATGGATGCAATGGATTCACCATGTGAGTGATGTCTGTGCTCATTGAGGTTACCCTGCATCAGTAAGGGCAGCAGTGCAGATGCAGAATGGCAGGCTTGGAAAAACAAAGTGCAAGAACTTTTGTATCGTTGCAGTCAGAAAAGCTTAGTTTTACCCTTTGAGTCAAGTACCTTTAATGAAAGTGGTTTTAAAGGGAAAAAGAGCAAGCTTCTGCTTGGTGGAGCGGATGCTACTATATAAGGTTTGGGTTACTTTAGGTGCTACTGGACTCCTTGACCTCCACCACAGGTCCTCTAGCTGGTCCACTTACTGCTAGGATGGAGTCCAAAAATGTGCTCTCTCCCCTTACATAGTTGCATGATTCAGTTAGTACATCGGACATAAGATGGAGATCTCCCTTTAGGGAACTAACATAAACAAACAATTCTGCTATATTTGTACCCAAATATTTCCATGCAGTCGGTAGTCCAACCCTCCCAATGCATTAGGAACTTGCCTTAACTTCCACTCCTTGCACTTTTGTATAGTTGCATTCTATTATTGTGTCTATGATCATAGGTAGCCCTAAAGCTACTAAAGTGCACTTTGTACACTACAACTGTGGTAGGTAATGGCCCATTTAGAGTCCCATAAATAATCATACTTGAAATGTCTGTAAATATCTCAACAATTCATATTATGGAATAATAGTAATACTTTGAAATTAATATCCTATCAATTATCTTGAGCTGAAAATGCAACCCAGCTTATTTTGTGTATGCTGTATCCAAAGTATTTTGTTAAAACACACACAAAAAACAAGAACTGAAAACTAGTTGTGCAGTTACACAGTCCATACACCAATTTTATGAATTTCAGCATCATAAAGTAAGCAGTAAAGCTCCTGCGCATCTAGATCTGCATGGTTATAATAAAGCTGCTTTCACCCTATAAGACAGAATCTTCCCGTTATTTGTGACCATGCCAGTCAATTAAGATATTCATTTTTAGTTTATATCAGTTTTGTTATTCAGTCTATGCCACAATATCTCCCCAAAGTCTTACCCATCTTTAATAATAATTATAATAATAAAAGTAATTAATGTTTATACTGTTTTATTACTGTTATAGTAAGCAACTGATAGAATATAGAGTCTGCCACTAAGTAGAATCCCATATAGAGTGTATAGAATTAGGTGTATGTATATAGAGTGTATGGAATTAAAAGAGTTGATTTGAATATGGAAGCTCCAGAAGGAAAGTAGTGATTACATTTGCAACTGTGGCAGCGGCTTTCTTGAAACACATTTAGGGTCAGCCAGCTATTCTTATCTGTGCCCAACTCATGCATTATAAACTTGATGTAAAGTCAGGGGAAATAATTTTTTTGCAGGAGAAAAGTCCTTCAAAAATTGAGTTTTCACAATAAGTCATTTTCCCTTTTCTTCATGACTGATGGTTGCTACTGTACTCACCTTGGCACTGGGTCAGTCATATCAGGAAATTGTTAGCTTAAGTATTGTTTAATCTCAGCTGGTTTGCAGCAAACCTAAAAAAAAAATAAAGCCAAAGCATTCTTACATGAATTGGAAAAAAGTTTTATGAAGTCTTGGTAAATTCGTTTTTAATTAACTATTTAATCAATTAATTGAATAAATTTTTTAGAACTTATGAGGTTTTAAGACCAAGTTGAAGAAATGGCTCTCTAGGTAGGGATGGACCAATCTGACCCGTTTCGCTTTGGCAAAAATTATTATTTGGCATTAAAATCTATGGGTGTCAAAAAATTTTTTTTTTTGACACGCAACGTTTTGATGCAAAAGCCTTTCAAATCTAAGGGCGTAATTTCTGCAGTGAAACAAGGTGAAATAAATCACAGCGTTGCAGGTGAGAAACAAACTCTAATAGAGCCTACAACCTATTTGCTATATAACATAGAGGTTAGTAGTGGAGAGGTTCAGACAGACTATGGGTTAGAGCTGTCAGATTAGGTGTTGATGTTGTGACAAGCGCTGACTGGAAGCAGAAGACTAAACGGAGATAATCAGGACCATTGAAAGCAAGCAAAATAAAATGTTATCTGTTAATTGGGGCACAACCCCCTTTTCCTCCTAGGAGAAAGTCCAAAGCAAAGAAATATCTGTACAAAGCTATGAAGATGTTGTGATAAAGAAAACAGCAACATCCTGCAAGGAGCTAATAGATTTTTAGCATTTATTACCATTATCAAAAATACAGAGACTGCAGATACAAGAAATTTTGTGCATTCAAAATAATAGTAGTCCGACATCACTAAACGGATCAATCAATTATATTTCTACATGGCAAATACCTTACTAGTAGATGTAGTAGAATAATAGAAAACCAACAAACCCAACAGTCATGCTATGCATGCTGTTGATTCTGTATCAGTCTGAATCATTAATTGAGGCTTGTTCAAATCAATAGCAGTATGAAGTTCAATTACTGTGGTCATTCATTCTGTAAAAAAACAGGTGTCAATTATAGCCCTGATTTAAGGAAGGAAGGAATGAAGCAGCAAATGTTGTGCAGTCTGTTTATAGTGCATTTCTCTCAATATAAAACTTTGATTAAAATGTTGATTGGTTAAAACATATTAAGACATGCAGAAAATGATAGGCTGCTCAGCTAATATGATTTCAAATTCTTAAAATGGCAACCTAAACCTGAAAGCCATGGAAGAAAATTAATAGCCAAAATTGCATCACACAAGGAAGATCACATAAGGTCTATGGTCTTTGAGTACTGCTACAATTAGAAGACCTACTGTTTGTGAAGCCAAGCTATTGGCAAGCAGTCCACTGTTGATACAAAGACTTGTGCTGAAGAGGTTACAATTTGCAAAAGAACAAATTGACTGGTCTAAAGGAAAATTACACAATATTGTGTGGACTGATGAAAGCAAGATTGTTCTTTTTGGGTCTAAGAGTTGCAGAAAATTTGTCTGACGACCCCAAACACCAATTCAAGCTACAGTACACTGGGAAGAAAGCATAGCATGGTGGAACAAGCATCATGATATGGGGATCTTTTTTATACTATGGTGTTGGCCATATTTATCACAAACCAGAGATCATGCATCAATTTCAATACATCAAAATACATGAAGAGGTCATGTTGCGAAATGCACTTGAAATGGGTGTTTCAACAAGACAACAACCCCAAACACACCAGTATACAAAGAAAATCTTGGTTCCAGACCTTACTCCAATAGAAAACTTGTTAGATGACATAAAAAATTATGTTTCTGAAGCAAAACCAAGAAATTCAGAAGAAATGTGGAATGTAACAGGTGCCAGAAGTTGGTGAACTCCATGCAACACAGATGTGCAGCAGTTTTTAGAAACACTGCTTACTGTATACAACTTAATATAAGTTCAGTGATTCAAAATCTTTAATGTTTGAGTTTGTAAAGACACTAACAGACTAATATACCCTAGGGATCCATGGGGTTAATTACCCCTATGGTCTGAAATCCCACATGGTGTGAAATCCCCTGTCTGGTCAGCAGGTTCGACCTAAGTTGAAAGCATTGGGACATTAGTGCTTTTACCCAATGCAGTGTGCTCTAGCATGAGGATATTAGTCTATAGGAATTGCAATTTTGTGGGGTTTTTTGAGGTTTCAGTATTAGGACTATTATGGATTCTAAGAATGAGGATGGTTGAATGAGATTTTGAGTTGCCATTGAAAGGGTGTTTAGCAAATGAGGTGTTAATTCCTCAGATAGACACTTGAATAGGTCTGCTGGTAACCCATCTGGACTTGGGGTTTTACCAGGGGCTAAGGCATTAATAGCCTGTTGCAGTTCCTGATTGGTAATAGGGGAGTCTAGTATGTTTTTTTGTGTTGTTGTCAGTAAAGGAATGTTGACTTGACTGAGGTAGTACTGTAACTCGACTTCAGAGTAAGTAATTTGGGTGGTATATAGCACTTTAAAATATTCGGCGTTGACCGTGTTGTATCATCTGCCATTATTATAGAGGCTATTGCAGTTGTAGGGGCCTGTATTTTTGCTAGATACGCCAGAGTCCTACCACTTCTGTCCCCAGTTTCAAAAGTTTGTTGATAAGAATATAACTGAGCCTTACGGGTAAGGAGGGTCTGTTCTCTAGCTAGGGAGTGGTGGGAGTCTATTAGGTGACTGTAGGCGAGTGGGGATGGGTTGGCCGTGTAAGCTATTTCGGCTTCCTCTAATTCTTTCTTAGCTGCTTCTACTTGTGTTTTGGCTTCTGCTCTGGCTTTGTGGACTGCCCTTATGAGTTGTCCTCTCATGTATGCTTTTGAGTCATCCCAAAGGATTTGTGGTGCAGCAGATCCAGCATTCGATTCCCAGTATTCTGCAACTGCTGTGGTTGCATCCTTCGCTACAGTGTTATTTTTAAACCAGATTGGACTCTGGAGTTTGACTTTGGAGAGTTTACCATGGTTAGGGTAATTACCAATGCTGAATGTTCTGAAAGAATGTGGGGGAGTTATTGTACGTTACTTACTCAAGGAAGGAGGTCAGGTGTTGCCAACGCTAGGTCTATTCTTGTCAGAGATTGATGTGTGTTAGAGTGGCAAGAAAAGGCTTTTTGTGTGGAGTTTTTCCATCTCCATTTATCAGTAAGGCCCATTGTTGTAGTCCATGTCATTAATTTGTTTCCAGTGGTATACGGATGGTCTAATTTATCCATCTGTGGATCCATTAAAGCGTTAAAGTCACCCATGTAGGTGCTGTGGGAAGATCTGTTATTTTCTTATCAATGATGTTTAGCAACTTCATATTAAATGGAGGTGAGTTATATAGGTTAACTATAATCAGGGGAGAGTTGGCTATTGTACATGTACAGTACAATGGAGAATAATAAATCTACCATGATAATCAGTTCTAATTGTTAGCAGATTTAACTGCACTGACCTTCTTACTAGAATTGACACCCCCCTGGCATATGTAGAGTAAGTGGAGTGGTAGGCATATCCTGCCCAATGTCTTTTTAAAGTTATTATCTTTTGTCAGGTTAGGTGGGTTTCTTGCAATAAAAGCAGAGATGGAGGGTGTCTTTTTAGGTAGTTAAACATCTGTGATCTCTTGAACTTGTCATTTAACCCCCGTATATTCCAGTATTCCAGGACATTAATTTTAGGTCAGTCATGAGTTAGTGCAATATAGAGAATAGTAGCGGATATTTTACATTTGTAGTTCTGAGGGGGGGGTACCCTGAGTGCACCTATAGTATCAACCAATATTGCAATAGTATATGGCATGTTAACATAGACATATAAATAACATAGCATAAACAAAAACCATAACATAACTCCCTTACCTTTACCCTCCCTACCCACACTTTGAACTTGGGCAGGTCTTTTACCCTGTAACATTTTCTGCAGTAGCAGGTTAAAGTGGGGGAATGTGTAACCAAATCATTATTTGTCTGTGCATTACACCAACCTTTATAGTATGGTCTGTGCTGTTTGATTATTAATTAACGTTAAGTTAGCTAATCCTAAAGTGACAGAGAGCGGTTCCTTCAATGTCCAGCAGTGAGCTCCTCGTCAAGCTGTAGGGGGCTCCCGGATAGGCGACCTCTGGCTCTCATTTTAATATATAGATATCTAAGTTCCTTTACTCAAGAGACATTGATTATAGAACTTGGACTATTTCAATATAATCTATAGGAAGCTAAAGTAAGTCATTGTGCTGCGTGGTTTGCAAAGTTACCTTAATTGTAATCACTGCAGATTACTTTGTTGAGTTTTGTGTAGTCATCCATCTTTACAAAGTCCCCAAATAAGAGTGGGTGGCTCCTTCAGTGTCTATCAGTGGGTTCTTCTAAGAGTCATTGATTGTGGAGCCTGGACTATTTCAATATAGTCTATAGGAAGTTGAGGTAGAGCATTGTGTTGTGTGGTTTGCAAAGTTACATTGCACATGATCACTGCAGACTACTTTGTTGAGATTTGTGGAATCTTCCATCTTTGCAGAGTTCCAAAATAAGAGTGACTGGCTCCTTCAGTATCCATCAGTGGATTTTTCGTCATGCTGTAGGGCTCACATTAGTGGGTCCTTAAGTGTGCTTAATTGCGACTATTGTAGATATTGTAGATATTGTAGATGTTTACTGAAATCGGGGGAATCTTCATCTCTTTAATGATGTTGTCTCCTATTGGGGACTATTCGGAAGAGTTCTCCTGTCCTGTCTCAATCCTCCGCCAAGAGGAACAGTACCCGATCTCCATCTTGTATTCGTAGTTTTGCTGGGTAGATCATGCTGTATGGGTATAAGGTATAAGCCTCTCTCAGTCGCCTCTTTACTGCTGTAAAGGTGGTTCTTTTCTTTTGGATTGTGGTTGAGAAGTTGGGGTAGAGAGACACTGTTGCTCCACTGTAGAAAATGGGCCCCTTAACCCTGGCCGCTTTCAGCGCAGCATCTCTGTCCTTGTAGTGTAATAACTTTAGAAGAAATGGCAGTGGTGGGGCACCTGGCAGTAGAGCTCTGGTGGGGACTCTATGTGCTCTCTCTACTGCAAAAAGTGGGGTAAAGGTATCTGTGTCCAGAGTGTCCTTTAGCCATTTCTCAATAAATGTTTCTGGATGTTGCCCTTCTACCCATTCTGGGAGGCCATTGACACGGATAATATTCCTCTGTAGCCTGTTTTCAAGATCATCAGTCTTGTCTAATGCTTGCTTGAGTTGGGTTTTGATATCTTGGATGTCTTGTTGCATAGACGGGATTGAGTCCTCTATATCTGATACGCGTTCACGCAAGTCTTGCCGCAGCAGAGATAAGTCAACTTTAATTTCCTCCAGTTGCGTAGTTATAGTGGTGCGGCTTTCCATTATTGCCCTCATGAGCTTGCTCATGGTTGGCTCTGGGCCCTCCTGAGTCAGCTGCGCAGGAGGGGGGGGGGAATGGTGGTGGAAAGGGATTTGATTACTCCTCTGGGAGGGGGGGCTGCGGTTGAGAATGTGCAAATCGCTCTAGGCGAGCTGCCGCCTCTGTCCTGGTTTTTTGGGAGTGTTTCCCCATATTGAACTACTGTTCTAGTAGACTGTTTGCTGCAGTTTGTAGTTACAGAGAGTGGACAGGCAGCGAAGTGTTTGTTAAAGTAATGGTTCTCACACACAAATCACATAATTCACATATGTATCATTTATGTTTTGTCTAATATGTTTAGGAAATTAACATAACATCCCAGCTATAGTTGGTTGTGCTTCTGCCTATGATCGGAATTATTGCTGGTGTTGTATTCTGTGCAGGCTGATTGAGTCCATGTATCTTGCTTTGAATTTAGCTCTTGGCAGTTCTTTGCTCGGTACTGTATGTCTTAACTCTTTATGCCATGCTTTCCCTTTTTCTTTCCACATAGGTCAGTTGGCATTATGCTTGGTCGGTATAGCTTGGGTACAAGGAGTGCTTGTGTAAGTCCATCAGCTACCTTGGGTGACCCCCTGGGATGTACTCGGCCTGGATGGTATTTGTGGAGTCCCCAGTTCTCCCTCTTCCCTTATCGCTTTCAGCAGTGTCGTTGTTTAAATGAAGGGAGTACCAGCAGATGGAGTCACTACTCAGTGGAATCAGCCCGCTGTCTCCCCTTCAAGCTACAGGGTAGCAGGCAAATAGCTTATAGCGACGCTCCCGGGGACCCGTGTACACTCACCCTGGGTGCCTGCACCCATATACAGGGTCAGCGTTCCCCCCCCTGAGGCTTCCACAGGGTTCAGCTCCCCTGCACTTGTGGGTAGGTGCCAAGCAAGTAATAGGAGTTGGGGCTTCAGTAGGCCGCAATCGGAATTCCCTTGTGGAGGAAGTCAGGCTTCTAATCCCGGCATCGCTGGACTGCCACAGTGTCCGGAGAATGTGCCTCCTCTGTTTTAGGGTGTCGCATGTGCTCCAGAGAGGTAAATTCCCCACATTATTACTTTGCCCCTGGGAGCGCTGTTGTGTTGCGACTATTCAGTGTGGTTGGCCACGCCCCCAAGAAAGCTCTTTTACTTTAAGGTTTATTTGTTATACAGCAATGTGGTGTGTAATTATTGTTTTCCTAGTGGAGCCACCTGAAGGTGTATTTTTTGATCCCACTAGGTGGATGCACTGCCACAAGTTAAATTACCAGTACCCTTCAATTTAGCAAAGGGAATTCAGAACCTATATAACATATAGTGATTGGCGAATCTATTTTATGCAATGCAATGTTGCATAGAGCTTTACAGAAATTGTCCACTATTTATATCAGTCCCTGCCATCATATACTGGGACCCTGCCTCCATAGAAATGGGTTTTAGAGTAAGTAATAAAAGAAGATTTGCATATGGTGAACAACTGTACAACATTGCTGTGGGTATATTTGCAGACCATTTAGTAGACATTTCACATTTTAATTTTTTTGTTACTTCTGTGTAATCAACTATAAAAGCCAAACAAACAAAATAAAAAACCTAATTAACAATTCCCCTATGGAGAGAATTCTGCAATACTATACAATAATTTTGGAAATATGTCTCTTTTTTCTAAATCTAATGAACAATCATTTTATTTATTTCCCCCAAGGCCTATAAATATGAAAGTCATTTGGCAATGTTATTCTTCCCCTGATTATAAAACACAGTAATTTTCATTGGTTATTGTTGAAGAAAATACAATAAACTTCACTAGGCTTGAGTACCAGTGCAAACTGCATTCCCTTCTTCGAATGCATAGAATTTTATTATTTCTCATGTTCATTAATTGCATGTGTGATTTAACCAAGACATTGCTGGGCATAAAGTATTTTCAGCTACCTTAGACACTCTGATAAGTTGGACAAAGATGCCTTAGAACTGAACAGCAACTTTCTAATTTAATTTAATATTAAGTAAATATTGATATTTGAAAGTAACACGGGTCATTGTACGTTTCCTGTAGTTACTGTGTGCTTTTTTCTTGCACCATTTTTGTCAAAACAGTAGGAGATGCTTAATTACAACACATGAAATAAATTAGACTAGTAGCAATGTACTACATATAATCATATATATGCATATATGCAGAGACATGATGGGGCAGCTTGGCCAGTTTCATCCTTTTTACCTTACATTTGTTGCATTTATTCCCCTCTCAGAATGTAGATTCAGACTCATGAGATCAGTTGGTCGGTCTGGGTGGACGCTGTATCAGAACAATGTCATATTGCCTTCCCCCAATAGCCAATTTAGGTAGCATTCCATACAAATTTCTTAGCTCCAAGCATTTAGATTAAGGGGCAGATTGATCAACATTCACGTAGGTACAGAAAAGGAATATGAATTTTCTTAGCATTAACAAGAAGACATTGACAAGAATAAAAAAATGGTGTACATATGTATTGCTTCTCCTATGACAACAATAGCCAATCCTTTGCATACATACTGTAGTTACACAGAGTTTCTAATGTGAAAACTTATTTAAAGGGATTCTGTAATGGTTTCCAAATTTTGATCTCTGCAATGCTCAAATCTTCTCCAACCTTCAGGAAACCTGCTTTTTGGAAGGGGTGCCAAAAATCATTGCCTCTCATTGTATGAAATGTATTGGGGCCTAAAGTCTCTACTGCCTCTCAGTTTCAGATAAAAATAAAATATGCAAAGCAGTTTAAAAAGTATTTGTTTATGGTGAACAATATGAAAACAACTTAACTGAAAATCTGAAATTTTCTCACTCTTTTCTAAAAACCACTCCTACCAAATCCGTACCTACTCCCCCCTATTTATTAATATATTTTTTTTGCAGGCATAGACAGACTTAGATAAAATTGTGTTAAAATCTGAACCGTACAGTTTTTTCTGGTTTTATCGGCAACTACAACTTTTTTGGAATATCACATGAAAACTTCGGATTATTGAACAAAACCCAGTGCAGATCATAATATATTGCCAATTGCAAACAAGACATCTGCCATTGACTTCCACTTGAACTTGTCAGTTCTGAGATTTCGGAGTACTTTTATATTTGGACTTTTAACTCCATCAGGGTTTAATAAATCACCCCTTATACGTCTTTATTCTTTATTTTGATGGAAATAAAAATAACATGCAGGTGACATTTCAGTAAAGCATAATAAAACCTGAGCTGGACTATTTACTCAGTGGGAATTTATCAGCTGAATATAGCAGACTAATTCAGTTCAGTCTAAGCATGTATAATTAATTTGGAGAATAATGCACATTCAGTAGGTGCGCTAAGGACTTAGTGAATCGATCAACTTTAGTTTATTCCAGCATATTTTTATGTTCTATCTCCCAACCCTGTCTTAAAGGAATTGTTCAGCATAAAAATAAGAACTGGATAAATAGACAACCAGTGTAAAATAAAAAAGGTTTCTAAAGTTACCCAAAAATTTAATTTATAGTGTAGAGTATGTTTTGTTAGACATCCAGTCACTTCATCCGTTATACAGTATATTACATTTTTGGCTAACTAACTATATTAGAAACATTTTTTATTTTGCACATACACCCTATTACCCAGTTTTTATTTGCACACTGAACTGTTCCTTTAAAACAATATATTGCATGTGGAAATGTAGTTTCATTCCATAACCTTTTATGCTCTTTGGTTTCACATCTTAAGAGGAAATCTTTTTTCATCTAATGAAACAAAATTATTGATTGTGTGTGTGTGTATATATCTCCCAACCCTGTCTTAAAGGAATTCTTCAGTGTAAAAATAAGAACTGGATAAATAGATAACCCGTGCAAAAAAAAAAAGGTTTGTAATGTAGTTAGTTACCCAAAAATTTAATTTATAAAGGCTGACTGTCTAACATACCGTAATAGCCAGAAACCTACTTCCTGCTTTGTAGCTCTCTTGATATCCACTGATTGATTACTAGGCAGTAACCAATAAGTGACTTGAGGGGGGGGGGCATGTGTGTCATAGCTGTTTGCTTTTGAATCTGAAAAGCAGATTTGAACAGTTTTGTCCCATGTGCCCCCCCCCTTCAAGTTACTGAGAGTTAGAGAGCTGAAAAGCAGGAAGTAGTGTTCTAATATGTTTTGTTAGACATCCAGTCACTTCATCCTTCATATATTACATTTTTGGCTAACTAACTATATTAGAAACATTTTTTATTGTGCACAGTACAACCTATTTATCCAGTTTTTATTTGCACACTGAACTGTTCCTTTAAAACAATATATTGCATGTGGAAATGTAGTTTCATTCCATAACCTTTTATGCTCTTTGGTTGCACATCTTAAGAGGAAATCTTTTTTCATCTAATCAAACAAAATTATTGATTGTGTGTGTGTTATCTAAAACCTTTCACATTGTCCTGGGCCCTGGTTATATATAAACAGATTTCATCACCTCTAGGCTATTTATCTTTGCTGTAAACAAACCTCCAATCTATCTTCTACACAAGTATCTTCTTATTATTAATAGCCTTACCTCACTCTTCAGTATTTCAAGTATTTGTAATAATTCAGTGCACCTGAAGTGACTCTGGTCAATTTATAGCTTGATTTGTTTGCCAGGTTATTAAATATTATAACTGGACCTGTGTGGGTTAAACAGTTTCATTGCTTCTGAATGAGCAGTACCCAATTGAAGTTGAATGAACATTTACCGCCCCACAGCTATGCATGACCATAGACAGTGGTACATGTACTAAAATTTTTAAATTGTTCGACTGCCTACTTTGCCAGATTGAGCCTACCGAATTGTAATAGAAGCCTATGGGAAATCCCCCATAGGCTTCTGAGACTAAGTCCTGCTCGAAGCGGTCGATAGTTCGAATCATACAAATTTTTCAGATGCTCGAAGGAAATTTTACGATTTTTTCGTGAAATCAAACGATCGGTATCCGATCATATGAATTCATTGAGAAATTGAATAGCGAACAAAATGGTAGCCTAAAACAATTCGATAAGCATTCGATAGGCGAATGCTTATCGAATTTCAAGTAAGATCGAAG
Organism: Xenopus borealis; assembly: GCA_024363595.1. Classification (NCBI taxonomy): domain Eukaryota; kingdom Metazoa; phylum Chordata; class Amphibia; order Anura; family Pipidae; genus Xenopus; species Xenopus borealis. The sequence continues at coordinate 148,809,775 of CM044432.1, read as the reverse complement.
GTATTTTGGGGAATAATAGTAAATTTGCCCCTGAGTGAGCTAGAAGTAACTGGTGGATTGTGTAACTTAATTACCTGTCTCAAAGTCTGAGTTGAGTTCTTACCATCTGTCTTATTGCATAATATATACTCTTATAATGAACACAAATCAGTGAGCTATGCTGGAATAGGTATAATAGACCCAAATGCAATCCAACTTAAACCCAGAAAAAAGTCTCTTTCATAAACCAGTGAAACTCAAATATTATGCACCAGCACATTGGTTTCATTGCTCAGTTCTATATTCAGTTCATTGAATGTCAAGTGTTCTATTTATTCCTATAGAATCAGCTACTTTCACAACATGATTTTTGTGACTTTTACATTTTTCACAAACATGTTGGTATTTTGCAAAATAACAAGCTCAGTGGCACAGCAGATTTTCAGATTATGGATTTTTCAGTTATTGTGGATCTTCATACCCTAAGGGGCAGATTTATCATTGGTCGAATTTCGAAATAAAAAAAATTTGAAATTCGACCATATGAATAAATGGGAAGTAAAATCCTTCTACTTCGACTATCAAATTTGAAGGATTTTACGGCAATTCGATCAATCGATCGATTCAAACAATTTAATTAATCGATCAAATTTTTTTATTCAATCAAAAGTAATGATTCCAAATTCGGTAGCTTGATTCTGGCGAAGTAGGTGGTCGAATAAAAATTTAAAAGGGAAGTAATTTGACAATCGAATTGTCGAATATTCAAATAAAATAAAATTCGAATAAGAAGTCGAATTCAAAGGATTTTACTTCCCTTTTATTCATATGGTCAAATTTTTTTAATCCGAAATTCGACCAATGATAAATCTGCCCCTTAGTCTTATCAACATTATACAAACCAAATAGGTTGGTTTTGCTTTCAGTACGGATTAATTATATCTTAGTTTGGCTCAAGTACAATGTACTCTTTTATTATTACAGAGAAAAGGGAAATACTTTTTTTTATATTTGAATAAAATATAGTCTATGGGTAACAGACTTTCTGCAATTACGTTTCCAGATAACAGATCCAATTCTTTTAGTTCCAAAAACTTTTTGCTAACAGACTACATATTATTGGTATTTTCTTATTTAACTAAGCTCAGAGATAACTTCAGCAGTTATCGAGTCATTTGCATATGTTTTAACTTAGATGATCTGAGCTGCTTTATATTTTAAAATAAGATCCCCCATATGCAATAAAAGGCACTAAGTTTGCCCAGGAGCAGTAACCCATAGCAACCAATAGGATCTTTGCTTTTAAACAGGTGACTGCTACATTCTAGCTTCTGATTGGTTGCTATGAGTTACTGCTCCTGGGCAAACTTAGTGCCTTTTATTACATAACCCTATTTATGTTCTAATCCACTTCTTATTAAAAAAGCACCACAATGTTGGCCTTTTTGGAGTAGTCTGGATGTTTTCACAGTTTTTAACTATACTTTTCCCGTGTCAGAATAGTTGCTTTGCTACTTGCCTTAGTGTGCTGAAAATTTAAAAAATTAGGGCACACAATATAATGCAGAAGAGGCCATAGAAAAATGAATTAACATCCTCCCACAGTTTAAAAACACTTACATACAGCAATTCATCACTGCTTACAAACTGCTTACTATCAAGAAAATGTCTTTTTCGCGAATCGGCGAAAAATTCGCGAATTTCTCTGGAAATTCGTGAATTTTTCGGCGAAGCGAAACGCGGCCGTTTCGCCCATCACTAGTGCTGAGTTTTTACTATATATATATTTATTCCACAGCTTTTACATGGGCACATATGGACACTGACAAAGTTTTAGCACAGGAATTAAGAATATGGAAATTATGGATACACATTGTCTATGGACAGTTATGTCACTAAGGTATTTTAAAGCCTTTTTAATATATTATAATGTCATTATGGTGGAATGTAATTAACAAACATGTGTTTGAGGATGTCACTTAATCACTAAGGGGCGGGCTAAGGCTGACCCTCCCTATAAATGTTTTCTCTAGCACTTGTTGTAAGTAGCACTTGATGAAGGGGGTGGTCCCCGAAACGTTTGCTGAGATCTCACCATGAATAAAGAGAAGTATCTTTAAACCTGTTCCGGTGAATTTGTGAAGTGAGTGTGCCTTTGTTAATATATGATTGGATTTAAAGTATAGCTCTTGATGCAGCGGAGCCTAACACTGTGCACCTCTAATTCGTTATGATAATAACCTCAACAGAATCAGTGACATAGAGGAATTATACTAAGTGAATACTTAGTGTCTGCATTCTTCTTTACAAACTCAAGCATTCATATTAATCTGGAAAATATTTTGAGATTTTGCTATCCTTGAATCACTGAACTAATATTCAGAACTGCTGCACAACTGTGTTGCATGGAGTCAACCAACTTCAAGCACCTGTTACATTCCACCTGCCTTTCTTGGTTTTGCATCAGAAACATCATACTCCATAATGCCAAACTTGTTGGTCTGGAAACAAGATGTTGCTCATTTACTGGTGTGTTTGGGGTTGTTGTCTTGTTGAAACACCAATTTCAAGGGCATTTCCTCTTCAGCATAAGGCAACATAAAATCTAAAGAAGTATGTTGATGCATTGAAACTGATCCATGATCCCTGGTATGTGATAAATATGCCCAACACCATAGTATGAGAAACATCCCCATATAATGATGCTTGTGCCCCCATTCACTGTCTTTACACTGTACTGTGGCTTGAATTCAGTGTTTGGGGTCATCTGACAAACTGTGGGTGGCTCCTAGACCCAAAAAGAACAATCTTGCTTTCATCAGTCCACAAAATGTTGTGCTACTTCTCTTTAGGCCAGTCAATGGGGTGAAAGAGTGAAGTACCGCCACTAGAGTGAAATTCCGCCGCTCTACATTCATTTCTATGGGATTTTGAATGGGTGAAGTGAAAGTTCACCCGTTGATAAATACGCCATTCAAAAGCCCATAGAAATAAATGGAGAGAGGCGGAATTTCACTCTAGTGGCGGAACTTCACTCTTAACTTCACTCTTTGATAAATATACCGCAATGTGCTCTTTGGCAAATTGTAATCTCTTCAGCACGTCTTTTTTGCAACAATGAGACTTTGCGGGGGCTTCCTGCCAATATATTGGCTTCACATAGGCACCTGTGAGTAACAGTACTCACAGGTAACTTTAAACTCGTTGGAGCTGATTATTGGCAGAATCTTTGTCATTTTCTTCTATTCATTCAAATGGTAGTTTTTCCATTTGCTTCAACTTCGTACAGGTTTTGGTTGCCATTTGAAAGCATTTCAGATCATTTTAACTGAGCATACTATCATTTCTGCACTTCTTTATATGTTTTTCCCTCTGCAATCAACTTTTTAATCAAAGTACTCTGTTCTTCTATACAATGTCTGGAAAGACCCATTTTCAGAGAGAAATGCACTATAACCAGCAAGCACAACCTTAAATAACCTTAAATAAGGGCTGTCATTGACACCTGTTTTTTCACAAAATGAATTACCTCACTAATTTAACTCCACACTTCTATTATTTGGAATTGATTACTATTTTGAACACTGCTATTATTTTGAACAATCCTCAATTAAGGATCCAGTTACACAGCATGCATGTCATTTGTGTTGGGTCTGTTGCTTTTCTATTACTCTACCACAAATACTAGTAAATTATTGCCATGTAGAAACATAATTTCTACCAAAAACTGTGATTGATCAAGTTAGTGATGTCAGACTGCTATTCTGAACACAACTGGGAAACATAATCTGTACATTTTTACATTTTTTTTTAATCTACAATGCAAAATTTACTCCCAGGATGCCAATGTAATTTCATCTGCCACATCTACAACATTTTTCACCAGATACAGATGCAGTCACTTGGTTTTGTAAGTTAAATGCGTCATGACTCAGGGCTAATTGAAGAAACTGTGTTATCTAAAGTTATCTTAACTCATTTAATGCATTTAACCTTTTCATTAGCATACCAAAGCTCCATTGTTTTCAATGGTGAACTCTTTAATTGGATGGGATGCTGTGACACAATATTCTGTGCTAAGTGGGATAAATGAGATAGATGAGTTAAGTCACGACGCATTTAACTTACAAATCCAAGTGATTGCATCTGTACACCTTGCATCTTAGTAGTTTGTGTGCTGAACCCCATCTTGTTGGGGAGGTTACCAGCACAAAAAAAAACAAAAGCTCTAAAAAAGGAACTCCTGAATATCCACCAAGTTTGGGCACCTAATGTTATTCCTAATTAAATCTATAACCTAGCATGTTTATTTTATAAATAAGGTTAAATAAATTTACCCTTAAATAAAAAAACATATTGTAAAAAATTATTGGTTTTACCTGACTATGTTCTGATGTTATCATGTTTTAACTAATGCCAACAGAATCCCAGGAAACTATGGGGCAAATTTATCATTATTCAGAAATTTGAGGGCTTTTAGCCATCGAATTCGGCAGAAATTCAATATTAATTCGACTGTCGAATGGAAATCGAATAGTTTTAGGCTATTTTTTGAGCGCTATTCAATTTCTCGACAAAATCGTATCGATTTCACGAAAAATCGTGAAATTTCCTTCGATCGTTCAAAAAATTTGTACGATTCGAACGATCGAGGCGTTCGATCATACCAATGGTATTCGAGCAAGTAATAGAAAAAAAGCCTATTCACGTGAATTTTGTAAATCTGCCCCTATGTGCTTGCTGAGACTATGGGGCAGATTTACTATTGGTCGAATTTCGAATGAAAAAAAAATTCGACCAGGGAATAGTGGGGAATTAAAAAAATTCAAATTCGATTTTTTTTTTTAGCGCAATTTGATCGATCAAACAAACGATTGAATAGGGAAAATTCGATCGATTGAATATGCGAATTGAATATTCGAACGATTTTTAAGCGATCGATCAAAATTTTCTTACTCGATCTTAGGGAAAGATCCCCATTTCGGTAGGTTTAATCTGGCGAAGTAGATGATCGAATTTAAATTTAAAGGGGAAGTATTCGACCATCGAATTTTTGAATATTCGAATAAAATTAAATTTGAATATTGGAATCATTCAAATTCGAAAATTCGATGGTCGAATTTGGTCGAATTTGCCTAATTTGCATATTCGAAATGCGAATTCAAATCTTTTTGAAAATTCAATCGAATATTCGAATCCCTCATGTGAATTTATGTGAATTTAGTAAATCTTTCCCTTAGGACTCAAGGAGAGAACCAAACAAAAAACAAGAATAGGGAGGTACAGATGCAGTCACTTGGATTTGTAAGTTAAATGCATCGAGACTCAGGGCTAGTGATGGGCGAAACGGGCGCGTTTTTCCGAAAAATTCGCGAATTTCCAGAGAAATTCGCGAATTTTTCGTCGATTCGCGAAACGAGTCACACGTCGTTTTTGACGAGCGTCGCATCAAACGCGACACGTCACTTTTGACGCGCGTCGCGTCATTTTCGGCGCGCGGCGCGTCGTTTTCGGCACGTCGCGTTTTTGCGCGGCGAATTTTTTTTGGCGAATTTTTTTGCCAGTTTCGCGAATTTATTCGCCAGAGGCGAATCGCGGGAATTCGCCGCTAATTCGCCCCTGGCGAATAAATTCGCCCATCACTACTCAGGGCTAATTGAAGAAACTGTGTTATCCAAAGTTATCTTAACTCATTTAATGCATTTAACCTTTTCATTAGCATACTAAAGCACCATAGTTTTCAATGGTGAACTCTTTAATTGTATGGGATGCTGTGACACAATATTCTGTGCTAAGTGGGATAAATGAGATAGATGAGTTAAGTCACGACGCATTTAACACACAATCCAAAGGGACTGAATCTGTACTTGCCACTCACTTAGGAGGAATGGAACTTTACCTGAATTCAATATACTGTATATGTAAATAGTCCCTTTCCCCCAGTACTAACTACAACTTAAATGTTCTATAACTTTAATCATGCTGAACAAAGGCTGCAATTCAATTTAGCAAGAAATAATTTCTCCTAGTGAGAATGTTCAGGGCCTGCAAAAGATAGGAATACATCTTTGGTACAGCAAGTGTTTTAATTTCTTCTGAAACAGAAAATGGTCTGTAACCAAGCCATGCATGGAAATATTTTACCCTCAATAATTGTGCCTTAATCATATGATTTATTTTTCTACCAACTGAAATAGACAAGTTCCTTAAGCAGCTGACCTTCATCCTGACTTGCTAATGTACCATATAAGCATGTGATATTTTTTCTTTAATTATTAAGTGGATGTGACTAATGCAAAGTGAAGCAAAGCTGTAGACACAGTTGCTTATACCTCTTCTTTATTCAAAATACCACTGATATGGCTGGAGCTCAATGATATCACAATCACAAGTGACTAGGTACATCACAATTTACTGTTCTTTATGTCTTAAATTGTTATCTACCTGAGAATGTGAACTTTTTTGTTGAATGCACATTGCTATTAGTTATATCAGTTGTGTATATTTAGGGGCTGATTTATCAAAATTCAAGTTTACATAATTGCCATGATTTGAGAAAAGGTGCAGCAAAAATACACAAAAATACTCCAGAAATTCTAAAGAACCACGAATAGTCAATATTTATTAAAGAAAAAACCCAGCAAGTCGTCAGAAAAAACTTGTCAAGTAAATGCTGGCAAGGTTCAATCTGTGCCGCTTTGGTTGGAGTGGCTTTCCAAAAATAGTGAGATAAATTTGGATTTTGATAAATAACCCCCTTAATGTGTAGCTTTACCTCAATAGTTCTAATTTTGTCCTATGGTGTTATAATTCAATGGTCTCTCTAGGGACTCAGTAGATATTGCTAATCTATATTTACATAGCCAATAAACCAAGAAGGCAACACACTTCATAACAAGAGAACTTTTTTGCCTGGTACAGTTCCATACAAAATATCATGAATCCACACCAGGATTTCACCATAAAGTTGGTTGCACCAGAAGAAAACTGTAGAAGTCACTATTATGCACTCTAGTCTTCTACTTCAACAAATGGAATAGGCTGGGACATGTTAGCGACCATATTTGTGTCCTTTTTGACCAATTACAGACCTCAACAATTTCCTCACAAAGTTTGAAACATTTTGTGAACATTTACAATGCGTGTAATAAAATTTTGCAATTGCAAAGTTTATTTTTGAGACCAAATATTTAACAAAGCCCCAGAGCAGGTCTTAACAACAACCTTTATTCAGCGATGTAATATTCTCCAGCAAATTATTTTAATTGTCATCAGAGCTAAATAGTGATGGGCGAATTT
>CM044432.1:148774635-148785776 GCA_024363595.1 Xenopus borealis | reverse complement strand
TGGACCTCCATATACTAAACTGTTTTTGCATAGCTGTGCTTGTGTATGGATAATATGTGACTCTTTATAGTATACAGGTATGGCATCCGTTATCTGGAAACCTGTTATCCAAAAAGTCATATCCCATAGACTCCATTTTTTAAAAAACATTTTCTCTGTAATAATAAAACAGTACCTTGTACTTAGTCCTTATTAGAACAAAAAACAGCCTTTGGGCTTATTTAATTTTTACAAGCTTTTTTTGAAGACTTAAGGTATGTAGATCCAAATTACAGAAAGATCCATGATCCAAAAAAACTCAGATTCAGAGCATTTTGGAAAACAAAATCGGTATTTATGTACACCATGTGAGAATTTAGGCATTTGTCCCTGATAATTACAGTCTCCCCTTTTGCTGTCATTAGAGTGACACCACTGATAGTTCTTTTCTAACACAATAAGAGGGCATGTGGGGGTTCCAAAATGACAACCTTTGCTCTAAATCTGAACACTTTTTATAAATAGAGACAGATGAAATAGGGAAAAATACATTCTTCACAATATTTTTATTAGATAAAAAAAAAAATGTTAAAAGTGAAAATATAGAAGGCCTCTAATGTCAAAATCTTAGCAAGAACAGGCTACCATTCCCTATGCTAAGCAATGTGTATGCACACTATAATGCAGAAGTGGAATACTTTTGTTTCTCTAAATTCCATCAAGGAAGACTTTCATATGTTTTAACACAAGTTCCATCTGTCAAATTAGCAGCACAGAAGAGACAGTTCTGAGTATTTTTCACACTGGAAAAGTCTTTAACAGTGAATTTTAGGCATGCATTTGTTAATTGCTAGTGCTCTGCAGAAGCACACCATTAAATAAAGGGCAATTACATTTCCCACTTCACTGGTTAATGCCGCCACTGACTTTTTGTGTATTATCAGTCATATATATATGAGAAACATGAACAACAGCTATAGCACATTAATGACTGTTCTGCCTTATATTCAGCTGATTCCACAGATGGTGTTTATCAGTGTAATGGCAAAATATTCAGTGACTGTGTCATGATCACAACGGAGAACCACTGTGATGGAGGGGAGCTACTCCATGGGGAGTGGATATGGTGGAAACCTCTGGGTCAAGCCCGGACTGGCAATCTGTAGGTTCGGGTAAATGCCAGATGGGCTGCTTGCTTTAAAATGTAAATGGGCTGCTCACCTAAAAATGCAAATTAGGTTTGTCTTTAATATGTAAATGAGCCACTCACTTTAGAAATGTAAATGAACTGTCCATAATAGCCAGCCACAGCTAAGCCGGTGCCTGCATTTGTTAGTGCACATGCATATGGGCGGAACCAGGAATTCTGACCAACTTCAGTTAGTAATATTAGAGTTGCTTGCTATATACCCAATCCTAGCATAGAGTCTTGAGAGATGTCTAAAACAATGTGATGCCCAGTTCTAGTTACCCATAACAACCAGTAAACTGTTTGATTTTAAACTGCTGACTAGCATATTAGTTGCTAAGGGAAAACTAGTGTTGGGGACTGGTAAATAGTTTCTCCATTTATTGTGCAGTATGTTGGCATTTTGACACTGAAGGGCCACATCATTTATAGAGTAATGCTTCTCTTCCTGGGTCTCAGAGCTTCTGTCAAGGATTTCCCCAGGGGAATTGAGCAAATGTGGAACCTTGACAAGGTCACGTACAGTAAATGGAAGGCTACTCACCTTAATAGACTAGGTGTGATAGACAGATTAGACTATTTGGCCAAGCAGTACAGGCTCCATTAAAATGATACTGACACAAAAAATGTCTTTTCAAAATATTAATCTACATTAAAAGTTATCAATAGGTCATGTTGATGATTTTTCACAGATAGTACTGTATGTAATTGTTACTTGAGGTGCCTAAACCTAACTGTCCCTTCTCAACCTGTCAGTTAAAGTTACTAATGCTAACGGACTACTGCTGCACAAATATTGCAGCCCCCTCATAGAGGAACATGGGGATCAGATAGATAATGTAAAATCATCTGACAAATACTTATATGGCAAAATTATAAATAGTATGTAAAGAAAATATTATGATAGATATAAAAAAAGGTTATTTTCTAGTGTCAGTATCTCTTTAAGGAGTGTCAATGGGATTAGATTCCCAGGTGTATTGTTAAATATGGATTAAGTGTGTAGAACCAGGGATTAAAAAAATGTCTTTGGGTTCCACTTAGAATAAGGTCTGAAAGTTGGGACTCTATACAATCTGTTTGTTCTCTTTGCTTGCCCTGTGGGTAATTAATTTGTTTTGTGTTTACAATTCCTTTAATACCCAAGGACCAGGGGAAAAAACTAAATTAAAGTCCCCTGAATGGCCATGAGGGGTCATTTACAAATACAAGTGCACTGTGCAAAGTATAATTTCTGATGGTTTCCAACAATTCAGCATTTTTTGGCATTCACTTGACACAATGGCATCTGATGTGTTAAAACATGAATCAGCTGCAATTAGGGACAAAACTTTTATTTTTCAGGATGTCTTCTTTTCTGGTGTAGGGATGTGAATATTAGAAACCCTCACATATTTCTAACAGGCACATCCTTAAGAGTATGGACGACTAAATGGGGCCTTGTGCTTATGTAATTCCCAGTGGTTCTCACAGTGTACACTAGATGGCACTGTGTAAAAGTATAAAGGTCTTATGAACCAGGTGGTCTGGGCCTTTTTCTACAGCTAGCTTTGTTGGTCTGGGCTGTCTGCTATTTAGAAGCCACATATGCAGGTGGTAGGGGAGGAATCAGCCCACAGTTTGAAGCCAAGCTGTAATGCTGTTAAGCAGAGAGGTATATGACCTTTTATATTTTCACAACAGGCAAACAAGCTAGGGACCACCGTGTGGGGTTTACCTTAACGTGGTATGGTGGCTTATCAACTTTATGATCATTACTTTGTAACAAAAAAAAACCTGTGTTTTGGGGGGTTTTTACAATACAGTTTTACTTAGCCTTGGGAGTGCACCCACAACCCCTTTGTTGTATTTGCATAATCATTTACTCCACTTTCAACAAAACAGATAACAGTGGTATGTCTTTGATTGCCCAGGAACATCTGAGTAATAGGGTTTTTCTGAACAATGATTTTTAGTGAAGCAGTATTCAGTTGTATGAAATTAAATAAAAAACTGGCAGTGCAAAAATCTGGGTACCCTTTGTTAATTTGAACGCATGTAACTGCTCAATACTGATTACTGGCAACACCAAATTGGTTGGATTAGCTTGTTAAGCCTTGCACTTCATATGCAGGTGTGTCCAATCATGATAAAAGGTATTTAAGGTAGTCAATTGCAAGTTATGCTTCTGTCTGACTCTCCTCTGAAGAGTGACAGCATCTGATCCTCAAAGCAGCTCTCAAAAGATCTGAAAACAAAGATTTTTCAGTATCATGATTTAGGGGAAGGATACAAAAAGCTATCTCAGAGGTGTAAACTGTCAGTTTCAACTGTAAGGAATGTAATCAGGAAATGAAAGACCACAGGCACAGTTGGTGTAAAACCCAGGGCTCACAGGGTAATTTAGACAAGCCATAGGCATTTTGCAACACAGTGCTTTGGACTGATAAGACAAAAAATTTGCATGGTGGAAGAAGAACACCACATTCCAAGAAAAACACCTGCTACCTACTGTCAAATTTGGTGGAGGTTCCATCAAGCTGTGGGGCTGTGTGGCTAGTTTAGGGACTGGGACCCTTGTTAAAGTTGAGGGTCATATAAATTCAATCCAATATCAACAACTTCTTCAGGATAATGTTCAAGCATCAGTTACAAAGTTTAAGTTATGCAGGGGTTTAATTTTCCAACAAGACAATGGCCCTAAACATACTTAGAAATCTCCAAAGGCATTTATGCAGAGGGAGAAGTACAATATTCTGGAATGGCTGTCACAGTCCCCTGACTTGAATATCATCAAATATCTATGGAATGATTTGAAGCAGGCTGTCCATGCTCAGCAGCCATCAAATCTGAACTGGAGAGACTTTGTATGGACGAATGGTCAAAAATACTGCCATCCAGAATCCAGACACTTATCAAAGGCTATAGGAGGCATCTAGAGGCTGTTACATTTGCAAAAGGAGGCTCAACTAATTATTGATGTAATATCTCTGTTGGGGTGCCCAAATTTAAATTTAGTTATGATACATATTGCATACTTTCTGTTAAACCATGTTATTTATTAAAAGGAAGTTGTAACTTTGAAAGCTCAGCCAATGATAAACAAAACTCCAAAGAATTAAGAGGGGTTCCCAAACATATGACTTTGTATTGTTAGCACTACTGTATGCCAAGCAATTTGAAACCACTGATCATGATCAAGAGAAAATATGACTCTTCAGGACTATAGGGGGCAGCTAATATACCATTAGGTAAGTATTAGTCCCGATGATCTTGAACAAGCCTCTAAATTCAAAACAGAAAACTTAGCCACTTTAGATACAATTAGTGATGGGTGAATTTATTTGGCAGGGGCGAATTCCCACGATTCGCCGCTGGCGAATAAATTCGCGAAACGCCAGCAAAATTTCGCCTGGCGAAAATTCGCCACAAAAACGCGCCGCGACTTGTTCCGGCGAAGCGAAACTGGGTAGATTCGCCGATCACCAGATACAATCAATGTGGAAAGCAGGCACATAACACATCTACTTGCGTAGTGAATGCACACAACTTAAAATCAAGGCAACATATTATCCAGAGAAAATGTTTAAATTAAATTTCAGCATGTCCAGTAAAGACTAATGGGGCTGTTATCAACATTCATACAGTATGTGTACCTCAAGTCAAGCTTTTTTTTTAGTTAAAACTCACAAGTTCAAATAATAGTTTCAAAAACTAAAATTTTAGAAATGTATTATACACAAAAACTTGAATTTAGATATTTGGCATTCAAATCGAAGGGAAATGTCCAAAGCAATGGTAAGCAATTTTTTTCATTTTAAGTTTTTCACAACTTTCAAGGTAAAGGTAAAAGTGTCCAGGAACATGCAGGACACACAGAAACAAGGCAGCCAGAAATCCAGGAGCATGGCAGACACATTGGAATAAGGCAGAATTCTCAGTAATATGGCAAGATGAACCTACATTTAGGTTGGTGCAGGGAGCAGGGCTGGGGTTTTGAATATACAGGATGGTTTCTGCCAATGAGCTACACTTACTGAGTAAAATAAAATGTGGCTGATTCCAATTAGTTGTTAGAAATTGTAGCATGGAATTGCATTAGTGTTTTTATATGGGTAAGCACAATGCATGACACCACAACAGTAGTATAGCTGCCAGGGACAGGCTACACATATCACTGTCGGCTTTGCCCTTTTAATTAATTATATTTGAATATGTATACTTGTATTTATTTGTTAATCCTTTTCCCATCTATTTTTGAAGTTGCTACAACATTCAGGCTCAGTCATTATTATACACCGAGCCCCATAAGTACCCTTTAGCTGCAGTAGTAAGCAGCCACACATTATCAGAATCTGGAACAATAACTGGAACATATTTAGGTATTCCAGTGCCTAAGGTGGAGGTGCAATTTCACCAAACTAAGTACAATTTTATAGGAAATGCTACAATAGAGTAATAGAATTATCCATCTAATAGTGTGTTTTTGAAAAAATGCAATTGGATAATTGAATGATGATTAGGGGTTATAGTTCTACATGATTTTCAAAGCTAATAAAGGGAGGAAGAGATGTCAGCCCAGGGGGATTGTTAAAGGACAAGGAAAGTTAAACTACAGAAGGAGGCTAGCAATGTTATATATTATGTTTTGGGCTTCTGTACCAGCCCAAGGCAACCATGGCAGTTGCCCCTAAGCTTAGCTTCTCAACAGCTGCTCAAAGCCCACTGAGCATGTGAGTGTCTCACTTTCCAAGATGGTGACTTCTTGTGAGAAGTTTGAAGTCCTGAATAATTGCCAATATTTAGAAGCTGAAACTTTAGGCTGGTGCAATAAGTTCAGTATAGAAAACATAGCATGTTTAGTCCTATTCATTTTTAGCATTTAGTTCTCCTTTAAGGTGCTTTTGGTGTGCAAGCATGCATGCATGACATCACTAATGCTCACTTCATATGTGCATTGAGAAACTGGGGGAATTCATAAAATTTTCAGGACTCTGGGGAGGAGTAATTAGGAATGCACAGATCCACTATTTTAGAATTTGATTGAGCCCTGAATCCTTTGTGAAAGATTGAGCCAAATATAAAACCGAACTGGAACAATAATTTAAACCCTAAATAGCATTGAGCAACTGGAGGATTTCATAAAAGGTTGGGAGATGGGGTGGGTGGGAGAGAAATTCCGGAGACTCACAAAATTTTCAGGACTCTTCTCAGCTCTGGGGAGGAGTAATTAGGAATGCACAGATCCACTATTTTAGGATTTGATTGAGCCCTGACTCCTTTGTGAAAGATTGGGCCAAATACCAAACCAAATCTGTACCCTAATTTGTATATTGTAAATTAAGGAACAAGAGGGAAAGAGGACTGTGTTCAAATACATAGATTTTTTTGGATTTGGTTCGGCCAGGCACTTGGATATGCCCTAATCTGACTACTGCTTAAGAAACTGAATCCCAAACCATATCCTGGATTCATTACATTTTGTGTATTAAGCTTGTTAAACAACCAGGGCTAGATTTTATGGAACCATTCTTTGCAGTTCCTACTAAGGAATTTTTTTCCAGCTCGAATTTCATATTAATCAAACCAATTGCTGTAAATAACCGTAAGTGAAAGGCTTTGCAATTAATTTTAAATTGTGGATCTCCCTCCCAAGCTCATCCAATAATCTATCCAATAATCTACATGTAAGAATATCATCTGACAGTGAACATCACTGTTTTTGCTCCTCTGGGGCACAGTAGGTATAATGTTGAAAGACTCTGCTGTGGTTTATTTATAGGATTTTTTACCGCCTTATGTAACCTGCAGACTTACTGAAAGTTAAAACTTCTCAACAAAGGAATAATAAAAATCTCTGTTTTTGAAGTACTTTAAAGTCTGTTGCATGTCTAATAATAAAGCCAGTTCTGCAGATGCTTTATGGCAAATGGTCTTTATACAAAATAGTAGGTATTTCTCATCTCGAAAATAGCTCAGCGAGGGTGAAATCTGTTAAAGGGTAAACTCATCTTTAAATTATTATTATTTTATAGATAGCCCTATTTATAACCATCTATATAGGGCCATCTATAAAGTTCTAAATGTTAATCAAAAGTAAAGTACAATGCACTGTTTTATTATTACACAGAAAAATATTCAAAGAAATTTTAAGAATTATAATTTGCTTAAAGGAAATCAACTTAAATGTCATGCCTCTCTCTGTTTTAGCTCTCTCCCATTGATTTTCCATTCTAACCTTCAATGATTTCATGGGTTATGACAGGGTTGGACTGGGGGGATCAGGGCCCAACAGGGCTACCACATGAGGGCCCCCGCAACCACCTAAGGGCCCTTGCATCCCCCCCCCTCAGAGTTCCCCCTCTTCAGAGCACCCTTCCCCAGTCACAAGTCCCCCTCTGTCCCTTTCCTGTCCCCCTTTTCTGTGCATACCTTTATCAGGGGGAGTTAGAGGTCAGGAGTGCTGGCTCTGTGAAGTGAGTATGGGCCAGCAAAGGAAAATTCAACCCAAAATAGAAAAAAACCCTACCCCTCTACCCTCGGTAGATCCCCTACCCTCCTCCCCCCCAGCCTAACTGCTGCCCCGGGCAAATGCCCCTCATTTTTACTTACCCCTCCGTGCAGATTATGGCCTTGCATTTTCACTGCATGCGCAGTTGTAGTAAATTTCCGGTCCTGAACTACTATACAAGTCATGGAAATTTTTTTAACTTTTGGTGCATGCACAGTTGTTCGGGACTGAAAATTTACTACAACTGTGCATGTGCCGAAACTCAGAACAGATTCCGAAGAAGACAGAAAAAAGAAGATGGAGCAATACTAAACTCAGAAAATAGTCTGTATGAGCTAAATATTTGAGCACTCTAACAAGTGAATTCTCCATCATGAAATTTAACAAATGGATGGAATCCTTCTCTTCATAATCCATTTTAGGGGTATATTTATCAAAGAGTGAAGTTAAGAGTGAAGTTCCGCCACTAGAGGGAAATTCCGCCGCTCTCCATTCATTTCTATGGGATTTTTAAAGGCGTATTTATCAAAGGGTGAAATTTCACTTCACCCATTGATAAATAGGCCTTTCAAAATCCCATAGAAATGAATGGAGAGCGGTGGAATTTCCCTCTAGTGGGCGGAACTTCACTCTGATAAATTTACCCCATAGAGCAGTGATCCCCAACCAGTAGCTCGTGAGCAACATGTTGCTCTCCAACCTCTTGGATGTTGCTCTCAGTGTCCTCAAAGCAGGTGCTTACTTTTGAATTCCTGGTTTGGATGCAAGGTTTAATAGCAGAAAAACTAAGTACGTGTATAGTGCCAAGTATAGCCTCTTGTAGGCTGCCTGTCCACATAGAGGCTACCAAAAAACCAATCATAGCCCTTATTTGGCACCCCAAGTGGATCTTTCATGCTTGTGTTGCTCCTCAACTCTTTTTACATTTGAATGTGGCTCACAGGTCATAGAGAGAACTTCTCCAGTGTTAGTGTCTTCTGACTCTAACTACTCCTCAATAAACTCTTCATAAAGGAACCACTCTGATTTTCTTTCCATCCTTTGAAAAAGAAGACATTTCCTTAGCATATTGTATCCCCTCAGCTACTACCTTAATCTCCAAAGCATCAGCAGTTTCTCCAGCAACTTCCTTCAACTAATCCAAGCATAGTTGCTTTCCAGATAAAGTCCTATAAGGGCTCTCTATTACAGTTCTTCCAGAGTGATCAACTCAGCAACCTACACCAACACTTACCATCATACCTAAAGCTTGAGACATGCACATGAAAGGGAGTAGGGCTAATTCTCCATACCTATAGACTATTAGAATAGGCACCCTTCAAATGACCCCTTCAAAAAAAACAAAAATCCCTCAAGCACAGTTTTATCCAAATAAAGAAGGAGAAAAATATCCAGATCCTACCAGAAGTACAAACAAATGCCTCTCAGACAAGCCAGAATGAAAGACAGCATCTAATCAAGAAAGGTGTGTAGATTATTAGCTTGGCATGAAAAGCGGATCCAGTGAGTAAAGCATAGAAGCAGAAGAAAAAAAGATTTCTGGTATTAATTAACATTGGAGACAAATATCACAGAAAATCTGAGATCATGCTTTTTTTCTAACTTGTAGGTGACTTTTCAAATCTAGTTTCTGAACAGTTGCTATGGGCAACACCGCTGATGATGTTTGTCTTGAGTGTTAATAAATAAGCCCCCTACACAATACTTCTTCTGCCTCCATCTAGTAATACAGGCAAAGAGAGGATTCCCTCATGGGAAGAGGGCAAAGAGGATTAACCCTAGTGAGACCAAAAAGAAACATTGCCCATCCAAACTCAAAGGACAGTGCAAAAAAGGCAAGGTAATGGGGGTTGTTTATATGAGAGAGGGAAACAACTGACTAGTTGCTGCCATGATGGAACCCAGGAAATACATTTCATAATTGTGGTTAAATGTGCTGAAACCACATACTGTATAGGCACGTGCTTTTCTATTTTCTCTTTCTATTATAAGTGCACTTTAGCTGCAAAATTGGTGCTACTGTTATGCTTATTTGCTCTGTGTATTTATATTACCTACACTTCTGTGCTAATAATATCTACCAAGTAGAAAACAGGAATGAAAAACAAACCTCTGGGAGCACCTGGATAACACCTGAACTGGCACTTGTACGACAGTTTCATCCACTGTAAAAAGCACTTTATTACCCCTCCAAATTGTGTCTGTAAGTTACCCTCCCATTTAGACTGTAAGCCCCAAGGGGTAGGGTCCTCCATCATCTTGTCTCCTCAACACTGTGTAATTATATTTTATATTTATGCAAACTGTATTTCTAATAATGCACTTATTGTTACTTATTAATGCAGTGATCCCTTGTTTGTTACTAATTTATTGTTGCTGTACAGTGCTTTGCCCTCAAGGAGCGCTATACAAATAAAAATATACATACATACATACAAAGCCAGGGTATGTATATTTTTGGCTATGCTTTAGACATTGTTTATTTAAAACTGCAGCAAGAGCATGAGTGTTGCCTCTGTGTGTCTCTTTATTCTGTGTATGTTAATTAGCATGCACAAATGGATGAAACTATTACATTTTGACATCCAACCATTTCCAACCATTAAGTGTGTAAACAAACCAAATCTATTGTTTACTGATTAGAATCAGGTACTTAAATAATTAGGTAACACGTAAGCCACATTACAGAGTTGATCTGCATTAATAAGGTTGGGCATGTTGTCATATTATCCTCTATTTATATAGCACTACTTTATTATGTAGTGAGTTACATACTGTAGGTTGCACACATCAGTCCCTGCCCAGTGGAGGTTTCAATCTAAAGTCTGTATCATATATGTACACACATTAGTTAATTGGTCAATGTTGTCATATCTTAAGGACCCAAAAATTCTTCATTTATCTGAACCATAAGGCTAATTTCATACTGACCCCTAAACACCAACATAGTAATTACTATTACAGTTGTAAATATCTGCAGAAGTATGGTTCATTCATTAGTTTTTTTTTCTTGAGTTTAACTATCAAGTATATGTGGTGTCCAAGTTACAGCTAAGTTTAAGGGAAGCCACCACTGAAGTGGGTATGTATATAAGTATATGCTACATTATATTTGTGTCAAAATGGTTTCTTGTCAAACTTCTAGACCTTAAATGTAGAGAAACTCACTGTGCCTGTCTGTAGGTGAATCGCTTCAGGCTTTAACCCTAATTACCTTTCCCAACCTGTTACCATTAAGTGTATCAGCAGTAAAGAGGCTGCCTACAGCGATATTTTCAAAACATCATTATTTGTGCACTATGAAGCCAAATTGAGACGTGTGTCTTCTGCAATTGTTAGATTAGGGTATCCAGCAGTTTTTAAGAGAAACAGAAATATAATTTGACATTTGAGAAGAGGATTTGTAGCAGCAGGTACTGTCATTGTTGATACAAACAGGTTTTAGCTATGTAGCTTCAAGGTGTTTACAAAAAAAAAAAAAAA
>CM044432.1:148758405-148774579 GCA_024363595.1 Xenopus borealis | reverse complement strand
AAAAAAAAAAAAAAAAAGTTGCAGCACAGGATTTGTGAATCAAGAAAAGCTAATTTTATTAAACTCAATGGTTCAATCACCCACAGAATCATCCCATGTGGCTTAATACATTTGTAAAGAATTTAATAGGAAAGAAGAGAAAGGCATTTAAAAACTACAAATCTGTTGGGACAGAAGCTGCATTTAATGAATATAAACACTGTAATTAATGTTGTAAATCAGCAATCCGGAAGGCAAAGAAAGGAAATGAAGAATTGCGGCGCAGGTGAAAACTAACCCTAAAAAGTTTTTTAAATATATTAATAGTAAAAATATGGAGGTTGGGAGTGTTGCTCCATTTAATGATGGTACCAGTATGGTTGTAACTGATACAGAAAAGGCAAATGTGCTAAACCAGTTTTTTTCTTCAGTCTATACAATAGAGTCTGAGTTCCCAGGCTCGCTTCATAGATGCACTGACTCAGCTCAATCTAGTCAGTGGCTGACTCAGGATATGATTCATAAAGCTTTAATAAAAATTTATGTAAACAAGGCACCAGGGCCTGATGGCATACACCCATGGGTTCTAAGAGAGCTTAGTTCAGTTTAAGACCATCCCCTATTTCTGATTTTCTCAGATTCACTTTCATCTGGTATGGTGCCTATGGATTGGAGGAAAGCTGATGTCATTTAAAAAGGGATTACGATCTCAGCCTGGCAATTATAGGCCAATAAGTTTGACATCTGTTCATGGGCAAATTATTTGAAGGCTTGTTAAGGGATCACATTCAAAATTTTGTCCTAGTGAATGGCATTATGAGCAGCAATCAGCATGGCTTTATGAAGGATAGGTCATGCCAGAGAAATTTTATATAAATATAAATATTATGATGAGGTAAGCAAGATGCTGGACAGTGGGGAGCAGTACATGTGATCTATTTGGATTTTGCAAAAGCGTTTGATACTGTTCCCCACAAATGACTGCTTTCTAAACTAAGGTCTGTTGGTCTTAATTAAGTTGTTTGCACATGGATAGGGAACTGGCTACAGGATCGGGTACAGAGGGAGGTTGTTAATGGTACATGCTCTACTTGGAGTAAGATTCTTAGTGGGGTCCCTCAGGGCTAGGTATTGGGTCCACTTTTATTTAACTTGTTCATTAATGACTTAGGGGAGGGTGTTGTAAGTAATGTATCAGTGTTTGCGGATGACACAAAACTATCCAGCCCAATTAATTCCATGCAGGATGTGTCATCCTTGCAACAGGACCTTGACAAACTGGCAATCTGGGCAGCTAAGTGGCAAATGAGATTCAATATTGATAAATGTAAAGTTATGCACCTGGGATGTAAAAATATTCAAGCCACTTATACTGCACTAGGCAAATCCATTATGGAAAAGGACATTGGAGTCCTTGTAGATGATAAACGTGGCTGTAGATAGCAATGCCAGTCATCAGCATCAAGGGCCAATAAGGTCTTGAGCTGTATTAAAAGGGGCATAGAGTCACGAGAGGAGGGGTTTTTGGTCTCCCTCACTCAAACACTCACATTATTGTAACATGGTAAGTTAGGCTGAAAAAAGACTCAGGTCCATCAAGTTCAACCTTTTTTTTATTAGACAGGGTACAGAGAAGGGCAACTAAGCTGGAAAGACAGGCCAAATTGGGGATGTTCACGTTGGAGAAGAGGCACTTAAGGGGTGATATGATAACTACAGATAGAGTCACTTGGATTTGTAAGTTAAATAAATGCGTCATGACTCAGGGCTAATTGAAGAAACTGTGTTATCTAAAGTTATCTTAACTCATTTAATGCATTTAACCTTTTCATTAGCATACCAAAGCACCATTGTTTTCAATGGTGAACTCTTTAATTGGATGGGATGCTGTGACACAATATTCTGTGCTAAGTGAGATAAATGAGATAGATGAGTTAAGTCACGACGCATTAAACTTACAATCCAAAGTGACTGCATCTGTATGTATAAATATATAAGGGGATCATATAATAATCTCTCTAATGCTTTATTCACCAGTAGGTCTTTCCAGCTGACACAAAGTCACCCATTCTATTTAGAAGAAAATAGGTTCTGCCTAAATATACGGAAGAGGTTTTTTACCCCTCTATCCTTATATTTATAGAATGCACTGAAGTTATGTAGAATACATTTTAAATAATTACAGAACAGGCTTGATACCTTCAAGCTCCCCATTACATGGACTTGCAGGAGTCCTGCATCTGTTGGGCAGCCTGCAGGTATCCACAAAAGGGTCTGGTTTCTGGGCAGTAACTCCCCAATTTCCTGATTATGAGGTGCTTGGTTACCTGGGTGCTTGGTTACCTGGCTAAAGTGCAAGTGTGTTCCCTCTCTCCCACTCCTGATGGTAATGCTATCTTCTCCCCTTACCTGGCTGATCTGCCTCTGTCACTTCCAGGCCATGGTGAGATCACTTCTGGTTTGGGAAGTTAAACCATTGCAGGTATGAGTTTGGAAGCAAGTCAGGGTACTGGACATAGTTGGGTGGCAGGTGTGGGATGGGTTTAAGGTCTCTACTAGTCCCCTCCCCTCTACCAGTGCACACAACATATTCTTGCAAACAAGCCTGTTTTGCAGTTTGTAGATCCTTTTGCAGCCCCTTGGTTGACCAACTTATACAATATGGCCAGTTTACATGTTTGCAGTGATTGAATATACTCAATAAAAAAACAACACAAAGGGGTCTATTTATTTTGCTGTGAAAAAACGTACCTACCACTGACCCAACTAACAGGCCTATAGTTTGGGATCTCTTTTTGAATAATAGGAATACATAAGTAATTTAATCACAATGCCAGACATCAAGGAATCCTTGAAGAGTTAAGGTGGCCATATATGTAGAGATCTGCTCGTTTGGTGAATTCTCTGGGAGTTGGACCCCTTGCACAGGTACCAAAACCAGGGAATAGTAATCCAAGGGAAGGATTAGGAAGACCCTGACCCATCCACCTGTTAAAATAGATGTCGACTGCAGGAAGACAAAGGAATGTGATTGCAGAGAATAGACTCAAGACACAAGGATGTATCTTGTTGTTGTGTTCTACCATATTGGTGGACAGACTGTTTATTTATAGGTCAAGTACATACAGAATTAGTTAATGATTATGCTTTAAGGTGTATTATGGTGGTTCCCCACTATAACCAATTAGAAAAGAGTATTCAGATTTAGGAATAACAATCAAGAAATGACAGTTCACCAAGTTCTGTCTAGTGGGACCATCCTTGAACAAGGGTATATTAACTAGTGAATGTTTGTATAGGATGACAAGCAGGATGGAAGTTTGGTGACTTTCTACTTACCATGTCATGTTGACCTATAATTTTAATTTGTGCTGAGAGAGAAAGAATTGAGCTTAAAGTGATATCTGAACCGCATCAACGAATAGATGTGGCTGCCATACATGGGCCAATAAGCTGCTGACTTGGTCTGTAGGCAGCTTTTATCGGCCTGTTTATGGCCAGCTTATGTAAAGTGGTTTATCAATCACAGAGCTAAGCTTTTTTAGTATCCTGGGCCCTTGTTTGCTGTCACATGTTGTAGTCTCCTTTGGACTTCATTAACAGGGATAAACAAACTTTTTCGCCTGGTGAAATTCGATTCTGCTAGTGAATCCATTCTAGAATATGAGAAAGCATTTTTGAGAGAGAGAAAAAGCATTACTGCATGTTAATCAAGCACAATTAATATTTTAGGAAGAATAAAATGACAGGTTGGACCAAACTGTACTACCAGGTTTGATGCTATATTTTTGATGATATATTTCATACTGAAGCCACATACAAGTTGGAAGAAGCCAAGTTTTCTCTGTACAAAGACTTAAAAACATAATTGTAATTATATTTTATTTATTTTTTCTGGACATTTCAATCAGAAAGAAAGGTTGACAAAGGTTAGAAAAACATAAACATCTGACAAACAATTTCTGTTTCTCTTAAAAAATAAATAAATCACAAAATATCTGCACAACTGTCTTTAGTGTTAAATTGTACAGAACAAAATGAAAGATACAACTTAATAACAACAATAATTAAACTGCTTCCAGTGCAGTGCTATAATTTTTCTCTTCCATTTTTTTGACATTTTAGAAAAATATACAATTTTCATTTCCGCTGTTCATTTTTAAAACTTCTTTGCCTTTGTTTAAATAAATACTGTATTTTGGATGTGTGCACTTGTTTTATTGAGATAAGCCACCATGAAATGACTATATAAAATAGGTTGTTTACAATTTATGGCTTTAGCTTGTGTCTCTAGAAAATCTGCAGCTTTCTGTTGATTGCCCTGACTATAGTCAAGACTGGTCAAGTGGAAAGTAATCAATATCATAATTCAATGTTTGGAAACAGCATTGAAGATTATTCTTGCCCCTCATTAAATTATGCAATAAAAATTAGTTGATGTAAAAATGCATTGCACACCTCTCAAAACATTCTAATAAAGCTTTGTTTTTTATGAGGCACCTAAGCTTTCCAATCTAAAGCCTAGGGCTACAGATACTTAGAAAAAGCCTACATTGTACCATGTAGTTGGTTTGTATTTAGATACTATAACTATATTTGTATGAATGAATGAATGAATGAATTTGTATGAATTTATGACAGTGCCACTGAAATCATTGAATATGCATCTATCATAGAAACATTTTGGTTCCATTGAATGTATTATTAGAAATAGAAGGAACATTAATGAGAGGGCTAAATAGGCAAGCTCTCTGCACAATGCAAAATTGCATGTCAGTTTTATAAAACTATGTACCCGCAGCAATGTCATTGCCATTTTACACAAGATAGTATTTGACATTCATTGATGGTATAGTATAGCCAGATAATTTTCAAAATTGTGTCCTCATACAATTTAAAAGGATTTGATTGCATGATCACTTTGTATAGATAGCCATATTAAACTAGCAGCATTACATCTTGGCAGTATGCAACTATTTCCAGATTTAAGACTGGGGGTTGAAAGCGTCTGAGCACTAAGAGTTGTCTAATTGTACAGGAATCGCTTGCTCCACAGTCTTGTTAGGAGCAAGCAGTACAACTCAATAAGTGCAAAGGTGCCCTGATTGTAAAGCTTATCGCTAGCATACCAGTGCTTTGTGATCCCTGGTACTAAATGATGATCATGCTCCTGGTCATTATCGGGTATGACCATGCTAAACCTAGTCAGCACATTTTGTGACTTACTGTACTTTATTAAAAAAGGTGTAGTCAGTTTCCATCCAACCATCAAGTGGTATCATCTGGATTATTTTCACAGCTACATAATGTTTCCTTCAGAAAGTTGTAAATTTTAATTAACTATTTATCAAACTTTAAACATATTTTTGTCAATGGGATAATTTCCCTCTGATTTTCAGTATGTGCTCAAAGCTTAGAATATTTTTTTAATGTTATATTCCATTGGTACTTCTGCTAATACATATGAATCTTCTGTTCTTTAAAATAGTCCTCTGTGTTTCTATTGCTTAGTAACCCTACAATAGAACTATAATTGAAACCCAAGCAAATTCTATTCTTTATTGAATCCTTTTATGTCCTTGAGGCTTAGTAGAAAAGGGATTGCACATTACCGGACTCAATGTCTTTTCTATACATGACAATTACCCCCATTTTGTAACAAAATCTATTGTGAATATCATTTATGTCTTTATCTAACATGAAAAAAATGAAAAATTCACCCAGCAGATTATCCTTACTACTATTACTAAAATGACTATACCATGAATTCTGTATTTTTCTCATAATGGTTGGGTGCAGGAATTAATAGTTCTGTATAGCAGTTCCTTATCTTTGATATTGCTTTTATATTCGTATCTGTGGCAGAGTGAACATGGCAGCTGTCCATCACAGAATTAGCATGATCAACAATATCAAAGATGATGGGTCATATGGGAATCATGGGAATATAATGCACACACTGGGGCAGATTTACAAAATTCACGTAAATTATTCGAAGTTCGATCGGATTCAAATTTTTCGAACGATCAAAGGAAATTTCACGATTTTTTGCATGAAATCGAACTATCGGTATTCGATCATATGATTTTATCGACAAATCGAATAGCGAACAAAAAATTGCCTAAAACTATTCGATAAGCATTCGATAGTCGAATGCTTATCAAATTTCATCCGAATTCGAGGGCTAAAAGCTAAAAGCCCTCGAATAAGGGAATAATGATAAATTTGCCACACTGTATGCTTATCTTCTTGCACTGTTGGATGTACAGTACACTCCACCGGCATTGCTGCTAGTCTAGCAAGAAGTCAAGTCTAAACCACTGCTTGTTGACACCAGCATTTATGTTAAGCTATATTTAGATATTATCTGCAATATATGCCAAGCGCTTTCATTTATACAAAAGGCACTGTGCTGCTTGTATAGTTTTAACAATTTAAGCATTTTACTTGTGTCTAAATTCCATGCATTTTACCCAGTGGATTTTGAAGCTACAAGAGCAGAAAGGTCCCTACCTCAGACAGATATTTTCCCAAATTAAACACAGAGAATGACTTAGTTAAAGTGTCAAAATTATGTGGCTCTTTTGTATAACATTTCCCCTTGAGTCCTTCTACAGATTTTAGCAGCTGTTTCCTTGATTATAATGAGTCCCTTCTTGCCTGTGATTACTATATACCCACAAGCCAGAAACTCACCTACAGCTAGCAAAGCCCTCTTGGGGAAAGCTTTGGCTATAAGGAATTTGACTGTACGTTATTTACATCTTTACTGTGGAGGATTTTGTTATGAGATTCTGGGGTATAACATTCTGGGATGTTTTATACAAGTTTGTGATAACCTTGGGGTTTGATTTACTCCATTGCAAAGTATACTGCTTATATTTTGCAATTTTGCAAACATTGACACACATATATGGGGTATATTATTTTTTGTATGGCTCGGGGCTGCATTGCACTTTGTAAACCCCATTTATGGACAAATGAGCCCCATTATGTTGATCATCAATCATTGATGAAAATTTCAATAATATAGTCAACCCTTACAAAAAGATTCATGAAACTTTCTCAGTATGAAGTACTTAAGTTTTCATAAGCTGAAAAACAGCACATTTAAATCTGCACTTACCAATAATAGGGGAATTTTGACATTTTATACATATTATTTCTCTAAAGGCAGAAATGCAGACTCAGACTTACTAAAAAAAAAATGGGGTAAAGGAAAGCAAAATATCTTTAAAAGATACAGTTCTCAGTCAGACATCAATGTTATCCAGTATAGACACAGGCATTTGTTTCATATCCTGGGCTAGGGAGTGATGCAGACATTAGTCATGAGAGTGAGACTATAATAAATACTTTGCAGAAAGGTCCATGTAGACAATGATCAATACTCCTTAGCCGCAACACAGTCTTATACGGCAGCCATCTTTCTGCTCTTTGGTAATCTTCAGGTCTTTAATATCTGTGACTTTCGTGCTGATATGCTGCTCTCATTTTGAAGATTACAGAAGAGAAGAAGATGGCTGCCATGAACTCCACTGGACAGATTCTGCACCGAGGGGTAAGTAAAGACATTTGCTTGGGGTAGCAGCTAGGCTGGGGGAGAGGAGGGAGGTCTATGTAGGGTAGGGTTTTTTTTACTTTAGGGTTTACTTCTCCTTTTAGTATAGCATATCATGTTACTTGAAAAGGGACAAAGTCTGGCTGAGTGATCACATATCTATGGCATCAATGCCAGTGAAGAGTATTTTATGAAAGAGGTATTCCACCCCAATGTTATTTTGATGCTGAGATAAACAGTGCAAGACCTCCCCACACACACACACACTTAGGGGCAAATTTATCATTGGTCGAATTTGGAATGAAAAAAACTTGAAATTGGACAACAGGAATAGTAGGTGAAATAAAATCCTTCGAATTCGAATATCGAATTCTAAAGATTTTACTACAATTCGATCGATCGAACGATTGAATAGGAAAAATTTAATCAATCGATTAATTTTGATATAAATTCGATCGAACTTAGAATTCTTAGGGGCAAATTTATCATTATTCCCTTATTCAAGGGCTTTTAGCCCTCGAATTCGTACGACATTCGATAATGCTTATCGAATAGTTTTAGGCTGTTTTTACTTCGCTATTCGATTTCTCGAAAAAATAATTCGATTGAATACTGATCGTTCGATTTCACGAAAAAATCGTGAAATTTCCTTTGATTGTTCAAAAAATTTGTACGATTCAAACGATCGAAGCGTTCGATCATACAAATGGTATTCGAGCAGGTGATAGAAAAAAAAAGCTGATGGGGGGATTCCCATAGGCTTCTGATGCAATTCGGCAGGTTCAATCTGGCGAAGTTGGCAGTCAAATAAAATTTTAAAGACAAAGTACTTCGATCATTGAATGGTCAAATGATCGAATATCCGATTATTCGATCTATTCGATATGCTCAAATGTTGCATATTCGATGATCGAAGTGGCCAAATTTGCATTTTCGAATGTCTGATAAAATCGTACGATCGGAATTTCATCGAATTCGATCAAACTTCGAATTATCCACGGGAAATTTGTAAATCTGCCCCTAATAGTTGCACATGGCAAACAAAAATGGAACTGTGCATCAATTCATGTTTGAAGAAGATACAAATATATGAGATATGAACCTCTCTATTCTCTAGCTCAACTTCGTGGGGCAGACTTACTATTGGTCGAATTTCGAAAGTCGACCAGGGAATAGTGGGGAATTAAAAAAATTCGAATTCGAATTTTTTTAGCGTAATTCGATCGAACGATCGAATAGGGAAAATTCGATCGATCAAATATTCAAATCAAATTTGAATCGAATTTTTGAATGATTTTTAGGCGATCTATCTAATTTTTCTTATTCGATCTTTGGGAATGATCCCCATTTCGGTAGGTTTAATCTGGCAAAGTAGGTGATCGAATTTAAATTTAAGGGGAAGTATTCGACCATAGAATTTTCAAATATTCGAATAAAATTAAATTCAAACATTCGAATCATTCGAATTCAAATATTTGATGGTCGAATTTGGTTGAATTTGCCTAATTTGCATATTCGAAATTGAAATTTGAATCTTTTTGAAAATGAGATCAAATATTCAAATCCCTCATGTGAATTTATGTGAATTTAGTAAATCTGCCCCCAAATGTTCACCCAGATACATAAACTTGACAGTTTGCTCAGGTTTAGAAGCAATCTTTGGTTGTAGACTTTGGCCACGAAGGGGTTCCTGCTTATACTGATATGCAACCTTGATAACCCGTGAGTACAGTAGGTGGGTGTCTGCTATTGAACTTTCCTCTTGCGTCAATGTGTCAGATAGATGAAGTCTGCAATTTGATTTTCATATAGCACATCTGCTACTGACCTCTTGCTCTTTCTGAAAATCCTGCTTTTACCATGAAGCCTGACTTACTTGGAAAAATGCTAAATTTTGCTGAAAACACGAATATCATTTCAATGCAAACTAATGCTAAAATGGTTCATATAAACCCATTTTGTCTTTCATTCAAGGTAATGGAAGCATTGCAAAACAATTGTCATTTTATCTGCATCTTTGGTTTAATAGTGTAATAGTATCGATAACAACTATAATTGCCTTATGAGAGTTGCAGAAATTCGACCAATATCTTCTAAGGAACAATTACACAAATTAATGTTACTAAAGACAATTATTCATAAATCTGTCATGTGCCATTTCTAATGTTAGACCGCTATTGATTGCTAGCAAAAAGCTGAGACTCAGGGGGAAATGTAATAAATTCACAAAGAGAATACATTTGTGAATAAAAATGTGCATGTTGCGATGTAATATTCTTCATTAGGCTTTTATTGCACTGTGAATCTTAATTGTGCAGTGCAAACCTTTAACAACTGCCTGAAGGTGGTGTAAACTTTTGGAGCAAATAACTTTTTCATTAAGAAGTTTTATTACATACTAACTAACGCAAATTATAAAATTCAAAATCATTATCCTACTGTTGTGTTAGGTGAAAAGGCAACATTTTCACAAAGGCAATGTTTAATTTTGCAAAGATTTATTTTCTTTGCAAACAATATCTGCATTCACAACCAATGCTCACATCCCCCCATTAGGGCCTTATTTAACAAAATTTGGATTTGGAGGTTTTTTTCAACCTTGCCAAAACTTACATATTAATTTCCCTGGACAACATCATTATTATCTGCTTTTCCTGGCCTCTCTACATTTTGCCCATCTGCTCTAATGTTAGGGTGACAGACAGCTTGAC
The DNA here is from genome assembly GCA_024363595.1 of Xenopus borealis. NCBI lineage: Eukaryota > Metazoa > Chordata > Amphibia > Anura > Pipidae > Xenopus > Xenopus borealis. The sequence continues at coordinate 148,764,328 of CM044432.1, read as the reverse complement.
AGAAGTCACCCAGTGACAAAAGTTGTCATTGTGACCCAATAAGAATGTGCAAATAAAAAAAATCAAACTGCTGAGAATTCTTCAGTAGAGCTGCTTGCTTGAAGTTCTCTAAGCTATATGCACACAATTCATTTCAAACTAAAATGCCAATGAGAAGTGTGCCTAGCAAACAATGCATGCTGCAGAGCATAACCTTTCCATAGCATAGAAATGCTGCAAAGAATTTTGTTTATCACAGCAGCCAGAAGTCAACTGCTGAGAAAAGCCCGTAAACAAAAGCAATATTTCATAAGCTTTATAAATAGAAGGGTTACTTAACCTTCATACCACTCTCTCACACTGACATCTGGAATTAAGCACGGACAAGCGGTATGTAAAGATGGAGTAAAACACAGCTATGTGTCCCACAGGTCATCCGTTATAAAGAAGGTACAGTAGAACAAGATGGCTAGGGAACAACATTGTAAGAGTTGCATTAGCTGCATTAGCAAAACCAAAAAGTCCTGGGACTACTGAGAGATTAATAATATCTGAAGAACTATGGGACAGTGTCTGTTTTAATAGCATATTTTGCCTCCTACTTGCCATCCTGTAGAGCAGGGTTCCCCAACCTTTATCACCTATGAGCATCATTCAATTGTCAAAAGAGTTGACGAATAACACAAGCGTGAAAAAAGTTCCTGGGGGTGCCAAATAAGGTTTATGATTGGCTATTTGGTATCCGCTATGTGGACTGGCACTCTAAAGAAGACTCAGTTTGGCAGTACAACTGGTTTTATGCACCCAAAAGTTGACTTTTGAATTAAAAAATAATCACCTACTTTGAGGCCACTGAGAGAACATCCCAGGGGCTGGTGAGCAACAAGCCACTGGTTGGGAACCCCTGCAGTAGAGAAATAATTATCATATTCTATATTTCAGTTAAACTAAATGTACAATACAAATCTATTCTACTTGAAGAAAACAAGATTTTGTTTTGCCAGGGTTTTATTATTACTCTGTTGTCATTCGCTGCATGGCAGTTTAGCTTATGATGAAATATATTTATCGCTATGTGCTTTTGCGTAGATTATAAATATATGTACATATTCTTTGGATACAATATGCATTAGATCATATGACATTTACAGTACATTAAGGCAGTGAAGTTTAGACTTGTTTTAGTTCAATATACCATTTAAAGATTTGTTTCAGCTCATAACAAGGTCATCATAGTTCCAAGGAGATGTTGAATGTGCTTCCCTAATCTTACTATCAAGCTGGCCTTTAAGGTACATCTATGAGAGGAAATAAGAATTCTCCCAAAATCTCCCAACTCCACAGAGGGCAGGTCCAACAACATAGGAACCACTGCATTAAGGTATTTGTCATTCTACTTTATCTGGTGAACACTGTACAAATAACCAAACATGACAGTGGGTGTGATATTGAATTTTGTTTTTAGTGGGTGGACAAAACATGTTACAAATAAATGTTAAAACATGTTCACCTAAATAGACAGACAAAAGCAAAGGTTACAGCGTTTTGGGGGCATAACCTATCTGCTTAAGGGATATACCTGTGTTTAATGTCAAGCAAAAAAGGTCACTGCGTTTCGGGGGCATACCCCTGAGGGTACGCCCCTGAAACGTTGTAACCTTTTTCGTCTTGATGCCGCCCCTTGATCGATGCCGCCCTAGGCCCATGCCTAGGGAAGGTTGAACCACTAAAAGTATAAAACCTTTTATTAAAAAAAAATAATGATGCTTTTGGCATACCATAATAAATCATAAATATGGGGCAATGACAGCTAGGGCTAAAGAATCAGCGATTAGGAAATTGGTGCATGATAATAGTGTATTTCCAGTGTGGTCACTCTCCCGATGTTCAGTCCCTATGATACTGAGACCCTGTGATAACACTTTGCAATTCCTGATATCAAAAATGAAATGATTATTCCCTAAATATAATAACTAGTTAATCTGTTTAGTTTAAGTGATTAATCTACCAACCCCCCCATACACACCAAGAAAAACATCTGCAGTAGGTTTGGTATTTACTAATTGTAGTAGATTCATAATACTGGTATAGGATCTATTATCCAGAAACCCATTATCCAGAAAGCTCCAAACTAGGATATCATTAATAGTGATGGGCGAATCTCCCTCTCTTCCAGAGAAATTTGCGAATTGGCGGAAAATTGGCGAAACGAGTCGCGGGTCGTTATCGACGCGCATCGCTTCCGACGCGCGTCGCATCGTTTTCGGCGCGCGTTGCGTCATTTTTGGCGCGTCGCGTCAAAAACGATGCGCGACTCGTTTTTCTGGTGAATTTTCGCAAAGCGAAATTTCACTGGCGATTCGCGAATTTATTCGCCAGCAGCGAATCGCGGGAATTCGCCGCGAATTCGCCGCTGGCAAATAAATTCGCCCATCACTAATCATTAATCCTTAATGGAAGCAAACCCAGCCTATTCGGTTTATTCAATGTTTACATGATTTTCTAGTAGACTTAAGTTATGAAGAACCAAATTACAGAAAGATCTGTTATGTGGAAAACCACAGCTCCCGAGCATTCTGGGTAACAGGCAAAACTACACTCAAAATGCAATTTCAAAGTACTGGTGTCACAAATGCAAGGCAGCCCTGAAATGAATACCTGCTCTGAAGAAGTTAGACATCAAAAAACTGTAACTGACATAATTCAGACATGTACTGTATTTACCTATATATTCACCCTTTGGTGGACATGTCCATAAAAAGCCTGCTGTGTTCTCCAGGTATCTCACAGGTGCCAGATTCTGTAACAGTAGAATCTGCTACTGGCATTTATTTAGGAAAAAAACATTTTCTGGGTTAGTGATTTTTAATATTAAGATACAATGAATTGTTCCAGAGCCAAATCAAGCTTGGTTATTTTTCTGAGTTTATAGAAACATTATGGGAAAATGCTACAAATAAAACCCTAAACTGAGCACAAACACAATGGAATAAAAGCATAGCTACTAACAATATGCTATAAAAAGCAGCTTTGAATACAAAATACACAAATAAAAAGTGACAGGTCACATGATTATTGTTCATGCCTTAGAGCTGCGATAGGAAACCTTGAGTATTGCAAATCTTGCATAATAATAATGCGGACGTGTATTCTTACATCCTAGGGGATGCAACTGGCAACATCACAACCAACTGACAGATGCCCAATGGTGCTGCTAGTTTAATATCCCCACAGGATTCATATCGCTGACTTAGGCTTAAACTCATAAACATGTAGCTCCAATAGTAACATTTTGCATATGGAGCACATGATCATCTCAATATACTTTTATGATAAATAAAAATTAAATTAACTTAAAATTAAAAAAATAATACATGAAATCTCATCTTATAGCAAAACACTGTTCTATTAATGCCACACTTCCCAGGCCAAATAAATAATGCTGATAATTGAAATAATAACTAAACAATGTAAGAAGAATGCCATAGAGAAGCTAATATACTATACTGCACAAAGTCAGCAGCTTATTAAAGAACAGAAATTGAGTTATTGTGTTCAATATGCTGATCTATTATGTTCAATAAACACATTCATTCCCTGTTTCCTGCAGCTGCACTGAATGCAAGTCTTCTTCTTTCCTACTTATTTTCTATAAGACACAGGACAGACTGAACTAAAATATAATAAATATAAAATCCTAGGTGTCAATGAGATGTTTAACCGGTTCTATTAAACTCTGGTGCCTTATAAAGAACAGAAAAATTTTCACTTTGGTTTATCATTCAGTTCAGTGGTTTGGTGTTTGATTGGGTTTGAATGGTTATTTTTGATTGGGTGTGCTTTTCTTCTGCAGGGCTTGTGGGAAAACTGAAGGAATTTGGTTCATGGTTCCTTCAGACCAATGGTGGAGATGATGGGAAACTCAGATGTATGTGCAATGGTACAACGGGGCCTTTTATGCTTAAAGCAACCATAAAGTGCAGCCTCCAGCCCTACTATTAACCTATTGAAACTGTCTGACAAGCAATTGTGCCAAATGGTTTGTGTAAGAGGGGGGCAGGGCTGCAACTGGGCCAACCCACCCCCATAAAGCTCATCACCGTATATTACTTGACAATACTGGAACAAATAATTTTCAGGATGATTTTGTTGCACAGCTGGGGCAACTTTAGGGGCTTTGAAGGTTTGTGAACTGTTGTGCACTATGATAGCAGATTATAAATACACATATTTCCATAATATTCCAAAACATATGACAAATACAATGACTGTAATTAGGAGATAGAGGAGCGTACCTTGCCCTGCTAAAGTGCATCTAAACATCATCCATGACATGACATCCCAGAAGTAGGCAGTGGGCAAAATAGTTTCTTAAGACCAGTAATCTTAAAACCAGAAACAAAATGTCATGTCATCACCACCCTGAATTACAAATATCAGGTCATAAGTTACTGTAACTGCTGGATATTGGAATTTAAATGGTTTGAGACATCAAGTAACAAAGCCACGCATAAAGGGAACAAATGTGAACAGATGGATTGCATTTACAGAAATGTGTAGATGTGATGACATTACTTACAGCATTTGATTTTTTTTTCTAATTGTTGAAATATCTATTCCCTCCATGAATATATATATCAAAGTGCAGTGACCCAGGGTTTTCACATGATGGTGCCCTGAGTTTAATACAAGGCAGAAAGGTAGCAGTAATTATATCCTTCGAACTCAAAGAACTTAGATCTAGTGCCTTCCACAGTTTATCCCAATCTGTTTACATTTTTCCCCAAATAATGCACAAAGAGCCATCCGCAAAGCTGTCCCAAAGTGGATTGTAAGATATTAACAGCCACTATAATGTATGTGCAAAATGACAGTTCTGTGCAAAATAACCTGTGCTCCTTCCCCTAAATGAGCCTCAATGTATTCAGGATAGACATATTCAAATTTATTTCTAGTTATGTGACAAGAATTTAAATAGATTTTTCCTAACTGCGGCCCTTCAGATGTTATTGGACTTCACCATTCAACATTCATCCATTGTCAAAGTTTACTGAAACTGTATTTATTAAGACCTGCAGTTCAACCCCGGCTTCCTAAAATTTTGTATTGGGTTTTTTTTGCATACTAGATGAATGTAATTAAGAGAAACAAAGTTGTTTTAACTTTTTATGCTTAGAAGTAGAAAATACTTTTTGGGAAATACCTCAATTATATTTTTCCTAACAGCCATATTTTAATGGCAAACTGCTGCTCTAAATATCATGCAGGGTCCCTGCATTGAGAGAAATATTGTAGTTTTTCTAATGCCACCCTGTATCTGGTGGTGTCAGTTGCTCTAGCCTTTAACTGGTGATCAATGTTTCATGCACATAACCCATTAGCAGTTAATAGCAGCAGAAAAGTCAACAAAACCACCCACTGGGTGGAAGTATCTGTCAACTGAGACATCAGATCCCAGGATAAATATTCAAACTGACCAGCAACATCATCTGGGATAATAGTCTTCTGGAACACCAGTTAGGTTTTTGAGTTTCAAAGCTGCATCTACTGTCCTAATGTAATTGCTGATCGTCTTCCTCATGTCCGCTGTGTAGGGATCATACTCCAATTTCCTCAGGCCAGAGCGCTTGAAGTTCCCATCTTTTTGACCTTCAACACACAGTAGTCGATCTGATAGGATGGGTAAGCCCAGAAGGTTAATCATTCTCTTCAGTTGCATAAACAGGTCTTCTTTTAGGTCTTCAAAATGTATGACTAACACATTTTTTCCATATTTCAACCAGTCTAGTGTGTGGGTCGCCCACCAGGGTGCATAGTTATTTACAAATTCAGGCCATTCTGAAAGCAACACAGAAAAAACAAGGTTGTAAGCAAACACTGAAAAACTAACATGTTCATAAAGCATTCTCAACATAGGTTTGGTGCCTCTTAAACCCCCCCCCCC
>CM044432.1:148716958-148758298 GCA_024363595.1 Xenopus borealis | reverse complement strand
CCCCCCCCCCCCCAACAGATCCAGGTTTTATGGATCTCCTTGCTTAAATAATCAGTATAAAAATGTGTAGTGTATACACCCAGACAGTATTCTAAATCAAGTACAGGTATAGGATCGGTTATCCAGAAACCCGTTATCCAGAAAACTTCGAATTACAGGTAGGCCATCTCCTATAGACTCCATTTTATCCAAAAATTCCAAATTTTCAAAAATAATTAACTTTTTCTCTGTAATAACAAAACATTGCTTGTACTTGATCCCAACTAAGATATAATTAACCCTTATTGGAAGTAAAACCAGCCTATTGCTTTATATAATGCTTACATGATATCAATCAGGGAAGCCTGGTCGAAGGGCCTCATACAATGCACAATAAGCTGACGACTTCTTCAGCCCATGTATGGACAGTTTTACTCTGAAGAATAAGGTGCTGATAACATATATTCTGTTATCAAGGGCTGCCTGCTAAAACCACAGAAACCAATTAAACAATGTGAACCCCATGCAAAGTCCTCTAACAATTTTTTCTTCAGTCCTTAAAATTTGGGGTTCACTCATCCAAATACCATCTTGAACATTTAAATGGCACACACCATTATTTACATCTCAACATAAGGTTTCAAGAGCACATAAGCAAGGGGGTTACTCCTCAAAGCAATCCGACAAACCAAATGTTATGGATTCCCTTGTCAGACCACAGGATTATTATTATAATAAGTATTATTAATGCTTATTAAAAAATTTCATAGAGCTATACAAAAGATTAGGGGATGTGAAAAACTTTACTTTTTGTATAAAACTTACAATGAAAAGGCTAGCTTCAGGTTCCCAATTTGGGTAACTCAAACAAAAAGACTGAAGGTCGTATAGAATATGAGATTTGAGGATGGCTTATTTGCTGAGCTGGATACTCCTAGAACTACTGAAGGATCAGTTTCATAACAATGATTTAATATATCTGTAACTGTTATGAGGCTGAAAATGAATAAATGAATAAGTAGATACATTTGCTGCAGAGACAGAATACCAAGGAATTCACCTGCCAAATACCAACAATAAGAACAAGAACATCCTTGGCAGCGTGGATCTCAGCTGCATCAAATGAAGGGTTACTTGTATTGGTAACTCAGTTATTGCTGTAGTAAACTAAAAGCGGGAGTAACATGGAATGATATGTTGCTTACTACATATATTCTTACTACCCCACACAAGGCAATCTTTTTAATTGCATTGCTCAATCAATCACTAAGGAACCAGGTGGTTGTTTTTTTTATCAAGGACATACATGTTCTAGAAGGTAGGTCAACATTTTTGTAGATAATGATTAATCATATTATTTGGGCCAATCACTGTGGTTTAAGTTATAGGTGGACCATGGAACAATGAATGCTGATTTTTTTATAGTAAAATCATAGATATGGTAGCCATAGCTTATGGAAATCGAATGGAACCCTGCAATGTTGATGTTGCTGGTATTCCAAATTTTATTTTTAAACTATGTTCAGTTTTTTTAAATTATACCTCGGGTAGGCTCTTCATTTCTGTAAACTAATTTGTAGCAGTACATGCAGTTTAGCCTTATAAAAAAAATATTCAACGTAATAATGACGCTAAAAATTTTCTTTTCAAAATATTAATCTACATAAAAAGTTAACAATAGGTCATGTTTTTTGCTGATAGTTCTGCATTTGTTACTAATTGTCAATTGACAAGACTGTTTTGTCAACCTGACTGTCCCTTTCAGTTGGAGTTTCTAATGCTAACGCCCCCCCCCCCCCCCCCCCCCCCGCCCCATAGAGGAACAGGGTAGTAAGAAAGGTAATGTAAAAGCATCAGGCAAATACTTTTATAGCAAAATTATAAATAGCATTCAAAAACATTGTTATGATAGATAATAAAAAGGTTATCTCAGTATCTCTTTAATTCAACACAAAACATTTTGATGATGGTATCCTTTTGGATTCTTAAATGTTAGGCTTTGCTTAGGATTGTGTATAAAACACTAGCATAGAATAACAGTACCTAGACATTTTCATTTAGAGATCTAGTCCTCATAAAAAAAAGATTTTATCTGATACATGTATGGAATATCTTATCTGGAAATCTTTTTATGAAGAAAGCTCTGAATTACAGTAAGGCTGTCTCCAAAAGACTTCATTTTATCCAAATAATCAAAATCTTAAAAAATTATTTCCTTTTTCTTTGTAATAATAAAACAGTACCTTGTACTTAATCCAAACTAAGATATAATGAATCTTTATTGGAAGTAAAACCTGTTGGCTTTATTATTTAATGTTTGCATGATTTTCTAGTAGACTTCAGATATGAAGATCCAAATTATGGAAAGATCCTTTATATGGAAAACCCCAGGTCCCAAGCATTCTGGATAACAGGTCCCATCTAATGTCAGTTACAAAACATTCTGAAATCACAAATATCTAAACACAGTTGGAATTAATATATTTAACTGTTCGAACACACACAAATAGGATACATTCAAGACAACAGGAATTGAATGAATTCCGGCACTGAACTAAATTCTACTCAGTTTAAAAAAACACTGATTTTTTTTTGTGTTGGTGTTTGAAAAGCCTTAGAGGACACCAAGAGCAGACAGTGTGAGTCAGTGTGTGTAATTTTTGAAATGCCTGATTAGTGTTTCTATTCTGTGAACTGAATAAGTCAATTGAGAGATGTAGCCATTTGGGAATATGGTGTATGTTCATTCAAAAGGGGTGAAAAGAACAAGTCGCAATGTTTCTATGGGGCCCTTAGCCAAGATGGAATGGATTTGTTCTATGAGCTGAAATGTTTTTTTTTTTTAGCATTTATTTAAATGGAGTATCATTCTGTGTCAAAGGAAAAAAGAATTTGTATACAAAGTGGAATTGTACTCCCTTTTCTGCATGAGTTATGTCTTCATCCATCTTAAAAAAAGGAATGCACTGATGACAATAGGTTCTATTGTGGGTCTCCGCATACATGTAATTATGGACTCTCATATTTGCAGAAGAAAATTTACATCTTGATCCTTCCCAACACAGGAAACTCACATGTTGCTCCAGATACATTAAAGTCAACGCTTCAGCCCTTGACTCAAGACAGCTATACACAAATCTTTTTAAAGGTTACATGATCTACTGGAGATGCAGCTTTGGTAGGATGCAGCTGGTAGTGTTGATTAAATACGTAAGTATATGCATAAAAATATAGAGTAAATGATCTACGGGAGTCACATGGGACTCAAAGCAACATCAATAGAGCATCCATAATAGGCTGGATAGTGGGCATGTAATCAGATGTAGCCACATTTTTTGTTTGAGGTGATATGGCACAGTGTCTGGGAAAATACTTGAGGAAACTACATAACCAGGATGCACTTTGAGTGAACTCCCACAATGGCCAACTCGCAAAACTTAATTTTCATTCCTATTTGCAGTCTTCCCAGTCATCCACTCATCTATCAATAATTTTTGCAGCTTGCAATTATTTACATATATATATATATATATATATATATATATAATATATATATATATATATACATACACATATATAATTGTGAACAAAGTGGGAAGTTGAGGTATTTAAGCATGGAAATTCACACTTGTGGTTCCAAATAACTGTTTTACAACACATTTCTTAATAATAAAATGTCATTTTCACAGTACTGGTGCTGGGAGGTCCCCAATTAGATTTGGTTGTGACCCTCAAATAAAGAACAGTTGCCTATGATAAGCAAATTAATTTATACTTGTTCTATCATGTTTAATTGTTTAGTTCTGGTCTGTCAGACCTTTTGTATGCTCCTCAATGCATTGTAAAGAGCTACATATTATGTTGGAGCTTTATTAATAAACTAACATAACAACAACTTGTGTATGCTAATGATGGTTTGGAGTGGAGGCAGTAAGCCATCTCTTTAAGCCTGATCTGCTTAGACCTATAAAATTGTGATCAAAATGAGATTAAACTGAATAGACTTTATATAACTCTGTCTTAATGTTACTCATTACAATGCGAGTTATCTACAGGTATATACGTATGTAATTGTAAAAAATAATGCATAATAATGTAAGATATCTTAGTACAATGCCCCGCACATAACCACATGATGACCCTTTCTGCCTAGGACCCATGGAACAATTTTAGAGCACAAAGCTATTTAAAAGGTAAGAAGAAAATGAGTACCACACAGAAATCTATTTTCAAAGTGCAATAAAGCAGCCTTCTACCTGATCCATTCCAAGAGGTATTTATCAGCCTGAATATTGGGTGTCCTCTACTTTCTCACACTCTTATGTACATAATAGCTTTTCTTCCTTTGGTATCTTGTTAAAAAAATCCATTTCCCTCAAGGGCACATATTGCAGGTGTTTCAGCATCATCAACCGGTAAACCATTTTCACATGCGAAACAGCAAATTGCAGCCATATTTCTTTAAAACATAGCCTTGAATTCAAATATAATTACTCCATAAATATTCCTTACATTTTAAGTTACGGTAATTGAATTTAAACATAACACATTTCCATGGCTGTATTTATATATCAGCAGTTGGATGCTGGCCAGGTAGCAAGTTTTTAAACACACACACTGCATAGTATTGCCATCACTTAGTAGCACATATACTAAGGGCTGAATTTTATATGTAAAAAACTTAGAAATTCCACCCTCAAAGTTTTTTAAAGGGCTTTTTTATGACCCTTTTCAAATGAATAGGTCCATTTTTGATCGAATAAAAAAATTCTCCACAAAATCCTTCGAATTCTTGGAACTTACAAAAATTTTCAGGACAGGTTCTATGAGGTCCCCCATAGGCTAAAATGGCAAAGTTGAAGGATTTTTAAAGGGCCAGTACTTTGTAATTTTAAAAATTCAGATTTTATTTGAATTTTCACTTTAGTGACCTTTAGTAAATGTGCCCCTTAGGATCATTTCCCTATATCAACTACATAACACTGATAGCTACTGCCAACAGGTTACTCTAAACACCCACAAACACACATAAATACTAAAATATAGTGGAAGTAATTATACTAGCCTTTGTTTCGTGCATTTTATTGTTCAGTGTATTTTATTGTTCTTTATATAATTGTTGCAATACGCAGTATACAGTAAATCTGTAAATTATCCAAATATTAAATCAAAGACAAATTGAAACAGAAAATGAGATTCCTGCCATTTCACTGTCGCCATTTGTGCCAACAAAAAAAAGATAAATTTCTCAACCCTTATATTTAATTGAAGTACATTGCATGAATCTACAGTGCTTATAAGTAGAGAACCTGCATGGTATTTGTGTAAGTGTCACTCTGTAAAAATGAAATATCATTTTCTTTGCTAGGAGGGAGTAGCATAATGAGGTTGGAATTTCAAAATGCTTTTGAAGGGGATTTTAGACAAATTATATATTTCAGATCAGACAAGTTCATAACTCAACAGCTTCTCACACCAGTCCCTGATGTTTCTCCAAATTAGCAAATGTAATAGAACCATACATTTTGATGGATTCATTTTCTCAGATGACTGTGTCCAGGTCATGCTCTTGTATATTGTAATACTGACTCTTCACCAAATGTTCCGGAGTTAATTTGAGCAACTTTTTGTAGCTAATTGTTCTTGACAATAAAATCAAGTAATAAGAATGATGATTTGTTTTAGATAATTAGCAATGTGCCGGGGGAAGCAAGTGTCCTAATTACAAGATGAAAAAAAGCCTTTGGAATTTTGTGCTTAGGCTTCTTAAAGAACCAGTGCCTGATTAATAGTCTAAATCCATTTAATTCCCCAAAGAATGATTAAACACTGTATCAGTTTCATTTAACAGATACGGGACAATTCACCTTGTGTAATCATACCACATAAAACTTTGCTTTGGAACCACTCCAGGCAAATCATAAAGTTAATGCCATGGAACAAAACAGTTTTTTTAAATAGCCTTCAAGAGCGATTAGCAAGGAGCACAAACGCAGTTTAGAAGGATTACTATTCAGCAATGCAAGGATGAACAGCCTGCATTCATATAACCAAAAAATGCTTCTACTCAATACAAATACATGCCTAGTAAATGTAAAAGTATAGTATTAAAGTTGACTTGCCAAATAGAAGTATTATTTCATATTAAATGTTTATGGGCAGGTTTTCAAATTTTCTCTAGGCTGCAATAAATGCAATCCAATTACTTTTACAATACATGCAGCCAGTCTAGATGTATTTTAGAATGTGTCCTCAACTGAGTCTAGGTGTATTTTAGAAGTGTGTCCTCAACTGTTCACATAATCTGGTGTGCTAATCTCCACATTATGCCTTGTTGCACCTCTAGGTATGCCTAGAAACAAGCATAGGGGATACAGCACCAGAACAGTAAAGGGGTCCACAAAGACATGCAAAAATGAAAAATCAGAAGGCACACACTGCAGCTATTGTGCAAAAACCTTTAAGTGGTTTATTGGAGATCTCCACACAACGTTTCGGAGGTACAACCTCCTTTCTCAAGTGCTCCCATTAGTGCAATTCAACCAACAGGTATAAAGGTGTGTAGATGACATCACTATGTGCATGTATATACTTAACATTATGCAATATGTTAACAATTGCTATACATTTAAATTGTGTCATAATTACTATACCTGAATAGTGACTGATAGTGCCCAAATGTGATGCATAGTGCTCAATGGTTACTTATTAGTGACGATAATGTCCATATTTATATAGAGCGATTAGGTTTCATCTTGTGGCTGTGAAATAAACATAAAATGAATAAAAAATATAATTCCAGTTTAGGGTCATACAACCCTAAACTGGAATTATATTTTTTATTCATTTTTATTCATTTTTGCCTGAAACTTTGAGACCTCGTGCAGCAAGGTTTCCAGTTAGAGCACCACATTATAATCTACTCAGTCTTTTGGACTATTGTATCTTTAATATCCACAAAGAAATTAGCTGTTTAATATCAGGTACAGATCAGTGGTGCTGACCTATTTAGTGCTCTAAAGGGTCAGCGAGTGTGTACTGTAAAGTAATTAAAAATAACTTATTTTTCATAATGAATATAGTTGAGCAATGGTACAGTTTAGCTAGCAAGTAGCGCCAACACCTAAGGTTGGCTTGTAGGGGAATTCCCCTGCAGGTGGCTATATGGGGAAGTGCAGGAGATATACACTTCCTCTTTGGCATAGGAACATCCAGAGGCAGTATCAAGACTGATGTGGCCAGACCATTTTTCGGAGACTGATTCCTTCAGGGCTGACTAGTGGTAGAACATGGAGTGGAAGAAAAGGCAGTCTGTTGTCCTGACTAGTGATTATATTTGGGTAGAGCCCCTGAGGCAATTGTACACAGGTAGGGAAATGAAGTGTTTAGGTGTAGGTTAGAGGAGAACCTATTGGAGATGCTTGGGCCCTGTATGAGAGGTCACTGCAGAAAATCAACGGTGGAGGTTTACAGCAAGTAGGAGCTTCTGTATGACTAAAAGCACTCTGTGCACCCCCTACATGACAGAGGTCTTGAGAGAAACACTGTGAGTGTGTGAGAGAAGCAGACAGAGAGTGAATCTACAGAAGTTGTGTATTGTGTAACTATATCCTTGAGGTTGCAACCACTGCTCCAGTCTGCAACCTACCTCCCTGGAAAAATCTGTCAATAAAGTGTGCCTTTGTTCATTGCAACTTTGTGAGTATGCCTGCTTACTACAGTAAAAGCCATTCATTTACATCTTACATAAACGGGTGCCACCAACCTCTGGCCTGTGACAGCACATAGTGAAATTGTGTAGATATAAGGCTAAAGCAACTGGACTTTCTAAATTTTCCTGAAACTTTTTCCCCACTCATCCAAATGGAGGAAAAAAAAAAGTTGTGCACATAAAAAGCATTGGCACCTACTGACTTTCAATACATTTCACAAATTCTTCAGCAGTTTCTCAAATTTTTGGCAAAAAGAAAAAAAATAATAAAAACACAAACTTTAAAAAAAAAATAGCATGGAAAAACATTTTGCCCTAAATAACATTTCTAGAAAATGGGGAAAAAAACAAAAGCAAACCACAATTTTCTTCAGCTTCCTGTGTGCCAATTTAATTGAAATCTATCCAATAGTAAAATAATAAAATCTTCAGCTTTAGTTTCCCTCCCTTCTGTTTTCTTTTTTTATTTTTCTTCCCTGCTGCAGTAATCATGAAAAGAGATTAATAGACCACACCTGAATGCCAATCGCAATGAAAGCAGTCTTTCTTCACAGCAGTTTCATAGCTATTGACAGAGCTATAACTCTGCAATATTAGATCCAATATATCTCAAACTTCTGGGGCCATAAAGTACATTTTCCAATTTTGCTGCAGTCACTTGTGCACTCACGATGTGTGCTATAGTATGCTATATACACTGTTTATTCAGCATGGCCAGGAAAATTTGAGTCATCACACATAACTTGGTTCTCAAGGTTGGTCTCTCATTTTCTCATATTTTCATAAATTGAAAGTGAAATTATGTATATAGTTTATGTAAGGCTGGTCGTATCTAAATTTATAAATGGTCTGTCTGTCTGTCTAAATATGCAAGCCTGGATTTGTGGGGAGGCCACAAAGGTTCAGGTTATGGTTAGAAATACTGTAGGTAGGTGTGTCCTCACCTTATAAACTAACATCATATCTTACAAGTATCTGGTGGGTGATAAAATGTCTGCAACTTGTGTAAGTCCAGCAGGCAGTTTAATTGGGGAGGCTAGAAGTAGCAATATTGCATGCAATAGAAGGCAATTAAAGTTTACAGTAAGACTAGTTCATCATATGGTTACTGTAACTAAACAACAGCTGCAAAATCAAGTTAAATATCTCAATACTCTTTGTACATACATAATTTCAGATATCAATATAAGTGCAGGTGATTTGTATAATGCAAAATAGAATTACTTTTTTAAACCATATGCACACATACAGACAGTTAAAGGTTACTGTATCGCTGAAGTTTAGTTACCCCAGTGCCTTCTGAACAGAAAGCCTGGCGTCAGTGGGAAAAAAACATTCAGACTTTGCTTCATTGAGCTAAATGGAAATTAGGTTTGGATCACTGCCAAAGCATAACCGAAACATACGTATGCTTCCCCAGTGGGTGACATGTGCATGTGCATTTCAGTGTCTACTTAGGAAGTTTGTGTCTAGGATATGATTGTGACAATCAGGTTTCTTCAAATAACTTGAGATACACACATTGCATTTAAATATTGTATGAGCTGGGAAACAAAATGAATTAGTTATGTACACAAGCATGTAATTTCTTTATTAACCTTGTCTGCTCAGGCAGCTGTGGCTTGGTTAATACTGCCAGTTGCAACTGTTTACTGCACAGGAAGAGAGAACTTCTTATACCTGAGATATGATATCACTGTATCTCTAGTCTATTCTGAAACAACCCAATTGCCACCAGTGAAATATATTGTGCTTTGTCCACTCAAAACTTGAATTAAGAAGTTAGGAATAAAAAAAAAACATGGCTGAAGGCTTGAAATAATGAATAACACAACAACTATTTTTACCCATAATACCTGATCTTGTTATGTGAGCAACTCTAAAAATATAGAAAAGGGAGCGGGGGGGTCACAGAAATTCTTTTGTATATGTCCTTAACACAGGATGCAATTATGGGGCAAATTAACAACATATTAATGTAAACCAAAATAAATTGCATCAATGTCATTCGAAGGTCCCTAAGTCATAGGGAGGATTACCAGATCAGATAGAAGCACAGCATGGCTGCTTTGAGCCAAGTATACTTAATTGTGCAGCATTTGGCATGGAAACACATGATCTACTATCTGTCACACTGTTTTATTACAATACAGAATTATAACACTGGACAATTTTGACTATTCCCATATTTCTTGGCTTGCAACTCCCCATTGGAAAGCAAGCAAGGCTCTTGCCTTATTTATCTCCCGACTTTGTGCCTCATGAAACAGTCAAAAATACCTTTTCCTTTCCAGTGTGCCTGAGATGCAAATCCAACATGTCCTCCATATTTCCGGTTAAACTCAGCCATCAGTGCTTTGTATGGATTCCGGATCAGCAAAACTGCAGAGTCAAAGGCTTCGATCTCCTTCCTGCCACTTTCATGAGTTTTAATGCAAACTGTGCGTCCATTCCTCCAATGGTCTCTTTCTCCTTTAAAACCTAGAAATTCAGTGGAAATGTCACCTTTTTTTTTTTTTTAGAAAAATTACTTAATGTGATACACAGATTAATAACTTTTTTTTTTGTTCATATAAACAGGGAAAACAATAGACAGGGACATCATGAAATGATGTAGGGGGTTTAGTGTATATCTAGTGTCTAGTGTTTGGTGTATTTGGCCTGACATACATTAGATCAATCATATAGACAGGAGCGTATTCAGGTCTGGTGCTGCCCTAGGTACAAGATCTGCGAGTGCCCCTCTGTGACATCAATGGAAGTTATGTCACATCTGCCCTTGCCAAGCTGCAATCAAACCTTTAATGAAAAAGAAACCTGTCTCCAATATACTTTCATTAAAAAATGTGTACCATTTTTATAAAAAACTTTACTGTGTGCAGTGAAATTCCCCCTTCGTTTTACTTGCTCTGACTGCTGCAGATAGGAAACTTCAGGTGGTCCCTAACTGCTCTGCAAGGAAACAATCCTACTTTTAAACAGCAGGAGGGAGCCCATCTAACTTCCCAGAACTGGAGCAGTTTTGTTTGTTTCTCTCCCCATTGTTCCTCATGTGCACAAATGAAGGGAAGGGGACAGGGATGATGAACGGCACTGGGCCTAGGGGTGCCTGCTATGTAAATCAGTCAATGGCTCTATACATTTTAGTTCAGAGCTGTAGCAGCCAAAACAAGCATGGTTTGCCCACAATTATGACTATTTTTCCTGGTAACCCAAATAAACATCAGAAGCTAGGATGCTGTGGCACTTATACACATTATCAATCTCCCTATAAAAGATATTTTGCTCTAATCAAGCCTTCTTTAATCTAAATTGAAATCAATGATTTCTAAAGAAACTATATATGGCTTAACCAAGCAGAATAATGCCTCCTCACTTCTTTCATATTCTGCACTTTATGCTTTGGTGGCTAAAGATTACGTTACAACCCTGTCACATATTTTGCATTTGATTGCAGCTTGGCGAGGGCAGACAGTTTAAAAGCAGACATGACAGAAATCATTGCAAAATAATGTACTGAATCTTAATATGTAATAACTTTACCACTTAAAATTAAACAACCCACAACACTCTGCTTGAGACTGACTAGAACTTCCCCAACAACATACATTTTGTATCCTACCAAACACATAGAAGTCATATTAAGAAGCACCTGTAGCATCATATAAAACTATTGGAAAGAAGAGATTTTATATCCTGCTCCTTTGTACAATGAAGACTGTTTTTGGTTTGTTTCTGTGACTTTCATAATGCATTGTGAAGCATATCCATTTAAGATGAAAATAAAATCATCTGTGTTGAAAGATTAATGTTTGTTATAGCTTATCCTCTGTTCTTATATTAAGATGGAAAGAGATGTAGACTGTCCAGATAAACAATCTTTAAGTAAATTATACTAGCGAGGCAGAGCATAAAATGTAAGTGGTTGTATTACATCAATTATGAATGTGTAATGTCTTTCTCTGAATTATGCCAAGCAATAAAGGAGCATGGTGGCTCATCTAATAGTTGCCTGGAAACATTGTTGCCCAGTGAAATGAACAAAATGCCCAGAATAAACATGAAATACCGGTTGACATTTGTAAACTATGCAAAATTCTCAAATCATAAGCTCATTGTGGTGCATAAAGACTGCTAATAAGTATGAATAGATGTAATCAGGACTGAGGATTCACAGTACAATTGTGCAGGTATATGTTCTTGAATATGAAGAGCCTTTGGGTGTTTGAAATGATTGATTTCTAAAGCAATGAAATGTTGAAATGTGCCAGAGTAAAAAAAAAGTAAAACATAGAATGCAATACAACAGACAGATAATTTAATGCAGCAAAGAATTCTCCCCAAAGTCCCCAAAGCAGCTACATAAATGAAAAACACAGGTTCTTGCACAGATTCCTCCATCCATCCTTATTTTTTTTATCCTTTATTTGCTTACTTTGCACAAAAATGAAAACTAGAAAACCATTCACACTCAAAAAAAAAAACCAAGCAACACACTATGATACATACAATAATGTCCTATCGTCATAAACCATCAACACAGAAAATAATTATTTTATTTTTCTAAAAGCGGAATTGGTTATGCAAATGCTAGAATTTTATGTTATCAAAATAATCATGTAAAAATAAAGAGAAGCGGGTATATTTTTTTTGCAGCAGCCTACCTTTGTTATATAGCGATCCATCAAAGTAATAGCTGCCAGTGTAGAAACCAGTAGCAAGTTCAATTAAATGTCTTGCCCATGTGTTTCCTGCCCCAGGAAAGCTTGCCAAGGCTATAAGCTGTTTAGAGCGTGTTGATAGAAATCTTCTGTCCATGCATCTGTTATCTGAATTACACAATAAAAAAAATAATAATAATATAAGCTTTCATGTTATGAAGCTTATATTAAAGTTTTATTTTTGTCATAGTTCCATTTTAATAAAAAAAAAACAATCTATGTAATGAGTCTATAAACTTACCTTGTACTTGTGTCTGATAAACTATGAAGTAATCCGATGTGCCACAGCTTTCAAATTCTTCTCCAATACATTTCTGAGAGCACAGCTGCTCGTCCTCCCGCTCATGTAGTGTGAAATAAGTGGTGGGGAAGGCACAGTGACAAACTGTTCCTCCAAGAACTGCCAATGGATATTCCTGGGGGAAGTTAGTTAGAAGACTGACTTAGTGAACTGCACTGTTGAGACAAAAGCTGTCAAAGTTGATAATCCCCTACCAACTAGTGCTTTCACCTGCTACCTGGAATGTATCTGCGCAAAGGTGCTTTCAAGCAACGAGAGAACCACTGTAGTCAGTGATTTTTACAGCAAATGGAGAAGAGACACACAGAACTGACATGTCTTATTTCAAAATCAAACAATAAAGCACAGACATTATCTCTCATCCATTGTAACAAACTAGGTTGAGAATGTTGCATCATATTCAGGCATGGCTGGATCTGTACACATCTGGGCACATTCACACGCCTTTCCTGGCTTCTTCTCCCAACAGGCACGACCAACCACACCCAGCAGTGCATATACAAATCAATATCATAAGAAGATAAAATAGAAATAATAACTGAAAAACTAGATGGGCCCCTGATCACACTAGGCATCAAGACGATAGCCTTGGGTAACCTGTGCATTAATCGTCCCTGCCAATCAGTGCAGCCATCAAGCAGTTTTGAGCATTTTAACATTATACACACTATGCACTTACTGATATGTGTTGCTTATATTAATTTGGCCATTTTAATTGGTTTTAAGTTAAGAAATGATGCTGCAGCCTTTTCTTTCTATAGAAAGAACCTGTGTCCAATCAGTTTTTGACATTTTGAATATCTTGAGGGTTATTCTGTATGGTGGTACAGTGGTGGAAGAGATTGGGGTTGGGTCATGGGATGGTGGCCAGTAATCAACACTGCCACCAGTCATGGCAAAGAGCAGACAGACGTTTAATAACAATTAAGTTTACAGGTTATTTGCCACCTTTTTAAGTAGAATACTGGCAGGCCAATGATGTAAGGTATGTGTGTGGTGATGGCAAATAGGGACAGAAAATTGAAATGAAGGGGTGTATCACGGAGTGTATCATGGAGTCAGAGTCTGAACAATCAGGATAGAGTAAATTTAGCAGGAATTGGGTCAATTGGGCACTTATTCCATGTTATTTTCTGGTCGTGTCTGGAGCCTTTGTCAAGAGATTAAAAAACATATTTTTTAGATTTTTTTTTATTTTTAATCTTGACTAGTGATGGGCGAATTTATTCGCCAGGGGCGAATTCGCGGCAAATTCCCGCGATTCGCCGCTGGAGAATAAATTCGCGAATCGCCAGCGAAATTTAGCTTGGTGAAAATTCGCCGGAAAAACGAGTCGCTGCGCGCCGAAAATGACGTGACGCGCCAAAAAAGACGTGACGTGCTTCGGAAACGACGCGCCGCGCCAAAGTTGATGCGACGCGCGTCAAAAGCGTGCTGTGACTCGTTTCGCCAATTTTTCACCAATTCGCGAATTCCTCTGGAAATTCGCAAATTTTTCGAGAAGCGAGTCTCGGGACATTCGCCCATCACTAATCTTGACAAAGGCCCTAGACACAAGCCGAAATGTTGATTCAGAAAATAACATGGAATAAATGTGATATTTTTGAAAAATCCCAGGAGTGCGCTGTCCAGTTCTACTATTCTACACATTTTTCCTTGGAGCAGCACCCGGGTAATTCAACTGATTAACTAACGGTGTGCGGTTCTGGCCGGATTTTTATATATATATATATATATATATATATAGAGAGAGAGAGAGAGAGAGAGAGAGACAGATTCACTAAGATCCGAAAATTCGCCAGCGTAGGCTTCGCTAGTATTTGCCGCACTTTGCCAGACGAAGGGATCGAAGTTGCACAAGTCTATCTACTTCGCCAGAGCCGGAGTTAGTGAATTTGCGAAGTTCCAATTTGACATCACGCTGGCGAATTAGCGCTAGCGTTAGACGCTTAGCGCTTTAGTGAATCTGCCCCAGAGAGACAGATAGAGAGACAGATAGACAGATAGAGAGACAGAGAGACAGGGAGACAGAGAGACAGATGGACAGATAGACAGATAGACAGATAGATAGATAGATAATTAAGCATTTAAATGCAATAATAATGGCAAGAAAAAAGATTAAACAAAGAGAACCATTTATCTCACTGACACCAGAATTTCTAAGAATGCATTTCCATGCCACTGGATGATCGTAATAATCTTTTCAGCTGAGCAAACAAATTATGCAAAGTGCAGGGGTGGACATTGTGACTGCCTTGGTTCTCCTTGAAAGGACTGCCATACTCATTAGATACATAGTTAAGTTGGGTTGAAAAAAGAGCAAAGTCCAGCAAGTTAGATTTTAGTATCACAGTAGCCCTGGGTATTATGCTTATCCAATAAATCATCCAAGCCCTTCTTAAAGGCATTAACAGAATCGGCCATCACAACATCATCAGGCAGTGTATTCCACAACCTCATTGCTCTCACTGTGAAGAACCAAATACACAGAGATATGACCATTCACTATGGGGCTGATTTACTAAGGGTCGAAGTGGGTCAAAGTGAATATTTGAATACAAAAAGTTCGATTTTCGAGTAAAATTTTTTTGATAACATCAAATAGGCTACCATTCTATTCAAACGATTGAATAGAAAAATCCTTTGACTTCGAAAATCAAAGTACTGTACTGTCTCTTTAAAAAAAACTTAGATTTTTTTTACTTTGCCAATTTAAACCTGCCAACGTGCTATGTTAGCCTATAGGGACCTTCTAGAACATTTTTCTAAGTTTTTTTTATCGAAGTAAAATCTTTTGATCGTATGCAAAAATATTCGAATCGGACGATTCGAACGATTTTATCGTACGATCGAATGATTTTACTTTGATCGCATGATAGCCAAATTTTTGGAAAAATACTTCCACTTCGATATTCAAAGTCAAAGTATTTCACTTCGATGGTCGAAATTCGACCCTAAATGTTTTTCATATGCTGGAAAACTATCACAAATGTGCATTTACAGATACTAAAATAGTTAGAGAAATATTAGGTACATCAAATAACTCAAAGAATATTCAAACACAATTCTCAATCTCATCTTTCTGTAAAAGTCCCCATAGACGGAAAGAGCTTTCTCTGCCGAACGACCAATCTGTCAAATTATCGTGCAGTTAGTGGGATTCAAACGATCGTACATCTTACGATTTTTCGTCCGACATTGGTCTGAAAATTGATCTGCCAGGTTAGAAATTCTTTATCGGTCCCCATGCAATCTATCTGTGTTTGCAAAAGCCAAAAACTCTGTTTATTTTAAGTTTGCCACATATGTGGGTCGAAATCCCTACTACTTTTTTTCCTTTCTCTGGAATTTAATGCAGAGAAGAAAACAAAGTGCAACAGGAATAACCAAGGTGGCAGGAATAGAGATCTAGGAGCACAGATCTGTGCAGATTCACGTAGGCTGTGTGTGATAATTGACGTTAAGTGTTGCGTGGGCCAGACAGGCACGATTGCTTAGGCATGCTCATTAGCTTAGTCCTTGATAAACGAGTTCTGCTTTGGCCTTGCTCATTTACTTTTTTATATTAAGCAAATATTTCAAATCCAATTGCTTTTTAATAGGGATGTTTTCTGCAACAAACAAAAATATACACTACAAAATGAGGCAATTGGACCATTTGCATTTGTAATGTATAGAAGTACAATACAGTTGTATTGTGTCATATAAAAATAAAAAAATCAGTGTCTATGGTTCATTGGCATCAACCACTGGAGGGAACTCAGTACCATGGCAATAAATCAAAAGCAAGTTACATTAACTCATGTGGTGGCACAAGCGCAGCAGTGGAACTAGGCCATAGAAGTGAATCCAAAAACCCAGAGGCGCACTACACACTGCTGTCATTGACAAGGAAGGCTAAAAGATTTACAGAACAACACAGAGCCCAGGGTTGGGAATCATAATAATCATTCCATGCTATCGGTGCTTGATGAATAGGCAAGTCAAAACCTTCTTTGGTTTTTTTGGGAAAAAAAATAGTTTCTGAAAGCCCGGCGCATGCTTTCTCAGCAATCGGATTTGGCTCTTAGATTACAGAGTTATGAGAGGGGAATTCTAAATCTGACAGACAATTTAACACCCTATGCTGAGGCTGTGCGAGGTTAACCAAGAGGTTTAATGTTCAGCTTTTTATTTACACCTCATCTAACCATGATGTCAAGGAAAAGAACACCAGTGTGACCGCTGCCTCTGCGCAACTATAAACTAAAGGCATGTTACAGTTGCCTATAAAATGTATTAAGACCTTTTTATTTATTTGGGTTATCCTTCAAGTCTCCATTCAATACGGCTAAAGTAAATTGCCCCTTTATAGTTTGCTAAGCTTATTCTAAATCTCATGCTCTGACACTAAGGTTGAAATCACTGCTTTCTAGCACATCAGCTGTGACAATCTAGTTTTAATCAATGCCATGCTATCTTTAGGTGCTTACAAAATGTTTTATGTGACTAACTGGAATTCTGTGTGTCTATTTATAACATTATGGGGTGAATGATTCTCAATGCATCCATTTTCAATTCAAATCTAGTGCAGTATTGCTCCAAAAGCTTTTAAAACCATTTTGAATCCTGTATGCAAAAAAATATGTATTGATTGACAAAAAACCCTAAATAAGCAGATGAATTTTAATTAATTCTAATGTGCAAAAAATGCAGATTTCCACATACTTCCTATATGGTGCTTATGCCAATACTGTGCCTTAAGATTATTCACATATTTGCAAATCTATAGGGGTAATTTACAGACACAAGCACAGTGTGCAAAGAACAATATTGAAAACAAACCACCATATTTTTACCCACAATGCAGAATTTTCCCTCATAATATTAGCTTACTTCTGCTTCCTCCACAATTACAACCCATGATTCAGAATTGTACTTGGGTTTTGGTCGTCTCCTTCCAGAATGCACTTTTAAAATTTTTATATTTATATCAAATTTACATTTATATCTAATTCACTAGGCGCAAGTGTGGTGTGCACCTATTGACGTGACCTGCTATGGTAAGCCTTGAGCTACTGCCAGGTCTAGGGTGGCAGTAGCTCCAGGATTCCCTAGTGTTAGTAGGTACAGTTGTGTACCTGAAGAAGAAGGAAGCCTTGGCAACTACAACTTGAAGTTTGGATGCAAACACCTTAATGAAGTGTGTCAATGTGCTCTTCATTGCACCCATTTTAAAAGCACCTACTCTTGCAGACTGAGCCCAATAGATATATATATTGAAATTTTTAATATAGACATGTAAAAGCACTGTTAAACTGTTCAAAAACATTTTTGCACTGGAAAAGAACATCATTCCTAAATGGCAGCTGCGTCAAGCTGCAACATTGTGTGTTGGGTTATTCACATATTTGATAAAACTCTGATTTAATAATATTTTTTTCCACAGAATAACCATTACATTGAAAAAATAATCAGTTTGTATATAAATGAATACAATTTTTAGAAAATATCCCTTCATGGTAAAATCTGCTTCTTGAAGCCAGTCAATTCTTACCATAACCCCCAATGGGGGTATATCAGCAACTGAGTCCAGGCTCTTAAGGTTTTTTTCCCACAAGTTTACACTTTTCAGGTTTCACTTGCAACACCACAGATCACGGATCACCATTTGATCTACAGTATGGCTAGGCATCTTAGCCTTGAACACCTAGGACTGGATATTAACTCTATGGAGAATGGTCATTTTATTTTGGGAGGCTAATGATGCACTACTTTCCCCAAGGATGAAATAGTATATGGTCTCTGGTGCCTTTTTGAAATGTCCCAAAGTCTTGTTTATAGGCATATTCTTGGTGCCTTTCAGCAGTTCTTCAAGTTGAAGGATGCTTTTATAGCTAGGAGGAATTAGACATAGTGATTTTGATGGTAGTATGACAGTTTTATAGGATAAGGTTTAGTTGGATTTTATCAGGTCACAGACTTTAGGCACTAAGGCAAATGTATTTCCAGTTTCCCTCCTTTCTGGGTCCCTATCTGACAAGGTATCACCAGGGTGATTGCCCCTTGCTTACACCTCATTGCGGGTTTCAGTTCTCAACTAGTTGGGCTACCACTGAATTTCACCACCTGCAGAGAGCTGCATGGGTCTGACCTATCATTAGCTCACTTTGGTACCTGACTGAAGTAGTAGGCATCAGGCATTCTGGTGTCATTCTCATAAGACCATTGGTGGGTATTGCATACTGTATATAACATGTGTTTACGTTGTAAATTCCACTTAATTTATTTGTGGAATTCAACTTGTTTAGAAACAGTCTGGCTCATTTACTGAATTCTGAAAGAAATCTGACATATACCAGACTACAGAAGAAAACATGAATTATTTCTGCTAAAATTGAATCTGCTGTTAAAAATAGAAATGTGCAGGTTTTTCCAGACAACAACCAGAAACAGACAGACACCAAATGAAAATAGCAAGGAAGTATATGCTACAGTTAATTTGAAGACACCAACTTCTTCTTGTTTTCTTGAAACCACAGTTTTTTTTTGCAAACACATATATTAAGGGGAAAATTTACAAAATTCATGTGAATGGATCGAAGTTCGATCGAATTTGATCAAATTCCGATCGTACGATTTTTTTCGGAGGTTCGAATATGCTAATTTGGGCACTTCAATCGTCGAATACCGAAAATTCGAATGATCGAAGGACTTTGATTAAAAATTTTATTCGACTGTCTACTTCGCCAGATTGAACCTACCGAATTGCAATAGAAGCCTATGGGAATCCCCCCATAGGCTTCTTTTTCAAACACCTGCTCGAATACCATTTGTACGATCGAACACCTCGATCATTCGAATCGTAAGAATTTTTCGAAGGAAAAAGTACGATTTTTTCGTGAAATCGAACACTCTGTATTCGATCATACGATTTCATCGAGTAATCGAATATCGAGGTAAAAGATAGCATAAAACTATTCGATAAGCATAGTCAAATAGTCAAATGGTTATCGAATTTCGTGGGAATTCTAGGGATTTTTAGGGAATAATAGTAAATTTGCCCCTAACTGATGCAATTTTTAATTTGTAGCCTGGCAAATAAGTGTGATGCACCAAAGCACATCAGTGCAGTATAACTTTTTCCAAAATGCAAATATGCTAAAAACAAAACAAAGCTAAAACCAGACAGTGAACTTGCCATGTATAAATTCAACTGCTGGTTCTGTGCTACTACTGAAATTGTATTTAATGTATGTTGTATGTAATTGTTTTCAGGGACGCAACTTCAGGGACCCAGGCCCCCCTGCAAAAAAATTTCTGGACCCCTTATGCATCTAATCACAGGTGACTTGTGATTCACCCCCACCCCCTGCCAGGCATACCTTTCTGTGCAGTTATCCTGCATTGCCAACTATACCCCACCGCACTGCATGATCAAATACTACTGAAGAAGTAGACCCCCGCCAGGGCCCGCTTTACCCTCTAGTCTTTTGAATATTCTGTATAATTCTGTGATATCTGATGAAAGATAATATTCTGCTGGCCTATGCATAGAATGTTATATTAAATGGCTCATTAGGAGGCCAATTAACTAATTTTCAAATTTGGGTTTTTTAATAAATGGATTGTGAAAAAACATTGATTAAACTTGATAAAGTCTTTATCATGAAAAAAAAACAGAATAAAAAGCAGAATAAAAATCAGGTTGTGTAACAACAAAGTGGTTTGTATAATTAATTTTTAGTATTGAGTATTCAAAAATGTTACTGCTTAAAAAACTGATATAAAACTTTCTAATTACTGATTTTTTCGTTTGAAGTTAAAAAAATTGGAACTCCCAGTTTTTACTGCAGTCTTTTCAAATGTCAGCAAAAACTCAAATCCAAATGTTAATAAGTTTACACCTTTGTGTATCATAGTGTGTTTCCCAATAAATGCATAATTTGGATTTATTAAGTTTGAATAGTTCAAAATGGTCCTCAATTCTGACAATGTCTGTGGCGTAGAAACATCCTGCAGGGAGCCTATTACTTTGTATAATTTTGTGTTGTCAGCAAAGAACGAGTTGCTGCCAACTTTAAGATAATTAATGAATACATTAAAAAGATGTGGCCCAAGGACAGAAGCCTGATGTACTCTACTAGTACAACTATAAAATGAACCATTAATCAAAACTCTGAATTCTTTCTAGGCTCATTATCTTTAATCCACACTGTAACCCAATGTATGAAATTGTTTCAAAAGTACTAACTTTCTCTGTAACATTGTATCTAAGATTCTAGAAAGCTATTAACTCAGTTTGGCAAGATAGTCATTCTGGATTAAATGTGGATTTCATTTTCAAATGTATAATCTATCTGTAAATTAAATTTTCCAATTTTTGTCTAAAAAATGTCTAAGAACAGATTTCATGCATAAATGCATAGATTGTTAACAGAATATGTCCCCTTTTTGAATAATGACAATATCTGTAATGTTCTAATTCCATGGAACTATGGCAGGCATCAGAGAGCAAATCTAGTTACAAATTAATATATGGTATCTCTAGGTGGACCAGACACACTGTAAATTTTCTTACAAAAGATGTTTAGTATGTAGAATAGAGCTAAACAATACAAAGCAAAGGAAGCTTTCTAACCCTTTAGGATATCAAGTTTTTCATTAGTCTCGATGTAGTTTAACAAAATAGTTATAATATTTACAGGATCACTGTTGCCATGAGGCAAGTTGAGAAACTTGCCTCAGGCAGCAATGCCTTGCTGGTTACTTGGAGCAGCAAAAAGCTGATCCTAGGAACTTTGAAGAATGTTGCCAGTTTGCCAATAGTCTTCTGCCCAAGCTGGCTAATGTTCTCAGATACTAGTCATGCCTGTTGGCTGTTGTAGGCAGAAGATTTTTCATAGACCGGAATCCAATCAATTACTCTGGGGTTTGGCAAGATCTGTTAATCCAAAACTGCTACCAGTAATTCTCCTTTTCTGATAATTCAGAGCTCAGAATAAGTGATATTTGCACCAGAATTTTATAATCAGCCCTGCAGTATCAGCTTGTATTATATGTAAACCTCCTTTTCTGTTTAATTATTTACAATGCTGTTTAATGATTTACAATGAGTCCTAAACTAAACTCAACAGCTGCTCAGTGCACAATGAGCATGTGCATGTAACTGATCCACTAACCCAATCCAACATGGTAACCCCCTCTGTAGGGATGGGAGAATTCATTCGCCAGCTGCGAATTCGCGGCATATTCCCGCGATTCGCCGCCGGCGGATAGATTCGTGAAACACCCGAAAAAATTCACCTGGCGAAAATTCGCCTGACAAAAAAAAAACGAGACGCAACGAAAATGACGCGATGCACACCAAATACGACGCGATGCGCGCCGAAAACATCACGATGTGTGTTGAAAACTACGCGACGTGTCGAAAACGACGTGCCGCATGTCAAAAATGAGAAGTGCATCATTTCAAAAATTTTTCGGCAATTTGCGAATTTCGCTACAAATTCGCAAATTTTTTGGCGAAGCCAATCTGCCTAGATTGGCCCATCACTACCCCTCTGTACAACTTTGAAGGTCTGAATCATAACTAGTGATGGGCGAATTTTTTTGGCAGGAGCAAATTTGTGGCGAATTCCTGCATCCAATAAAAAAGTATGCTGGCGTCCATTTATTTGGTCGCCGTTTTGGGAATTTCACGGGAAATTCACAAATCACTAATCATTACTATTGTAGAGATTCTGAAACTTTATTTTTAAGTCCAGTATGTTAAATACTGCATGCTAAACCTTGCTGTTTTTAAGGTTTAGTTCCTTAAAGATTAAAGTAACACGTATGCTTTAAAGGTATGTCATTTTGGGGACAACATAGAATAATTTATAAGATTTTTAAAAAGAAAAGGTTTTATTCTTCTTTAACCATGTGTCTGCAGTACCTTTGGTTACCATTGCCATTATACTGCACAGGACAACAACCGCCCACAAACATGAAAAGGTGCAGTTATATTTAATTCTATGGAAATGTCATATGATAAAGGACTCTAAAGTTATAAAAAATGTCAGAAGAGCATATGGCCCAAGGGGAACTTTCTTATAGAGTTGTGGGAACTATTATCTGGAATGTGTGGGGCCTGGAATTTTCGAAATAAGTAGTCTTTCTGTAATGTGGGGTACCATACCAGGGAGCTAGATAAACCTTTAAACATTACAACACCCAGTAAGACTTATCACCATAACATAACAAATGTATGCTACCTTAGTTACCATCTGGTACAAGACACTGTGTGAAACAGCAAATCGACTAAAATCTAACTTCTTAAACAGGACTTTATGGGAAGTGGCACTGCAATATTAGCAAGCCTTTGAACTGATAAAAGAATCAGTACCTAGACTGTTCCGTGAGGTTTAAACTTACATATTGATCTGAAGTTAGCTATAATGCTTTTTAAAATCTCACTCTACAGCAGTTAATCAGAAAAAGTATGACAAAACACTTACTGGTAACTTCATTTCCCTACAGAATTAGACAAATGTATAAATATTGCTCATGAAGTATAGATAAAAGCACATAAATACATAAAATATTATGCATCGGAGGCATTGCAAACAAACCTCCTTTGTCATAAATTCCATAACTAAATCACTGTTGTGCCTATCTATATATGGATGCATGCCATAGCTACACCCGAATATAGGACAACATTTTAAACTCAAGTATATGTGAATGAAATAATGTGAGTGTAGTAAACATTTGTAGAAACTAAGGTTTGTGTCTACATAATGTATTTAACAATTTACATAAGGATCTTGAGAACATTTTGCAATATTACTAACCACACCACATTCTAAGCAGGTTCTTTATAAATATTTCTACTTCTCAGATGGCAAACAGTTGTACAAAATGAAAAAGAAGAACCTATAACTATGTTTTATTATTATTAATAATATATGGATTGAACACAATAATATTGGCTTGCATTGTTACTTTTCTAAAATAGAATATATCAGTATTTGCATATGGGAGGAAAGACTCAACTGCTCCTATATCAGTAAAGTGTGATTCTTCCTGTTGTAAAGCTTCCCTACTTCCCCTAAACCACCCATATAAATATGGCAACAGTGTAGTGACATAAATTTCAGACATGATCACCAAGGAGTCTCTGATTTAATTATATTAATAAATGATGGATGACATGAAAATACGATGCATGTATTTATTATTTTTGCCATCTCTCTTACCCTTTTGAAATACTTTGCCACTTCCAAAATCTATCCATGTAGAGGGACATGGAGAGTTCTGTTCTAGTTTCATTTAATCTTCTGATCGGTAGCACTTGATGGGTCCCAAATATACAACTATATAGTATGCTGCCTTGAATGATTTTGTTTATGCAATATAGACGTGGCTCAATTGTATTATTAAGTTTGTGTTTCTATCACCTCTGATGCTCATTTGCTAAACAATTTTGTAATGAATTTTAGCAAATCACAAAGTTTTAATATACCAAACCAAATGATTTGAGGAAACAAAGGCAGTGGTCCACTCATCTCTGTAAATAATTGTCCTTCTATTTTCACAATAGCATTCCTTTAGATTAATTAGGATATAATGAGTATTTAGGCTAGTGTTACTCATAATGGATTTGAATTAGTGTAAATTAATTATTTAATGAGTGTCTTTGTTCAAGGTCTATCAGAGAGAGGCCTGGTTAATGTAATATAATTAATGAAAGATTCTGTTACAGTACTGTTGAATCAGCTGTGCCTTTAGTTTGGCTCTTGTTAGATGCAATATATCCGAGCGCAATTTTAAATGAATAAAACATCCCTGGCAGCTTTACTGGATAAATGAAGATGGCTGCAGTACTTTCTATGAGTATCATGTTCGATCACCTCCCACTGATCCATAAAGTTGTCTCTGCATTATTATCTATTTTCTGTTTATCAACCACAGATAACCTGTAACTACAAAATAATCTCCTTCAAATGAAAAGGCTGAACTCATATCTCTGCCTATGAAACTGCCTTTATGCAGAGGTTGAAGAAGCTGTAGATTAAAAGAAGTGCTGAGATCATTATTACATTGGGATATGAAGTGGCAGTGAATGAAATTATTCTTTTTCATAGCACACTTCAGCCATACATTAGCTAATCATCTATTGTATTCAACTGATTGCCCCCCAGGACAAATGGATGCATACAGTGAAAGTGGCTGTGACCAACTGGGCAGCAATCTGGAAAATGAGGTTCAATGTTGATAAATGCAAGGTTATGCACTTTGGCAAAAATAATATAAATGCAAGTTATACACTAAATGGCAGTGTGTTGGGAGTTTCCGTAAGTGAGAAGGATCTTGGGGTTTTTATAGATAACTAGTTGTCTAATTCTGGGCAGTGTCATTCTGTAGCTACTAAAGCAAATAAAGTTCTGTCTTGCATAAAAAAGGGCATAAACTCAAGGGATAAAAACCTAATTATACCTCTTTATAGATCCCTAGTAAGGCCTCATCTGGAGTATGAAGTGCAGTTTTGGACTCCAGTCCTTAGGAGGGATGTAAATGAGCTGGAGAGAGTGCAGAGACGTGCAACTAAACTGGTTAAAGTGATGGATGAGGGGACCTTTTAACCCATAAAGAGGATCACCGCACCAGAGGCCACCCCTTTAGACTAGAAGAAAAGGACTTTCATTTGAAGCAGTGTAGGTGGTTCTTCACAGTCAGGACGGTGAGGTTGTGGAATGCCCTGCCGGGTGATGTTGTGATGGCTCATTCTGTTGATGCTTTTAAGAGGGGTTTGGATGATTTTTTGGACAGGCATAATATCAAAGGCTATTTTGATACTAAACTCTACAGTTAGTATAGCTATGGGCATATATGGTTTGTGTGAATGAGTGGAGATGTGTGTGTGTGTGTATGCTGGGTTTTTAATTTGGAGGGGTTGAACTTGATGGACTCGGTCTTTTTTCAACCCAATTTAACTATGTAACTATGTAACTTCTTATGGTTTATTTTTCATTTAGACTAACACCCAGAAAGATTTGAGCTAAAGCGTAAGGACTCATTCCTCTGCTGAGTTTGAACCAGGGGCCCTATGTATTACAGCTTGTGGCCTTACCTCTTTACTTTTCAGGCAGACTAGAGATACAGGCTTTCCTTGTTATGAGGTCCCTATGGCTAACCCAGGCTCTGTTAATTATAGTTGGTTGCTTTGCGTTTACCGGCAGGTGTAGCCTATTCCTAATTAGCTCCCAGCAGAGGGCCCTTATTTAAACCTTGAACTAGCTGGTTACCTGGTCTATGTTCCTATGTTTCTAATGCCTAGCTCCAGTTTGACCCTGATCCAGTACTGTACCTGTTCTTGGACTTTTGTTTTACTTTGAACTTCTGAGCCAGTAAGTTGCTATTTTACTTTTTGTTGGCTAATAAGCACCTGTCTGCAAGCATCCTTAGCAGTCTACTCCCTCCTAATTATACTTTAAATATTGATCCAGTGGCCCTGCTTGTCATTCTCGTGTGGGGGTTGGGCTACTGGGCATGACATGAAGGAAGTGAAGAGGAGCTGCAACAATGCAACAATAACATTTTAAACATCTTTAGTCCAACAGGTTTCTAAGTCTGTTGAAATTGCCCCCAAAATGGTGTGTCCATAAACAGTATGTCAACTTGTATAGGAAATGTGTTGTGTATATTATGTTCATTCAGAATAAACTATGTATTCTACTTTTGTTTATAGCCATTGTATATTACACATACATTGTTTTTCAACTATATGTTTCTTCCTGAAATCCGGCACACCAAATGCCATTGTCAATGCCTGTGGTCATAGACTAGGAAAAGCTCAAAGCCTATACAGATTATAAACAATATTTTTTTTCCCATTTCTTAAAATGCTCCCACCTACCGCGTGAACACTAGACATTATAATGTGGGACAGGACAAATAATCAATTGAAAGAATTACATCTAACAACAAACACCCATTCATCTAAATTATATAAACTTAATCTCAGAACTGCATAATCATACTTATTTTGCCTTAGCATAATCTTCATTTGAAGATTTGTTACATTCAGATCTTTAAAAGTATACAATTTCTATAAGCAATATAATAGTAAAAGCCTGGGGAAAACCCTGGTGACAGTATTTTTACCTTCTCTGTGCAGAGATCAACACACTTGTCCACAGACATGTTCTTCATGACGCTACTCACAGGGAGGGCCAAGGATAAATTGTCTGGTCTCCGAAAACATCCACGAAAAATGGAACTTCCATCTGCAAAGCAACCAGGCAACCAATCAACATCTCAATACACCACCTGGATCAACAGTGCAATAGAATGTATGAGAGTCAGTATGATGTGTAGGTTGGTTTCTTGTTAGTATATAAACAGTTTAAAGATACTCAGTTATGAAAACAACCGTTCTGCACCACCATGGTTATAAAGAAATCTGTTTGAAAGGAGAAGTAAAGCTGTTAGCAGGCTATACATTTTGCATACTACTTTATAAGCAGCATTGTTATATAACATTACTTTCCTAAATATATAAGGGTACTGATTTTACTAGAGGTGCATGTAATTCTGAGCCATTACAATGCAAGTTGAAGACCCCATCAAAAGTCAGTGTTTAGTTATGGTCTTCAGTACACAAACATATATCTTTTACAGCAGTCAAGAAAAGCAGAAAGAATATCTCAGGTTGGACCTGTTGGGATTCTTTGCAGTGCAGAAGAGGCACATGATCATTAATTTATATTTTAATATATATTAATTTCTAATTATTTTAAACACATATGTAGTTTGTCCAACAAGAGTTCTTTCGAGAATCATGATGGCATTACTTGATATTAATAGAAAGAAGGTCATCTTAAGAATGAAAACTACACAAAGAATTGTGTTGTTGCAGGATGCACCCCCAACAGGTAATTTTGCTGTTAGATACAGTTTTTGGTTTCGAGAAAAGTCTGATGACTTTTTAATTAATATAAATACATCAATACATTATTATAATACAGTGCTGATCCAGGGTTAGTCTGAATGCCTGCCATTTAATAAACAGGAATATTTCCCTTTTGTCATTGAAGACAGCTTCAGAATGCCAACTGGTTTTTAGCAAGTGGTTGAAAATTTTTGGATTTGCCTTCTCAGCTTCTGATACTGTGTAAATGTTTTTCTCTCTTTAAAATTGTTTTCCTTCAGTTCCAAACCATACATGTGTAATATCCAATATTACAGAATTTCTACATAACTATAAAATGCAATATAAAAAAACAATTCCAGAAAAAGACTAAATTCTTAATCTTCCATACAGTGCTTCACTGAATACAAAACAGGTTTTATACATATATTTATGTTATTGTTTTTGCATTGATGATTGCTAATTTAATTATTGAAACACAATGAGAGGATTCAGGTTATTTCTATAAAATTACATGAGCACAAGCTGACCTGTCCTATAAACAGTATGTCAGGAAAGTATTAAGCAGTCTTGTCATGAATTAACGACAGCACTTATCCCTGTTTTGCCTACTTTAATGATCTAGATATGTTAATTTACTTAAATTCCTTTGATAAAACTGTTACCATGTGCTAATAAGCCTTGTATATCTAGAGGCTTAATGCTAAGTATTACTGCTTCTCCTGAATGTATAATGGCATGCCAAAGTTATAAAAAGTCAAGCAAGACACAATAAATCATTATTTTTATCCATCAAAGACAAATAAAATACTTTATCGCTACGGTGTTGTCTATAGTATTATAAAAATGAATTTTAAAGACCAGACACAAATTTAGGTAATACCACTTTCATGTATATGTGGAATGAATACATTATATCAAATCCAAAGAGCCAGTATCAACATACAAAACAGTATTGTTTATAATTATCCATGCATTTTTTTCTTAGATTTCTCAGATCTGATGCAACAGGTCCCAGTTTTCTCCCACATACACTGTAAGGAAAAATGACCCCATTGTCTCCATGAGACCAGTCATTGTAATGCTGGCAGAAAACAAATACATAGTAGAGTTGTAGACAGAAGATAATGAAATTGAACAAGCAACATATAAAACAATCTTTCTGTTACATACAGATATCTGGTCAATTTCTGGCCAGGCTAACAAGCTGCAGACTCAGCAGCTAATGTCAGTCATTGTATGCACTCCCATAATGAAAATTACTAACTAATTTTAACTGACTGACATAATATTGAACTGTTAATTTCAGATTAACAAATACAAAAAAAATATATAGATCTGTTATACAGATAGCCATTATCCAGAAGGGTCCAAAATATAGAAGGACCATCTCCCATAGACTTTATTTTATCAAAATGATCCACATTTTTTAACAGGTAAGTTTGTATTAGTTTTAGTAAACAAACAACAAGCAAACATAGTATAGCAGTATGCCAAGCCAACATTATATAAAAGTAAGAATTGGAAAATGGTTGCACAGATGTGATGTCAATTATATAAGAAATATCTGAAAAGTACATTAAACTAGGTAATGTGCATTAGCCAAATAGTTCAGGAAGATCACTTCACACCATCCAAATTTTATCAAATGTCCCCTGTGTGCCACTTGCTTCTGAGATATGTTTTATTATTTGTTATTACTTTGTTGACTCATGCAATACATAGCAATATCTTTTCTTGCAAAGAACATTAGGGATGTGGATCTACTCCTAGCACATTTAGACATAATAAACTCTAAAGTCTAAGAAATCATCCAGAATCTTGAGACTCTTGGACCAGTACCTGGCTATACCAGGTGAAAACCATATCAAGTGGTTTGTGGGGTATTACACTGGGGGCGAGTGGTATCTGGTTTTCTACCCATGGCATGATGCCTCACCAGAGTAAGTAGAGTTGGTGTGATATCTTATATTGGATAAGTTGAAATCAAATAGTCATAACAGTTATCAGTTGCTTCCTTCCAGTTATCTTGGGTAATTTGAGAACACTGGATGGGAGAGGTGGGGGTTGGGGTTAATTCATGGATTAAAGCAGGGACTTGCCAGGGAGGCACCTGCATCTACAAGAAAGAATGAGAGATCATCGACAAACAGGGACATTTTCTCAACAATTGTGTGAAAGGTGAAAATAGAGACCCAATGGGAGTAGGTGGAATAGGTGGAATAGGTGGAATGGTAAAAGCAACCTATCCATGGTCTCCACAAAGCCAGGGCTTTTTGTCCAGTCAAGTGAGTCTCCTGGAGCATTTGGATGGTACAGGGTCTCCATTTAAGTTAGTTAAAGAGGGGACTTTGTTTATTATATTTAGAGTTGAGACCTCTTATGATCCAGATGATCACAGTGAAGGTGGTTTGAAGAGGTAGATTTGCCCTGGGGCTGGTTACCTGATGAACTGGTATAAGGGGAGCTGAAGTTATAGGAGAGTTGTATGCCTGGCATTTTCATATGGACTGTATACTACAGCTTGGATTAAACAACTTACTTACAAAACAACCAATAAGATTAAGTTGAGGCGAGTTCCATTGTAAAACAACTACAATGATAGCCTGACCTTAAAAAATAATATATTGGCATAACATCTACAATAAAATATGTTTCACTGAAGCAGAAAATGAAAACATAATCATTATTATGGGCAGAGATGTGAAAATCAAATCTTTATTTCCAGTTTTACACTTATTTAAATAATAAAATCCTATGTACTTTGCCCAATGTACTATATTTTCCATTATACACTATTAATATCTTGATCACTACAAGGACATCTCCATGTCTGATTTAGCTGGATTTTGCCTGGAGTTTTGTCTAGAATACATTTTACATTTATTCCTCATCTCTGAGACCCTGATATAAAGATTACTGAATGTATAAAATGTAATTATTAAATAAAAAAATGTAAAAAAGAACTGCATTCTGCTCCTGTTAATTGTTATGCCAATTTGCTTTTATGCAAATGTTCTTGAAGCTGATTTACTTTTTGAAAGCTGGATTTGTATTCTTGTATTCTGCTACCTAAAATACCAACATCTTTCTGAATCCATTTATTGTATTCTCTATTGACATCATTATTGTGAATGTCCCCAGGAGAAGCTGGAACTGTGGAGCTATTTCAATACTCTGAGCGATAAGAGTTACTGGTAAAAGAATAGCTGGAGACTGGGTGTCTGAAAGAATCAACGCTAAAGGTCTTGAATTAATTATGCCAGATACTTTAGCTAACAAAGTAATTAGGATTTCACAAGAATTCAGATCTTGTAGCATCACATTTGTGATGAATAGGGTAATGTCAACAATATTTTTAAATAGACCACCCTTATGGGGAAAAATTGGGTAGGTCTGTTTTATGCATGTTCAGCCAAATCAAACATCCATCATATGCAAAAAAAAGAAACTTCCACTGTTAGAATTTACTTTTTGTTATAAGCAAATGGTTGGAAACAATTGCCTTCTCTATAGGGGGAATTCACAAAAGCGTCGGGAAGGAAAAAATGTCTTTAAAATGTCTTTAAAATGTCGTAGCAACAGACGACAAATTCACAGAGCATTTCCCCGTATTGTAGTGAAAAGTGGGCGTGGTTTTTTGGGAGCCACTTTCCCCTACATTTTTATGAATTACCTGTAAACTCATTTTTTTTTTGCCGACAATTTTTCCGACACATTAGGCTCTCCAAAATGAAAATGTCAGTAAAATTGTCTTTTAAAATGTCTTGTAAAATGTCTTTAAAATGTTGTGTAAAATGTCGTCTGTACGATGAAAAGATATACGACATTTTAGAAAATTGTCAGACTTACGAGACATTCAGAGATGGTAACATCTGCCTTTGTGAATTTGCCGTTTGTACAACATTTTACAAATTTGTCGACCGCCACTTCTGGGTTACTTATTTTACCGACACTTTTGTGAATTTCCCCCCAATGTATCCATCACTATTAAAGGTACATTCCATATTCACATGTAACTCAATGACTGGCTGATTATAGTCCAAAGGTAAATGGGCCAAAGGCAAATAAAGTCCAGCATCAGGTTGTGTACCTACTGAATATCTGGGCACTGGGTCTATGTAGGGTGAACACATTGGGTGGCTGGTGCAAGTCAAGTAGCTGGTCATGGGTCTGCCTGACCAGACCCACACAATACAGCAGGTATGTTTGCTGTGTCCTTTGATTGCTGTTTTCTTTCTCTAGTAAAGGCATTTAACATAAACCCAATACAAAGTAAATGTAGTAGTTACGTAGGATATTGCTATCCATTAATTAATTTTTGATTAAATTTGACATTAAAGATGTCAATATAATTCAATCTGTATTATTGTTTTGTGTCAAATGTTTACTTTTTTTATTTTAACTTTAATCTGTTAAGATTTATCTAGGTTATAGGGCTGTAAATGAAATAAATAAAATCCTTACACTATTTAAAGGATCAGTGACATTCCCATGAGTTTTGTGACATTAAAGCTCACTGGCATTGATTGATGGATAGGGGTTGCAAGCACAGGTATCTGATCATACACTGTAGTTGGAAATGTATTGCAGGAATTGATATCGTGGAAGAGTGGTCAGAGACTCTAGCTGGGTATATGTAATGCAGGTGATTGTATCTGACAGAGTGATCATACACTATACCTGTATACGCAGTCAGTGACAGCTGGTGCATTGATGATATACCATGTCTTTTTATATAAAACTGTCAGTTATAGATGGCTGAGCAATCATACATTATAGCTGGATATGTAGCAGAGGCAGCAATACCTGTCTGAGCGATCATACTTTGCTGCTGGTGCTTATCTTCAATTAATAAGTACATCTTAGGAACCTGCCTTGGGATATAAAGCAGCTAAAGCATACATGCCTGCCTTCAGCAGGTTAAAATAAAAAAAACTAAATTGTGGTTTTCTTAAGTAAGCAATATTGTAAAGCTACTGAATACCAAAATAACTTTCCATATCCCTGAGGTACTGTATCTCTAGTGAAGGTCTGGTTAAGAAATGTGCGGCTGACTGTCCTAATCAATACTCAGTCACTGAGTTTTCTCCTCACTTCATTGTTCTGTTTGTAGAGTGAAAATGTGAAAAACTACGTATTAACAACAGAAACATTAGAGGGATACAAATCAGCATTTAACGCAATTTCAAAGTTTCATTCCACATAAAAGGATGTTTTCAAAGACAAATATGACTATGCATCAGCACGCCATTGTTCCGTTCAATTTTTGCTTTTGTGTGAGACTATAGGGTTCATTTATGACCAGCGCAAGGTGCAATTTAGTGTGCATTTGCTACTTTTTCCCCCTGAATAATGCAGTGTCTGCCAGAGTTGTTTGTCACAAGCAGACATTGCATCTGACATAATTGACGATGATGTGTCAAAATGAATTGCACTAGCACTTCCCCATAATTCAGATGCATTTACACTGAGAGTTTCCAAGGAACAACATACACCCTTTTTAATGATGCACGAATCTGGGGTGTTTCACTTCGCCAAATTTTTTGTGAGAAATTTGAGAAACGGTGAAAAATTCACAAAATGCCGCTGGCGTCTCGTTTTGGACTCGGGCCTCTGTTTTTGGATGCCGGAGCACATTCCCCAGGAATTCGCCCATCACTACCCCTTTTTCAACATTGGTGCAATGACTAGGTTTTGTGCTGAATATACTTTTTCATTAGATAATATTTCATGGCTTTTGTTTGTTCATTTGTTCATGGCCAAATCTGAAGACAAAACTAATGCCACATTCTGCTTTCTAAGTAGAAGTTGTTTGAGCAAAGTCAAACAAGTCAG
Source organism: Xenopus borealis (assembly GCA_024363595.1). Classification (NCBI taxonomy): domain Eukaryota; kingdom Metazoa; phylum Chordata; class Amphibia; order Anura; family Pipidae; genus Xenopus; species Xenopus borealis. The sequence continues at coordinate 148,724,855 of CM044432.1, read as the reverse complement.
CAGCTCACTGAGAAGCCTCTGTATAAATAATCCCTACCTTCTCCCAAGCTACAGCCTGTTATCCTTTTAGATAAGGAGCGGCTGATTAAACATTACATTAATTTGTATTTTCCATCTTCTTTGTTCACATATAAGCAACTCCACCCTGGGCAACAAACAGGGATATAGTTGTGTCTTGGGTGCTGTGCCAGTTAAATGGGACAGTCATATTTAAAGCACTTTTTATATAAAGTATTTTAATGAAAAAAAATTAGACACTGAATCATCCCAAAATAAAATGGTTTAGGAGGTTGGGTGTATCAGATACAATTACTTGTGGCTGACAGACCCTTTAGCGGTGTAAGGCATTCATGGTAAGGAAAATCTGTCTATATGTCTTAGGGAAGCTGGGACATACACTGCAGGATCCTACACTGGTCATGTCCCTTAAAAAGCCTTTCACCTCTCAATGTATTTACTGTACATTATAACCAGAATTCCCCTATTGTAAAATGATTACCTGGCTTCTTAGCTGCTGCTGCAGAAACAGTATTCCTAAAAGCTTTAGATGACATTGTGTGACATTTTTTTGAAAACCTGAATAAATATTTTGGTAATTCAAATTGCACAATATTATCATGTCTCTGTCAGCAATTGAATAAATATCTATGAACAAGACTTTTTGAACACTTTTGTTGCTTATGGATCTATGCGTATTTCACCCTTCCATTAGTTCAATACTCACACCTCCTTGCAGACTCCTGGGTTAGCTCCAGTCGGTATATAGAAAGACGATTCACTCCACCACAGAAGTTGCCTTTCTCTCCCTTACATTCCATGTTACACTCTGACTCGCTGACGTTTAGTGCTTTGATTCTGTGTCCACAGTAACATTCTGCTCCAAATTCAAGGCCAGCATACATGTATCCACTGTGTATAAACAAAATAAAGATATTAAACTCAGCAGTGCATTCTTCCCCTACAAATACAGCTATGGGTAAGAAAATATATACTGTATAGGATCCTTTATCCAGAAACCTGTTTTCAGAAAGCTTCAAATTACAAGAAGGTCATCTCTCCTAGACTTCAATATAAACAAATAATTCTTATTTTTTATAACTCATTTTCTTTTTCTCTTATTTTTATTATAAAGCAGTACCATGTACTTGATGGTAACTAAGCTGCATTATCCATGTAGGCGGCAAAACAATCCTATCTGGTTTATATTATACAGGTATGAGACCTGTTATCCAGAATGCTCAGGACCTGGGGTATTCCAGATAACAAATCTTTCCATAATTTGGACCTTTATATCTTAAAGGACAAGGAAAGTTAAATTAAAGAAGTAGGCTAGAAATGTTGTATATTATGTTTGGGGCTTCTGGGCAACCACAGCCCTTTAGCAGTAAAGATCTGTGTCTCCCCAGTAGATGCCCAGTAGCTCCCCATCTTCTTTTCTGTTGATTCACTGATTCACATGCTCTGTGCTGATGTCACTTACTGAGCTTAGGGACCCACTCACAATATACAGTACAAATAGAATGGAAATGTCACAGTGTAAAGCTGATTAGTAATCAATACGGATAATTACTACAGTACATGGCAGCAACTAGCATCAGAATTTAATAATTAGCTCTAGAGCATCAGCTTACATTACAGGCCAACCTCATGTTCTGCTGGATAATTAGTGACGACACCTAAGCTTAGCTTCTCAACAGCTGCTCAGAGCCCACTGAGCATGTGAGTGTCACAGACATTTTGCAAGATGGTGACCCCCTGTGACAAGTTTGAAGTCCTGGATCATTGCTGCTATTTGTGGTGTCCTCGGCTACCAAACACAATACTATTGACAATCTGAAACTTTAGGCTGGTGCAATAAGTTCAATATTTTAAACATGGCATTTTTAGCCCTATTCATTTTTAGGTTTTAGTTCTCCTTTAAGTCTACTATAAAATCATATAAACATTGAATTAACCCAATAGGTTGGTTTTGATTTCAGTAAAGATTATTCATATCTTAGTTTGGATCAAGTAAAATGTACTGTTTTATTATTACAGAAAAAAGGAAATATTTTTTGAAAATTTGGATTATTTAATTATAATGGGGTCATTATGGGAGAAGGCATTTCTGTAATAACAGGTTTCCAGATACAGGTTTCCATACCTGTACTTATATAATGTTTAAAGGCTTTTTAGCAGACTTGATCCATATTACGGAACAACTCCTTATCCTGAAAACTCCAGGTCCCAGACATGCTAGATAACAGGCCCTATACATGTATATGCGTATGGAAATATATTGGCCCTTCTTGGGAGTTCCCCTCACTATCACTCTGTAATTGAGCTCAAATATTTGTAAGGAGATTATAGGGCTCCTTTTCAAAGTGTGCAAAAAAGGCCCAAATCTTGCTATTGTGTGGTGCATTTTGCAACTAGCTGTAGGTTTCTGAGCTATATTCAGTGTCCCTTCAATAATGCAATGTTGCCTGGTAGGAGACTCCCACATTGGGGCCCTGTTCTTATCAACTGCCTCCATTAAGGACAGGGCTGGTTCTCCTGACACTGTTCTCTGTACAGATCAGCTCATTTTTGATCCAGCACTCAGCACAGAGAGTAGCAACCCCTGGGAGACCACTAAGAACCCTATTGTGCCATTTATTGCTCTTTCAGTCTTGCTCCCCAGGATTCATAAAAAATCTCTTTTGACATTACGACATGACTGTAGATGCTCCCCTCTAGATGAAAGTGGAGCTTTGAAATTTTTAATAAAAGCAGGGTTTGTATTGTAGTGTCATCAAGAGACTTCAGTTAAACAAACACGCAGGGAAAACTTAACGAAAAATGGTATATGGACCTTTTCATGTTTTAATCTATATATTGAGTCTAATGTATCAAAACTAAAATTTGCTCCTGTAGACAGCTAGATAGAAACATTTTCTGACCTGTTAGGTACCTAGGTGCCTCCTGCAGTGAAACCACTGACCCAAATGCTTTACATAGATTTCCCGCACAGTAACATCCAGCAGGATTGAAGCTGACAGCGCAATGTCAAACATGACTTAAGTTGTAATATTAAAGTGTTGAAAAAAATCTATGCGGATTTATGAGGTAGGTAAAGCTGATGAGTGAGGAAAATATCATGTAGTCTTGTTTTAATCAGATGATGTTAAATGGTTTAATCAACAGCATTATGTTCCAAGCAGATAAAGGGCAGAAGAGACTGATTGCTGAAGTGAAGGCACTTTTGAATGCTTTTTGAATACAACTTAAATACATTGCACAGTGCATGCTACTAACCTTTAGATATGATGATGTTGAGTAAAATACCAGTTCTTTTTTATTGTGCTGGTGTACAGTTTATGTTTCCCTAACAATGCATTTACTGATTAACTTTCAGCTATTGGCTAAGGAAAAGAGCAATCTGGTTCAAGAAACCTATTAATGTATAAAATACAGTACCCATCATCCATTTTTAGTGCTTTAATATGTGTGCTCCAATCCAATGCCAAGGACTGAACACACTGCTGTCACCATAAAACATACTTCTTACTGTGGGGTTACTATTTATTTTGGAAAAAGTATTCAGAGCTCAAAAATTAATGTGTACATACAAAAGTATATTTACCTTGATATCCATTGAACACAGTGACTGACAATTAGAGCCATGTAGTATTAACCTATTTGATCAAATAGTCAGATATTAATCAGGCAAGTTAGAAATCCCATTGGCTTGGGCCTAAAATATTGCTGAACTATCCTATCAGTATAATGCGGTGCTAGTGCTTTCTTTAACTCCACCCCAATTCTGCATGCAAAGAAAAGTTAAAAGAGCAAAAAGAAGATAAAAACAAGATTGATGAGTGAGAAGCAGAGAAGCGATGGAAAAATGTTATACAGATGAAGAAAGTGGAGACATCAGACAAGGTTATAGAGAACAGAAGAAAAAAGGAGAAAATGAAGGTATTGAATAGCAGCAGATTAATGAGTAGTGAGAAAATGGTATATATTAAATAATGTGGGTTAAATTAGATATGCTGATGCAGGGGCAATTCTGGCCCCTCCGCCGCCTGAGGCACCTTGTGATGCCACGAGGGCGGCAGAGAGGACCAGGACGCCAGCACATAACGCATAAGTGCGCCCTGTGCTGGAAAAGCCAAAATTTCAGTTTGAAAACCGGAAGTTCGGCACTTAAAGTTCCAGGAGCGGCATTTTTGCCGCCCCTGGTAACCAGCGGGGCGCTGCCGCCTGAGGCGAGTTTCTCAACTCGCCTCATTGGCGGAGCGCCCCTGTGCTGGGGTTGTGCTGTGTTATAACACAATACAAAGGCAAGATGCTGTGTTTGCAGATGCTGAATTGGCAGCCAAGAAAAGTTGTTTGCATAGTTATCTGGAATTCATACTGGCCATAGATTAAATCTATGCATAGTGGATATTTAACTGTTCATTGGAAAGAAAAAACAAGCAAAATGGCTTTGTTTTAAAGTGGCTGAAAGCAGAAAGTGTTGCTGGATGAGGCTTATTTTAACAGTGGGTTATAATTGTAGGAGTGGCTAATTTTTTATGTGAGCACAGCACATTTAGCATGCCTACACTTTTTGCACTGTGTGCAATAACGTAACTAGAGAGGGGCGGGCCCTGGTGCGGGATGCGCAGCTGGGCCCCCCGCTCCCTACGTACCCGATTCTCTGCTGGGAATCAGTGGCGTGTGAGCTACCAGGGGGCCCTGAGGTGGTGCGGGCCCTGGCCCAATTGCACCCCTTGCTCCCCTGGTAGTTCCGACACTGACTGTGTGGTCCACTACAGGAGTGGCTGGATCAGAGAAAACACAATTGCTAACCAGTCTTGCCAAATAAGCTGATTATCAGGTACATACAGTAGCTATCTTTATGCACTAACCATAGTTAAGCGCTACCATTTTATATGCACTACCAGACCCTTACCAAATGCTTTTTCTATTTTACTGTAGCTTTTGTGTGTCCACTCAAATACCGCATCATTTTCCTTACACAGAAGCAACGTATCTGTGATGGAACTACTCCCAAGAGATTCCCTAGCCAGGTGAATATAGACGGAGCACAGTTTATTGGGTGTGGAAGTGTGTGCCAACAGTTCAAATAAACTGCACTCCATTCATAGTAAAATATTGCCATGTTATGAACATCCATTCATTGTCATGCTTTGTTTTGCAATTAGATACAACTTGATGTACATCATATGCTATAATCGGAGCTCAACAGCCTGCAGTTTAAGTAGAGTCAAACTAACTGAAACAGATGTCTGTCTGTGGGGGATCTCTATCCTGGTAGGTCATTTGTCAGTTAAGCCTGCAATCGCTGTAGATTCTCTTGTGAAGAAGATTGGTCAATTAGCTTTATGCTTCATGCAGTTTAATCTCAGGATTCCATGATGCACATTAATAGGTGACAACTTCTAAAGAGGCTCCCTAAGCTAGAAATTATTTTTGGTTAAACAGACTAATAGAGGGACTACCAGTGGCTCGATATAAAAGTCATAAATTCATTCATTAAAAAACAGGTGGACAGCTTTTGCTATAATTTACCCTAAAATTATCTACAGCCATCATGCTTGTAGTGCACAGGAGAAATAGAATCACGTAATGAAGCTTGGGATTTGGCAGGAGGAAAGAATTTGTTGATGTGCACAAACTAATAAAACTCCTTTTCATCCACCAATCACCACCCTACCGTTCAGCACAGTTGTCTTGGCAACGGAACACTGTCATCTTCTTGTAGTCGAAAAAGGACACTCCACGGAGCGCTCGCTGCCGCGTGTCATCCGTGTAGCAGCCGATATACTTTGCTGCAAAACAACAACAAATTCAAAACGTTAGAGACAAAGGTCAGCAAAGCAAGTCAGATGTTACTGATCTGAGAGCGGTTCATTCTTGGTATCATTTGAAACAGCTTCTCCCTAGCATTGCAGCTTTCATATTATTTCTACAGTTAACAGACAGCACAGTTCTGAAACATCCACATTTTGTTGGGATGAAGGGATTTTGTATGTCGATAAATATTCACAAACTAACTTTGGGATTATGCAAGAATTTGACCAGTTCAGGTATAGGATCTGATATCCAGAATGCTTGGGACCTGGAGTTTTCCTGATAAGGGTTATTTTTGTAATTTGGATCTCCATACCTTAAGTCTATTAAAATATCATGTAAACATTCATTTAGTTTTAATTCCAGTAAGGATTAATTATATAGTTTGGATCAAGTGCAAGGTACTGTTTTATTATTACAGAATTACATTTTTAAAAATCTGAACTATTTGATTAAAAGGAACTGTTTAAGACTTGGGGGCAAATTCACTAGGCACTGAAAATGCGCTAGCGTTTGCTTCAATGACTATTGCCGCAGTTTTGCCAGCAAAATTCACAAAAATGCAAAGTTGCACTCAGGGAGGCAAACGGTAGAGAAGTTGCACTACCGTTACTGCGCCAGGCAAATCGCATTAACGCAAGCGATGTGTGATGCGTGAACTTAAACATATAATAGACGTATATAAGTTACAGCCACTACATTCCACTAAACAAGCCCAGTTGTCCTATTGCCCTAAACATGTGCCCCCTATATAATTGTGTTGCCATATGTTAGGAAATGTAGGGGGCGAAGGAGAGCAACCCCCCCAAAAAAATTACGTTATTTTTCAGACTATCACCCTAAAAAAGTAAAAGATGCCAGTGTTTTTTGGGACTTAGAAAAAATTTTAAGTTTTTTTTTTCAAACTCCTATCTATTGTATTGAACTTCACCAGGTCAGACCTAAAGTCTAGCGCAAGAGGTAATGTTCAGTAAAATGGGTATCTTAGTGAATTAGCGTAGTTATGTCCCTTCATCAGTGCGCAACTTCGCCTGGCATAAGGGTGCGAAGTTGCGCTACTCTGTCTACTTCACTAGCGAATTTTAGCCAGGGACACTGTTAGTAAATTGGCGAATTTGCGAAATGACGTCACACTGGCGAATAAGTGCTAGCGTTAGATGCTTCGCTCGTTAGTGAATTTTTCCCCATGGCCTTATTGTATTATGGATGTTTTTGGATAACAGGTTTCTGTATAATGGATCCTATACCTGTAAAAGAAAAGAAAAATACCTCAATTCCACCTGATTCTACCCTTTTCCGGGATCAGTTAAGGATAAACTGTGCAATTTTATCTTCTGTATGTACAACAAGTTTGTAGAAGGCATTTTCTCATTGCATATTACATTAATATGTACTTAATATGTACAATCTCTTTACTATGTATTCTATTTCTGCACGATTTATTTATAATTGTGTTTTCCAGATCAACTCATTAATTTCAAGACTTTTGTTTGGAATTGCTTTTGCAGTAGGACTTATATCTAAGTGTGTTTTTTATTTGTGTGGGAGTTTTAGGGTTACATTGTATTCCACAAGTTTTCAGACTTTATGGTTTAGGTGTTCCTTATGGGCTAGAACGTAGGTGTGCCTTTGCTGACCAGGCTTCGAGTGAGCCCTCCTTCCCTCATACAAAGGCTATAGATATATATCATTACAGATCTATGTTGGTACAGAGCAGTAGTGATGGGCGAATCTAGGCAGATTTGCTTCACCGAAAAATTTATGAAACGCGTTGCTTCGTATTTGATGCGTCGCGCGTCATTTTTTTTTCTCGCAAATATTACCAGGCTAATTTTTGCAGGTGTTTTGTGAATCGCAGGGATTCGCTGCGAACTCGCTGCTGGCAAAAAACATTTGCCCATCCCTAGTGACGTGTGGGGGATTGGAACATATTCACAATGGAAAACATGGGTGATAGTGTAGCATGTTATGAAGCCCTCTTTTAAAATACAAAAAAAAATACAGGTATGGCACATGTTATTCAGAATGCTCAGGACCTGGGCTTTTCCATATAACAGATCTTTCCATATTGGGATCT
>CM044432.1:148704149-148716948 GCA_024363595.1 Xenopus borealis | reverse complement strand
GTTTTGATTCCAATATGGATGAATTATATCTTGTTTGTCTCACTATAAAGATGCTGATATAATAATTCAAATATATGTTTATGGCTGAAATGGCAGGAAGCAAATCTTCCCATATATGTTTAAATTTGGCAGTAAACAAATTAACTGTTGAAAAAAATATCTTGACATCTTCAAGGGCAGATTTATCAAAGGTGATTTATCAAATTTGATTTGAAGTGTTTTTTCAATTTGCATTATGTAATGCATAATGAAACTACAAATAAAAACAGTTTTAATGTGTTGTAATGAATGTGGAAAAAAAATCCAAAAACCACAAAAAAAAATCAATTTCTAAAGCGTTCCAAAAAGATTGGTGCAGTTCCCATCGACTTCCATAGAATCTCAACAACTTTTACTTGGAGAAGTATTGCATTAGAGGTTATCATGTTTTTTTTTTACACTTTGGGGAAAATTTACTAAATTCGTGTGAATAATTCGAATTGAAAAAAATTTCAATTTCTAATTTTTTTTGGGCTACTTCTACCATCGAATTGGCAAAATTCTACTATCGAATAGCCCTTTATGCGTTTCGAATTGTCCAAATTCGAAAATTCAAATTCAAATTCAATAGTAAAAATACTAGCCCTTTAAAAAAAATTCAATATAACAATTCAGCAGATTGAACCTACTGAATTGCTAAATAAGCTCCCATAGGGTTTTCCAAAGTTTTTTTGATCGAATTATAAAAATTTGATCGAATGGTTAAAATCGTTCAAATAGTTAGATACGAACGATTTTATCGATCGAATATTTTTAATTTGATCGTTCGATTTATAGAATTGCATTAAAACCCTTTGAATTCGTATATCGAATTTGAAGGGTTAAAATTCGATAAAATTTTGATAGTCGAATTCGAGGGTGCCCCTTTGGGTCACTTTTTCTAAGGGTTGAAGTGAATTTTCTAATAAAATTTAAAAAAAATTCGAATTTCGAAGTTATTTTGGGCTACTTCAACTATCGAATAGCCAAAAATTTGATTCAAATTGAAGTATTGGCTCTTCAAAATCCTTCCAATTCGACACTTAAAATTCGACCTTAAAGCTGCCGAATTGCCATTTTAGCCTATGTGGGACCTCCTGGAGCCTGTCCTGAAATTTTTTCTAAGTCCTAGGTATACGAAGAATTGTGCTCAAAACTGTTCAAATCGTTTGAATCGAACAATGCATTTGAATAATACAATTGATATTTATTCGATCGAAACTGATCTATTCGATCCATTTTCGAAAGAAAATGCCTTTAAAAAATTTGTTGGTCGAATTTCAATTTTTTTTAACTTTGAGATTCGACCCTTAGTAAATCTGCCCCTTAATAAACCTCACATTATTAGAGCTTTTCCGAAATACATGAAAACCACAAATATTTTGAGATTTGTGGGAAAAAATCATAATTCGATTGTTAGTAAATGGGCCCCTTAGACAAGAAAAACTGAACTTAAATTATATTTCCACCATTACCAAGTCCTTTCTAATTCATATATTGAGTGAATGGCACTAATCTTGATTATTTAAAGATTTTTTAGGATGATATACAAAATCTTCTGCGCATCTCACACACAATGAAGATTTAGTAGAATCTGAATATACAAACTGATCGTACAGTGTGTTTACAGTAGTATTTTTAAAAGATGTGTTTAAAACAAAATAAGCTTTAGCCAGGAGAGCTGATGGTACTTTAAAGCTATAAAGTCCTTCAAATTACTTTTCTCATGTCTCTTGGTTCATGTGTCAATGGTGCGATTTCCCACTGTGAAAAAAAGATCATCAAAGAGATGTGTCAAGGTCTTGCGAAAAAAATATCTTTCTGGCTCAATGTGTTATATACTTTATCCAGATTTCTTGAAAAACATGGAAAACAAAATGATACAGTATGCTGCTGGTTTGATTTTGGTCACAAGTGGTTAAATGATTTTACTCTAACACTTGGGATATGGTGGATACGTGGCAAGTAAATGACCTTTTGTTGTTGCGGATGAACAAAGGAAACACCAAGAAAGCATTTAATAGTTTCCTGAAATTCTGCTTTATCCAGTTGAGCTATTATAGCAGAGGTTTTCTCTCATCTCAGCAAACACGAATGCTGACCTATAAGCTTCCTTTCTTTGTAAACAAATGAAATTGCTGGTTCAATGAGTTCACTGGCTTGATTACAAAAGTATCAGTCTCAAAGATATCCATTTTAATTGAAACAATTGATAGGTGCACACATTTTGAGAATGGTTGATAATGTGTTTTGTGTCTAATTAAGCTCAGAAGTAGTCCATACACACATACACACACAGAAAACACTACAATACTAGTAGGGTATAAACAATTGTTTTTCAGAAGTAAAGGAAAAGACAGGTTGATGGCACCAAGTTCCAGTCCCCTCAGAAGTGAAACTGAGTAACTTTAAGGTAAGGTATAACCTTTACTTTTGTACCCTGGCCAGTGTTTTTCAATCAGGGTTTTACTTCTTAAAGGAGAATGAAAGTCATTTATACTTGGGGTTACAAAAAGTTAACCACCCCCAAGAGCATCACAGAGTGAACGACTTCTTCACTTTTCAAATTTTCCAGGCAGACTCAATCACAGTAGAATGTGATAGCCAGCTTCTTTGTTTAAGTTTAGCCTTTCACTCTACTGCACATCCGGGGCTGCAAGTATAAGAAAGAAGACGATCGATCAGTGGTGCTCGATGCAGTTTTCTGTGGATAGGAGCACTGGCCAGGTGTATCAGGTAAGTAAATACAATCAAAGTAAAGTAATTCGCTGGTTTCAGCATCTATTTCACAATACATCTTGCACTTGATAAAGGGTTCACACCCGAAACATGTAGTGTGGTTGTACACTGTTAATAAATGAAACACTTGCAGTTTAAATTACTTCTTTAATGCTGTTTGTTCCTACTTTAATCACTAAGTAAATACAATCACTTGGGGTGCCTAACTTTTGCAACCCACAAATATAAAAACACTTTCCTTCCCCTTTAATACAACTTTAAAATGTAAAATTGCTGTGGTGTGTCACTGAATAGGTAAACCAATCCTAGAGTTGACGAACGCCTAATAACATAATAGATTCTTGTTTTTTGGAGCATTTTTTAAAGCATTATAAAGCAGTTCCAGTCACTCTTCTAGACTTTAATGTGATCTTTACAGGTTTCTCCTTAAAAATCAGAAATTATTAAATCTGTTCTGTGTGTAAGGTAGCTCTTCCCTCTCATTTATTAAATGCATACTAAGTTGAGATTTGTATTCTGTTCTTGGAGGGCGGAATTTTTTTTATTAAGACACTTTTGAGCAAAATGATGTTGGGAATCTTTGACCATAGCTGCCACACAGTATCTGACCAGGGACCATATATTAAGGGTTTCTTTGGATGGTATTCTAGTCCCCTATTGGGTGTAATGATTAAAATATGTAGACTCATGCATAATAGGTGAGGGATGGAATCCAGATAATGGCTACAAAATAATAATAATGGTCCCATGAACCTGTCAGTGTCATATTAACACAAGATGCTACATTTGTCCTATTGCACTGATCCTATGGAGAGATTATCTGTTTTGTAAAAGTAGGACTGTGTATCTTGTTGTTGATGCATTTCTGGTACTTGTAACATCAGCCTATTGGTCAACTTTTTTTCCTGCTGGTGAATTAATTTTTATACAATTACACCAAAGGTCAACCAATCCCTTTAAAGCATCATATACAGTACACAGGCAATCATTATATGTTTGAAAAAAAAAACTCTTGTAAATGCATATCTGCTTTGTGATTATTTAATTATATCTCTTGTGCATCCCAGTCACAGGCAGCTTGGCAGAGCCAGGTTTGTTTAGCATTTGAATTACTGCGGCTGAAAATAATTGTACAGTATGTGGTTATTAACAACCTTATCTCTGTGACCGCAAAGCGAGTGTGGGAGCTGCTAAGCGAATGTTGCATGTGATCTAAGTGTTTTATGTGAATTAAGTGTTAAGGAACGTTAAAAACCTCAAAGGAAAACGATACCCCCCAGACAATGTAGGTCTCTATTAAAAAGATATTACATAAAACAACTGGTATGTAAAACCCTGCTTCATGTAAATAAACCATAATAATATACTTTTTTAGTAGCATGTGCCATTGGCTCATCCTAAATAAAAAATAGCCTCCTGGGATCATATGAGTCAACGGTGCACACAAACAGACCAAACAAACTATAAAGTTAGGTCACATGAGCCAATCAGACAGAGTTCTGTCTTTTGCTTCAACACTTCTTCCTGTTACAGTTAGAGTTGAAATATTTCTGGTCAGGTGATCTCTGAGGCAGCACACAGACCATCACGAAATGGTGGCTCAAGGTAAGAGATGGAAAAGGGCAATATTTACTTAAATATATATTCCAGTTTGGTAAGATTATTTAATATGTCACTTAATATTATATAAACTACCTGTTGCTCAAGTATTCATTTTGGGGGTATAGTTTTTCCTTTAAGGCGTTGAAATCCAAAAAGGCATTTTTAAGGAATTGTACTTGGGAGACTGTAAGTACCCACCCAGTGTAAATATGAGTGCAAGTGGGTTTACTGGTATCACTCAGTGTGTGTCTTGTCACATGTATGTGGTGTTGGAGCAGCAGTTCCATGCAGTATTTACATGTGAAAGTTGTAGATGGATTTTCATATTGGAATCTGCTTAGAGCAGTGGCAAATGAGGGGAAGGAAAGGAGGCTCACAGAGCAACCACTGCCAGGGGCTTGTGGAGTGGGGGGAGGCGAAGGGAGGGAGGAAGGTTTGTGACAGTCAGGAGGGGAAGTAGGGGACAGAACTGTAGGGGGGCTGGTCCACAGTTTGTCCAAAACAGCAAATTTGCCGTTTTGGCTGAAGATGCTGGAGATGAAAGCTCTGAACTCAACATGTATGGAGCAGGCTGACTCTCAGAGCACCCTGGCAGTGGTTCTAATACTGGTGGTGGGGGGAGTTCAAGGAAGGAAAGGCAGGTTCTAATTATAGCAGATTCAATTATTAGAAAGGTGGATAGGGTAATCTGCCGTAAAGCCCCTACATGCCAGCAGTCAGCTGCTTGCCTGGTGCTAGGTTCAGCATGTGGTGGAATGAGTGGACAGATTATTGGGAGGGGCTGGGGAAGACCCAGCAGTCTAGGTACACATAGGTACCAATGACAAAGTTAGAGGAGGTGGTGAAGTCCTCAAGAAGGATTTTAAAAAACTAGATGTAAAGTTGAGGGTGAGAACTTCCAAGGTAATTTTCTCAGAGATATTACCTGTGCCTCAAACAACGCTAAGAAGACAGCAGGAGCTTAGGGAGATTAATGTGTGGCTGAGAGATTGGTGTAGAGAGGAGGGTTTTTGGAGAACTGGGCTGATTTCTCAGTCAGCTACAGGCTCTTTGCTAGGGATGGGCTGCACCTCAATGATGATGGTGCAGTTGTTTTGGGAGAGAAGATGGCTAGATGGTTGGAGGAGATTTTAAAATAGGTATGGGGGGGAGGTTCAGTAAAAGATTCAGTTGAAGACAGGTTAGATGAAATAGTGGGCAAAGGAAGGGAAAATGGGGGAGGAGATATGGTTGGAGGTACTGTTAAGGATAGGGAGGGCCACATGGCATTTCTTCAATATGGTACCAGTATTAAATGTTTGCAAAAGCAAGGAGTCTGAATGGTAAAATGGGAGAGCTGGAAGTGCTGAAGGGAAAATATGAAACATGGCTGAATGAGTCGCATGACTGGGCAGTTAATATCAGTAACTATACCTTGTTTTTGATGGACAGAGGCAATAGAAAAGGTTGAAAGCTTATATAAAGGAGGAGGTTATGTTAGAAAATGAGGGGGGAGAAGTCTTATGGGGGGAGTTCTTCACCAATGGTAAAGAGTCCAGCAAATTAACTGTAGGGGTATGCTATAGACCCCCTAATCTAAGTGAGGAGGAGGCTAAGCTCCTGATTCAAATAGAAAATGCTGCTAGTTTGGGTAAAGTAATGATAATGGGAGATTTTAATTACCCAGATACTGACTGGTGCAACAGTGCTGCCAGATCAGTTAATGGGAACAAGTTTATAAACTTGTTGCATGACAATGTTAAGGCACAGGTTGTTGAAAAGAAAAGATTATATTCTGGATCTAGTGATCTCAAATGACCCAGAACTTATTGCAAATGTGAAGTAATTGAACCCCTGGGTAATAGCGACCATAATGATATATCATTTAGGGGCACATTTACAAAATTCGTGTGAAGAACCTGCCTAACTGCTAGTTGATCCAGGAAGTAAAAAAAAACCCTCTGAAGCCTCTCCAATTAGCCTGACTCCAAAATGGCAATCGGACTAGTCCCTGGATCAACTTGTATAATGAGCTATCCCCCATAACCCTGTATTCCCTCACTTGCTAAAAAGCCATCCAAACCCTTCTTAAAGCTATCTAATGTGTCAGACAGTATAACTGATTCACGGAGAGAATTCCACATCTTCACAGCTCTCAATGTAAAAAAAAAACCCTTCCAAATATTTAGGCGGAACCTCTTTTCTTCTAATCGGAGTGGGTGACCTTGTGTAAGCTGGAAAAAATACTGGTGAATAATCCATTAGAGCGATTATTATATGAGCCCCTTATATTTATACATAGTTATCATATCACCCCTTAAGCACCTTTTCTCCAGCGTGAACCTCCCCAATTTGGGTGATGATGATAAATTGGATAAGCAAGCAATGCCAGTCAGCAGCATCAAGGGCAAATAAGGTATTGAGCTATATTAAAAGCAGCATAGAGTCACAGGAGGAGTGTGTCATTCTTCCACTTTATAGAGCACTTGTAAGGCCACATCTAGAATATCCAATTTTGGTCTCCATTTTGGTCTCCATCACTCAAACAGGACATTATAGTATTAGAGAGGGACCAGAGAAGGGCAACTAAGCTGGTAAAAGGTATGGAAAATCTTAACTATGAGGAAAGACTGGCCAAATTGGGGATGTTCATGCTGGAGAAGAGGCGTTTAAGGGATGGATTGCTTTTTAGCAAGTGAGGGAATACAGAGCTTCAGATGGGGTTTTTTTGCCTTCCTCTGGATCAACTAGCAGTTAGGCAGGTTAAAAAAAGAAGGTTTAACTTGATAGGAGTGTGTCTTTTTTCAACCTAACTTACTATGTTACTATAATATGCCTAATCCTGCTTGAAACAAGTGTACAGATAAAGCAGGCTTTAACTGTACAAGTTATCTGCTGTAATGTACATTTACAGTATATGGAGAAAGGGTCATATTGCACCATGCAAAGTGGAATGCTCCTTCACGACCTACTGTGTTTTACAGTAATTTTAAAGTAAGGTTATGTTTCTTTAATTTTTCACTCTACTTTCAATAGTAAAATCATATTGATGGGATAATAGCATTGGTCTTCCATTTCAGATTTAAGTCATAATATCAGAATGTCAAAGATAAGATGACATTCATCTACAATCTAAGAAAGCCAAATGATATCCTAGACAAGATTAAAGTGTGCTATCATAAGGATTTCTCTCCTGCTCATGAATGACGATATACAGAAGGTGCCATTTTAGTAGCCTTTTCAGTCCTGCTGAATCTTCAAAGGTCAAATCTTTAGTCTATGAAAGGCACAGTCATTTTGCCACAGGAGTAACAGAGATTTCATGAAGCCAAACCTGATAACTTACAGTATGAGTATACAAGTATAAGTCAGTATAATTTCAGAATAATTTCACTGCCATATGATTTTCAAATTAATAAACAAAATAAATATTTTGATTGTGAAAGTATTATGGGAACATATATATGGCATACATATATATAACTTATATTTAATATTGCCAACAAAAATACAGTATGTGTTTTCAGTTTATAAAATGTATTTTGGTTTTCAAAACAAATGGAGTCCAAATAGCACCCTATATCTAAACAGATCTCTTTCTCCTTATATACTGTATCCAATAATTGGATGCAATGGAATAAGTTTTTGGTGGGCACTGACCAAACTCACAACGATTAATGAATTACTATCAAGGAAATTTTTATAGTGCACTATTGTTTTTCCCTTTGCATATGTTTTTTTTTATTTTTGGACCCTGGACAGTCTGTCTAGACATCATTTGCAACATGCGCAAGACACAAAGCTCATAGTTCTTCTGCTACTTAGGCTCTAATTGCACCTTGTATCCCAGAAGCTAGTTTTAGCACTTAATGAATTGAATGCTAATACTAATAATGTACTGTAGCACCCATTTTCTTCCTTCACATATCTTATCTAGGTTCTAGAGGCATTGATTGCCTTTTGACAGCAGAGCAAGAATCACTGTAGGCAAAAAAAGCTTTAGTCGCTTCTTCAAAAAATAATGGACAATGGATTAAAAATAAATAAGACACTTTCTGTTTTTCTGATAAGATGAAATCTTAGAAATCTTAGAAAAATCTAATAATGTACACTTTCAGTTAAATATATTTAGAAATAACCGTCATTCCTTTTCTCTAGCAATTGCTCACTAATTAGGCTAGGGTTGCTTGGGCCTGGGTCACTATCGTACAAAATTTTTTTTTATAACTAAAGGAATTCATCATATTCTCATGCACACAGGCAAATCAGAAATATTTAAGGCCTCTCCCATTAGCCACTATAATTTTGCTTGTGAACAAGAACATCTATTTACAGCATGAAAGTACAGTTTTTATCTTTTAATATAGGGCAGTTACAGGTAACATAAGAATGCCGGAATAAGAATGATGAATTCGTGTTTAAAGGGCTAGTAATGCCAGAAAATGAAAAAAAAATATTTCACTTAGAGGCTGATATATCCATTTTCATATTTGTGTATTGTGACCACAATACATTTTGTTTAGATAAATAACTACAGCAGGTACTGGATGAATCCCAGAGCATTGATGTATTTCATTAATGTTGTTTAAAAAGAAATAAATCATATTATGTTGTATGTAGATAGTGTGTAGATAACATATACTTTGTTATTAAAATTTTAACAATAAAATTCTTAGAGTAATTAAAGAGGCGGTGCACTAAACCTTTGTCAGATGTCAGAAGAGAATTCTACCATTAGGGCTGGACCCTCATAGTATGAACCAAATCCAGGATTCTGTTCGGGATTCAGCCAGGATTCTGCCTTTTTCATCAGTATTAGGATTCAGACGAATCCTTCTTCCCGGCTGAACGGAATCCAAATATGCAAATTAGGGATGGGGAGGAAAATCACATGACTTTTTGTTACAAAACAAGGAAGTAAATGTTTTTCCCTTCCCACGCAGATGCAAATTAGGATTTGGATTCGGTTCGGTTCGTTATTCGGCCAAATCTTTTGCAAAGAATTCGGGGGTTCGGCCGAATCCAAAATAGTGGATTTGGTGCATCCCTAATTGTGCAGTGTAGATGACTGATACTGGACCATATCACTTACAGTGCTACAGTTTGCTACATTTACTACAGTTCATAACAAAATGGCTATAAACCTCAATAGCAGCTCAATTGTAAAAATGTTTTTCCCTTCCCACACCTAATTTGCAGGGATGGGGAGGAAAATCACATGACTTTTTGTTACAAAACAAGGAAGTAAAAAATGTTTTTCCCTTCCCACACCTAATTTGCAGATGCAAATTAGGATTCAGAATCGGTTCGGTATTCGGCCAAATCTTTTGCAAAGGATTTGGGGGTTCGGCCGAATCTAAAATAGTGGATTCAGTGCATCCCTAATTGTGCAGTGTAGATGACTGATACTGGACCATATCACTTACAGTGCTACAGTTTGCTACATTTACTACAGTTCATAACAAAATGGCTATAAACCTCAATAGTAGCTCCCTTGCAATTCTTCAAATTGTCTTGTTCACCGGTGTTATCTATGTGTCATAGCTCATTTTAGTATTAACTGTAGAACGTTTTGGTGTGACTAGGGGATAATAAATAAGAATACCTTGTTAATCAGCTTACATAGCATGGATGCTCTCTCTCTCTCTCTCTCTCTCTCTCTCTCTATATATATATATTGCTGTGGCAAAACAAATTCTGACAACATGCACCATGCAGTGTAACTGGGCTGTGTGGCATTACTTATTTTTATATAATGTAATAGTTTAATAGTTTATTTTTTTTAATTATTATTCTTTATTACTGTATATACCTCAGTCACTGCCCAAGTGGAGCTTACCAATTAGGTACCTATCACATTCATGAATTATATGGTCATTTTTATCAGGGACCAAGTAGGGTATATGGTAGAACATGGAATCACACCTAGGACCCCAGCAAGGCAAGCCAGCAGTGCTAACCATGTGGAGGTGAGGGTTTTGCCTTACAGCATGCCACAGTAATAAATTAGCCCTAATGTTTATTTTCACCAATAAAGCATGGACTTAGTACTTTGTATAAAGCTGGCCAGTCCTTTTTTTTTTTATTTAATTCTAAAATAGGTGAAAACATATGTGTTCCAATAACCCAATATTACATAAATAATCTCAGTTTAGTAAACCAGATCTGGTGTTTTTCTGGCTTTATTTGTGAGCAAAACACAGTAAGGTTCATTTACATCTGATACCACAGTTGTGCCAGTACAAATTTCTCAGGGTCAGTTGCTTGTAAAATTCCACTTATTAATATTCCTTGTGTCAAAGGGTGTTCTTTACATATTCATATACATACATATTTTCTGCACCTGACTTGGAAAACTTAAAATTTTTACTCAATGGGTACAACTAAACCTGCTACTGCCAAACTGTTGGAATTTGGGGAGGGGGGGACGCTTTACTCAGGTTCACTGTTTTAGTCAAAAGTCAGTTCCCTTAATTCAAAAGTCAGTTTAGTCAGTTCCCTCGGAACATCGGATTTTAAAATTCTTTCCAAAGTGTTCGACTCTGTACAAAGATGTTGTGGAGGGGGTGCATCTCAAGTGATTTTAAATGCCTGTTCATTTTGAGGTAGAGGTAGAAGGTACAGTTAATTTATCTAGAGTGCAGCTACACATAAAGAGAAACTATTTTCAAACAAGATAAATGAATAAATATTCCTGTTGTCGTAGAAACCATCATCTCACACAATACTTAAGCATTATTAGAGTCTACCAAGTTGTGTCTGAATTTAGTTTTTACCATTTAGAGTACAATGGAAATATAGACAAATTTAGATAACATGAATACGTTTATTGGTACAATAGCTTACTAAGGTCTAGTATAAATGCAAAAGGTAGGTAAAAGTTCTAGAGATTGCTAAATAAAATGAGTACAACACATCTGATATATATTTGAAAAGGACTACTCATTCTGTAAGATGATGCTTTGGTTTTGGGAACATGGCTAAGAGGCAGGGATCAGCTGAATGTTTTTTTCTCCCATGAATTCTATAAATCCCACGTCAATATCTCAGTTCTTCAGCCTCAGTTTTTTATTTGTATTCCATGCCCCTGTTAAAGCCTTTTTAAAAAAGATTTCCCCTCATAAACATATATCATATTTTAGGTATACATGGACAACAGAGCAATGTGAAATGACTGTGGAAGCCCAAGCCCCCAGACATTTGGAAATTATTAAATGGCCACATAATTCAAGCTTTTAATAGGCCCTTTATTCTCATAGATTTGTTTAAAGCCACTGAATTTGCTATTTATTATTATGTGTGTGAATTAGTTCCTAGCTTATCTTGCAGACTGGGTGATGCATTAATATATGAGCTGTTCAAGAAACTTCTCCCAAGCAATAAACCTACTAAAACCCAGTCAATAATGGGATCCATTAGTTTGTAACATAATGCAAAACAATAAGACCACAGACTTCCTTTCCTTAGTCACTATAATGCAACTCCACATTTCCTAAATCAAATGTAATTGCTTGCACAAAATTAACCAAGGTTGATGTTCCCAATGCATGTATGGACTTGATGTTCAAGTCCATGCATGCATTGGGAAGCTTATCCAAAGGTCTTTGTTTTTGAAAAGAGACGTACAGCATTGTGTAAAAAACAGATATAGAAGAATTGTGTGTTTCAGGCTCGTTTATTGAATATTTCTGCAAAAATCCTAATAATCCCTCCTTCCCTTTCACTTCCTGCTTCCTGAATTCCCAGGCTGTGCAGGGGAGCCAGTGGCTCTCAGCTCACTGCGTTGTAGGATAGTAACCAATCAGCAGCTAGCAGGACCTGATAGGGAATTGAAGCCTGTCTTTGCTTATGTTACTGCAGGGCTGTGATTGGCTGTCCCCCTCCCCCTACTGTCCCCTACTGTGCTTCTGGAAGGGATTGTTAGGACACGCCCACCGTTCATTTGAAACACACAAAGGGACCAGAGAACATCTATAGGGAGCTCTTATAAAGAGCTATTTTTAAAGATAATATTAATTTTAGCACCGTGTAAAAGCAACACCATATATTACTTATAACTGCCTACAGAATTAGGGTTTTTTCATTTATCCTATATGCCTCCTTTAATAACTAATTAAGCAAACATTCTCTCCTGAAATAGGTCTTTGGTGTATGTCTTAGTTAATACACTTGGGGGCAGATTTATCTCTACGAACTTTTTTAAAAGGACCATTTTCGATCTTATAGGTCCATTTTCTAGCAAATGAAAATCGTTCAATTCGAACGATTTTCCCCCCAGAAATTCGATTTTCAAAAATTTTTAAAGGAAAACTATACCCCGAAAATAAATTTTTGAGCAACAGATTTATATCAAATCAAGTGACATATTAAAGAATCTTACCTACCTAGTATATATATTTATGTACTCTTGCCTTGAACCACCATTTCATGATGGTCTGTGTGCTGCCTCAGAGATCACCTG
>CM044432.1:148505096-148527128 GCA_024363595.1 Xenopus borealis | reverse complement strand
TTGGATCACGGAGCTCTGCTCTTACGCGTCCATGCGGCTCCCCAGCAGGCCACGCCCCCCATCATACTTTTTTTCATTAAAGGGCACCTATGGGGCTAAAAAGATTCCCCAAACTGAAGGTGTGGGCTGATAGAGCCCGCATTCCGGTTTGGGGTTATAGTAGTTAAAAAAAAAAATTCCCCCTGCCTGCTCTGGCTGCAAGCTGCCATGACAGCCCATGCACATGCGCAGTATGCGCATGTGACGTCATGCGCAGAAGCCGAATGAAAAGCTTTTCATTCTGCGCATGGACTGTCATGGCGGCTCTCAGTGCCGGTCTTAAGCACATTGGACCAATTTGGGCCAATTGGGCCCTGCACTTATGGGGGCCCTGCTCCAGTGTGAGCATAGGTATTCCCCTGTACTAAGCACAATTCAGCAGGAATAGCCCCCAAAGTTTTCTCATAGTCTGTACAGAGAGATCCCATAAAACTATGGCAGCATAGGTATTCCTTGTACTGAGCACAATTCAGCAGGAACAGCCCCATAAGTTTGTTTATTGCCTGTACAAAGATATTCCATAAATGAATATACGCAGTGATATTTCCCTGTACTACATAGCAGGAAGGTTTCTTTAAAGAATGCACCACGTGTTTGTTTACTATGTGCAGTATACATGTGACAGACAGCAAAGTTCCTTCTAGGGGGCCCTGCCAAAATGGTTCCAATTGGGCCCCGCACTTGGTACGACCGACCCTGGCGGCTCGCACCAGCGCAGACAGGGGGAATTTTTTTTTTTAACTACTAGAACCCCAAACCGGAATGTGGGATCTATCAGCCCACACCTTCGGTTTGGGGAATCTTTTTAGCCCCATAGGTGCCCTTTAAGCAATGATTTTGTGCACATATGCAAACATTTTATTTTGCTGAAAGGAATTCTGTGCTTCTCTTATAGAGATGCCTTCCAGGTCAGAGATGTATTTAGATATGCCCCAGATAAAACTAATTATAGATCAGTTAGCAAAAGAAAAAAACAAAACCTGATTCTAATGCCACAGAATTGCATTACTAATCTGTCAAAAAAGAAGAATTATTAATGTACTTCTGTACTGTGGGCGGAGATGAATAGTTAGGTAAGGTTAGGAAATTCTATGAAATTTGCAGTCAAAACAATTCACTAATGTGAAATGCCTCTGCACATATATGTAAAATTACCCCATATTAGAATGTGAGGAACCATCTATTTAATTGGATCTTAGATGCTTCTTCGATTTTACATCATTTGCCATTACATAAAGTACTGTAGAGTAATAAGTAAGAGGCTATCTGTAGTAAGTGACCTGCAATAGAGTCCTGCCCAGAACCAATTTTTGAGATCCGAACCCACAGCCTGCAATCCATATATTTACATACTTGGAGCCGCTACACAACCCTGCCTTATCTGCAAACCAATCAGCAACCCGCTGACCACCATGAAACAGGTAGTGCTGTTGCTTAAAACTGGAGTGACATCATGAAAAGTGGGCAGATGCAGAAATAAGTTTTCTAAAAATTTAAAAGGAGTAAAATATAGACAATATAACATTAGATAATAAATATAGATAAGACCTGCAACCCAACCCGCAACCTGTAACCCGCATTTACCAAAACCGTTGCAGGACTCTAACCCGCAATCCCTCACAATACAGTGCTTATGTGAGGTCTTGACTGGGAGCTATTGAAGTCAGACGTATCAGTGAACCTTTAACTAAGAAAAATGTATCCAAGGTTGATACCTGCTCATTGGCAGGTATTGCCTCTGGTAACTAGGGGTGCCACACAAACAACAGTGTTTAAGGTATCCTTGTCCTTTAAAACAAGTCAGGGACAAATGAAGGGTGGGATAAAGGGAAAGGCATTAAAGGAGAACTCAATCCAAAAGTTAAAAACCCCTATCCCCCTACCCTATATAGACCCCCCTCCCTCCCCCCCCCCCAACCTATCTGCTACCATGGCAAATTCCCCTAACTTTTTACTTACCACTCTATGCAGATTCAGGGATTGGAGTTCACGCAGCTATATTCCGGGTCGTTGGTAATCTTTGTGAAGGGAGAGGAGATCAATTTCCCGGCTTGCAACATCTGTGCAGAAATTAATGAATAATGAATAAACAGAGTTTACCAAAGACCTGGAAGATGGCTTCCGTGAACTCCAATCCCTGAATCTACATGGAGGGGTAAGTAAAAAGTTAGGGGAATTTGCCAGGGTAGCAGCTAGACTGGGAGAGAAGAGGGAGGGGGTCTATGTAAGATAGGGGGTAGGGTTTTTTAAATTTTGGGTTGAGTTGTCCTTTAAATAGCTGACCATTATGTACTGTGCAATTAAGTATGATTTTATGTTCTTTCCAGTCTGGCAAGAATTAAGAGCACAGGGGTTTTCAGATAGTTTCACTTGTAAATCAAAGAACTTTAAAACAGTGATGAAACAATATAAAAACAGCATTTTGCCACAAATGTTACAGTATCGATGTTTCTGTCATTCCAAACTGAATATTTTGTAGAGTTGAATAAAGAGGTTTGCTAATCTCCTATTCTGAATTAGAGGAGTTCTTGCTAATGGAACGCCCCTTTTCCTTTTAGTATGTTTATTATTCATTTATTGTTTTTTATTTCAGTGCTCATGTTGATTTTTTTGGATGTTGTGAATCTAAGTCTCTCAATGTTGTACTGCTTCTAACTCATTATTCTAATCATTTTGTAATATGTAAATCAGAAGAAAATTCTGATATTTTTGAACATTACTGATATCACCATATGGATCGGGAACATAGTCTCCAGTAAGGGGATATACACAAGTCTTATATATAATATATTGCCAACAAATGCTACTTCTGTAAATGTTTTCCAAATTTGCTCATTAGAAAAATTCTATGAAATGTATGCTGGTTCTGTGAATATACAGTTTATGACATGGTAAAATTCTTTATCCTTTCAAACAGCTGTATATAACACTGGGTAAGGTGCGGATACAATATACACATTTTAGTCACATGTGGTAGGGGGTATTTAAAAACCACAAAGCCTCGTGTTTTGGGGCAATATGTGTACACAAGTGAACAATCATGGATTATTATGTTTTGATATTATATATTATATTATATATATATTATATTATATTATATAATCCCAATTTCCGTGTAGTAAATGATGTGGTGCTCTATCCGGCAGCTCTGTTGCAAAGGACAGCTTCAATCAACAGTAAGAATTATGAAGGAATCAGATGGCACTCAATTTTGCTAATATTTTCAGTGCTTTTATGGAGATCTCCACACAATGTTTCAGGGCTCCTCCGCCTTCCTCAGGTGTTCTCACAATTGTAATAAGGAAACAGGTATAAATAGGTGCTTGGGATTCTGATTCCTTCATGATTCTTATTATGTTTTGTCTCAAAAAAATATGTATACTAGGTAATTTAAAGAACTGAGTTTTGTTAATTTCAAGACCATATATATATATATATATACATATATTTATTCAAGAAATATATATATATTTATATTTAACGTTTTTAAAAACTAGTTGTGGGCACAACTTCCCCTTGTTTGTTATAGTTGATACAGGAGCAGTGACCATCTCCAAGTTGTAGCCCCCACCCCTTCCCAGCTATAGTCAGGTGATCCCACAGGTGTCTAATAAAAGGGCAACCAAGTTTGAGTTGTAGTAAGTTGCAGGTAAAACTTAGTCCCATTGTAAAATGTATAATGAAGCAATAGAATTCTTAATGAATCAGATGCAATTTGAGAGTAGGACTGGCCAGATATGGGATGACTTTGATGTAGTTGGCCAGTGTAAATGTATTAAAATATATGGACACACAATCCCTGTGTTGTTTAAAGGGTAAGACATTTTTAGTAGCTTAAGGCACAAAATGTTTTAATGTCTTTAATATATTGATAATGGGTTGAGTGCAGAGGACCTCTTGTATTTGTCTATGTGAATTTTGTGGTCACAACCTCATTGCACCCTCGCTTAATGTTTTTCGAAATAAGTGGTGAGCACAACTTTCCCTTGTTTGTTATAGTTTATACAGGAGCAGTGACCAGCTCCTTGTTGTAGCTTCCACCATTTCCAGCTATAGTCAGGTGATCCCACTGTGGCCAATAAAAGGGCAACCAAGTTTCTTTGGGAGTTTTTCTTTGAAAGCAGCAAGTAAGTTGCAGGTAAAACTTAGTCCCTTTGTAAAATGTATAATGAAGCAATGGAATTCTTAATGAATCAGATGAAAATTGAGCGTAGGACTGGCCAGATATGGGATGACTTTGACGTAGTTGGTCAGCTTAAATATATTGCAATATATGGATAAACAATCCCTGTTTAGGGTGAGACGTTTTAAGTAGCTTAATGCACAAAAGGTTTCAATATCCTTAATATATTCATAATGGGTTGAGTGCAGAGGATCTCTTGCATTTGTCTATAAATATATACATAGTGATAAATCTTAAGTATCCGCACTTAACTCAGGCAATCTCAGGGATGTACAGCCAATTTTCATTCATATACTCACAGTATGGAATAAAGCATTCCTGGGCCAGCACTTCCCTTGGTGAAATTGGTGTCTTTTATTTATACAGACATTTTTTTAGTTCTCCAACATTTCGGTCCCTCTTTGGACCTTTTTTAAGGAAAATATATATATATATTTATCAGACCAACCTTTCTCAAAGTGCTACAGTGTAACTACAGCCCTCTCTAATAAAGGGTTTTTTGGTGGGAACCCCAGTGACGTAAGAACATGAATGACGTCTAACTCATGAGACACAGTAAACAAACACCCTCGATCTTGCAGTTATCCAGAAGGTCATTAAAGATCTCAAGGAAAATTAAACATTGCATATATGTATGTATATATGATTATATATTGTTATTTAATCTACAGTCTAGTCATTTCCCTATGGGACCAGGCTGTAAATGATATCCTTATAATACACAAAAGCCGTGAATATCTTATAAATTATATCCTTATAAACGGTGAGTTCTGATGTCATCAGTTATAAACGGTGAGTTCTGATGTCATTTCTGTCACATGACTCACTCAAACTTGTGTATTATAATAAATAAAGTACCCCCAGTTGCAAAATATGAGGATATTAGAAGTTACCTCAGAGTTCCATGACCTGTATAAAAACGGTCATGAAACTCCTCAGTATCTTATAATATCCTTATATTTTACAAGAGGGGGTACTTTATTCACTATATAAACAGTGTGTTCTGACTTCAGAATGCACCATTTATAACAGGGGTCCCCCTCCGCCGAATTTGACACCATGCGTCCAAATATGACGCCGCTTGTCCAGATTTGACACAGGAGTATCTGAATTTGATGTAGAGTCGCCAAATTTGACGCCGGCTCATCCAAATTTGATTCCTTATGTCTGAATTGGATGCGGGCGACCATAATGGATACCTACCCCTCCCTCACCCCCCAGCCCCCACCCGACATTTCACTGAAGATTATAATGCATATTTTACCCCCTACTGAAATATATATATATCAGAAGTCTGCGGCCTTGTGCTTTTATATGGTCACATAACTTCTTGGTGACTTATAATATCTTTATAAATTACAGTAGGGGGTGCATTATCCACTACATATATGGTATTTTATTTTTAAAGAACAAGTAAACGTTTTTTTTTTCTATCTCTAAATTTGCTCTAAATAGCCCCTCAAATTAATGTACCTTAGTCCCTGCTGCAAGTCTGCTCTGGTTTCTGTGTTATCAGCAGCTTGTTTCCCCTTCTTCCTGGTGCAGAGTGAAGCCCTGCCCCTTAGCTTTCTGAGCTGACCTTATCTCTTGGACTAGTCCCGGAGATCATTTGCATACTATGACATAGCAGAGACCAGTGTGTGTAGCACCTTTTGCTTGGGGAAACTAGCTTACTAATGCACACACTGGCTCCCTCTTCCTCTCTATTGTGGAACAGCAGCAAATGGACTGCTCAGTAAACTAAGGGGCTGGGCTTCACTCTGCACCAGGAAGAAGGGGAAACAAGCTGCTGATAACACAGAAACCAGAGCAGACTTGCAGCAGGGACTAAGGTACATTAATCTGGGGGGCTGTTTAGAGCAAATTTACAGAAAGAAAAACATTTACTTTTCCTTTAAATGCAAAATATTATCAAATAACAGTGATGTTTGTCTTTAATTTATTGGTATATATGAAAAAGTATATATATATATATATATATATATATATATATATATATATATATATATATATATATATATATATATATATAAATTTTATACAATATTTCGAAATAACTCCCTGGATGCTAGATGATTATGTTGTCATATGTATGCTGATTATTTATTTGAACAACCTGAGCTTGTTTTTCTGGAGATGGATTTATGAGTGATTGACAATACACAGTAAATTCTGCTGCAAAGGCCAGATATATTAGCATGCATACAAAAAGCACATTATTATCTCATTCTATAAATCCTTGGGTAGAACTCAGCTACAATAAGCTGTGCCATTTCCAGCATGTATTTAGAAAAAGGAAATTGTGAAACTTTAATGAGTACAGAAATGTGCTACAGAATTAATGAGGGGATGTAAAACCTGAGATACATGTGGATGGACTTTATATTAGAGTGGACTGATTTTAATGCCATAGAGGGTATGTTAATGGCATAAATAGGAAAAGGCAAAAATTTTACTGTTCTCTACAGTACATCTGTTGGAGACAGCATTAAAATGCCAAGTCAGTACCTTGAAGAAATAGTGGTGCATGATTTCTGAGTACAGGTGTGGGATCCCTTATCTAGAAACCCATTATCCAGAAAGCTCTGCATTACACAAAGCCCTTTTCCCTAAAACTCAATTTCCTCCAAATATTCAAAATTTTTAAAAATGATTTCCTTTAATAATAAAACATTGCACTTGATCTAAACTAAGATATTATTCATACTTATTTCAATTTGTTTAGGGTTTATTTAGTAGTTTTTTTTTATCTAAAACCTGCAAAGGCCATGTCAAATGCCAAAGTCAATAGCAGATGTCCTTTTACATTTGGAAGATATCATGATCATACAATAATCCAATTAATGTGTGGTTTTCTGGCAATAATCAGAAAAAAGTTTGAGTTTTTGTCTTGAACCCAAATTTTTTGGATTTGTTTTCACCACTTTCCCACACCAGATTTTTACGAGTTCTTTTATTGATACATACGCCATAAATGTTCAAGGGAGTTTGGTTGAAGTCGTTTTTAAAAAATAGTGAGAAATTTTTCAGATTTTAGTAAATAAGCCCCTTAGAGGCACATCTATCAAGGATTGAATTTTTAAAACCCGGGTGAATAGTGAACTTAGTGAATTAGCATTGTCCGAGCAAATTTACGCCTGGCGATGTGTTGCGAAACCGTCGCTGGTGAATTTGGCCCTTTGATGGTAAGGGAATTGGATAGTTAAATTGCCCTGATCTGGTTACTTGGCTGCTTCACTGAATAACTGGAACACAAATAAAATTGGCAGTTTGCAATTCTATTTTAGCCAGTGCCACCAAGACAACACACAGCCCTTTGCTAATCACATTTATTCACATCATATATTTGATTAAAATTGGTTTTCTATATTTAAATAAGATGAACAGTTAACCTTCATTGGTACAAACTGCATTTTTACTTCAAAAAGTTCAGCATCATTTCTAGAAACAAGATTTTGTGTTGCCACTGGGTCGGCCATTAGTTGAACAGGACAAAAGATTGCATATTAACATGGTAGATTGTAAGGGCCCAACTGGCCGCCTCACTCCACTCTTGCACGTTCGTGTTCAACCCAGTTTACTGGTGTTACCAGAGAAATAGACTCCAGCCCATCTATACAGAGCCTTGCTATTTTGACACCCATTTAGCTATTATTTCAAATTCAAGTTTTATGACTGCAGTGAAAATGACAGTCTACAGGCCTGCCTTTAGTCACTTCTCTGAAGGCTGATAAAATGCAGATGGAGAATATTGCTTTTGTCCCATGAGCCTAATCATTTTTTCAGATGTAAAGTAAATTTAAAGGAACAGTAACACCAAAAAATGAAAGTAGTGAAAATATCATATAACGTTGGCCTGCACTGGTAAAACTGATGTGTTTGCTTCAGAAGCACTATTATAGTTCATATAAACAAGCTGCTGAGTAGCAATGGCGGAAATTGAAAAAAGGCTATATGGCACAGGATAAATAATGGATAACAGATAACATTATGTTCTACAGAGCTTATCTGCTATGTAACTTGAGCCTTTTCTCCTTTGAATGGCTGCCCCCATGGCTACACAGCAGCTTATTTATATAAACAATAGTAGTGTTTCTGAAGCAATTACATCAGTTTTACTAGTGCAGGGCAACACTGCATTATATTTTCATTACTTTAAAACAATTTCATTTTTTGATGTTACTGGTCCTTTAATAAATAAGGTGTTCAGATTTCTACAGTTTTAAATTTCTTAGGTTCAAGCAAAGTCGTTTGCTGGTTCTAAACTTGGAAACCCAGCCAAATCAATATCAATCAAGGCTGGCGGTACTGAACTGGAATCATTAATATGCAGGGCATAGATTGAGCTAGAGAGAATTGCAGTTTTCTAGTTTTACTCCATGCAATGATAAATGATTAGACATATACAGCCAATTACAAACTTTTATTTTGCTCTCACCAAATGTGAACTGGTTTGTTTGCAAACAGCTGGACACTTGCCATATGGATTGCTGGGTAATATGCTCTCTCCCTTTTGATTTGAACTATTAGGATATATATTGGGCATGCACACTTGAAGAAAAATGTTTTGCAAACAAATGAAAATAAGTATTTCTTTATAATTCAAACAATAAAAAATACATCCAAACATGAACAAACAGTTCAGTATTATTCATATAAAGCAGTATATACAGAAATATACATACCACCTAGCAATATGTTTCAAGGCAAAAAGAGGAAACCACCTTAAAGGAGAACTAAACCCATTGAAAAAAAATATTGTTTGAATAAAAAAATACTTTTTTGTTTGTAAAAAAAATGTTCTTTGAGTGTGCATGCCCAATAGTGATGGGCGAATCTGTGACGTTTCCCGAGAAATTGCCAAAATGGCATATAATTCTCGAAAATAGTGAAACTTGAAAGATCACAAAAAATCGAAAGTTTTCATGAAAAATTCATGAAATTCAAATGTTTTCATGGAAAATTTGTGAACTTCTAACTATTTCACTATAAATTCATGAATTTCAAACAATTTCAATATAAATACGTGAATTTCAAACTATTTCACTAAAGTCGTGAAATTCAAACGTTTTCACGAAAAAATGGGGAATTTTGAAAGTTTTGACTATAAATTTGTGAATTTCAAACGATTTCACTATAAATTCATGAATTTAGAACGATTTCACTATAAATTCATGAATTTCTAACGATTTCGCAAAAAAATTGTGAAAATCGGAAATTGACGCCGGCGAATCTTCTCTGGCGAATTTTCACAGGTGTTTTAGCAAATTTATTCGCCGGCGGCGAATTGCGGGAATTCACGGCAAATTCGAGCTAGGCGAATAAATTCACCCATCACTAATGCCCAATATATTTTCTAATTAATCATTGGGTACGTACTGTGGTTGTACCCTTGGGTCGTGCTTGCACCTAATTTACCTATTGTTTGAAGGAATCTTTAGGGATAGTCTAATTGTTCCTAATTTTGGAGTGCCCTCCATTAATCTGTATTCCTTTTGATTTGACCTACAGGTTTGCACTTTTATGCAATGGTTATAAAGGGAATAAGTGCATGTTCTTTATTAATCTGTTCAGATGAATAAATGCCAATGTTTCTATCGCTACATCATTCATTTTTCATCATTGTTGCTATCAGTACCTTACCTTGTCCTAGACCTAAACGCAGATCTTCTCTAAAAAGGCTTTGAACAGAATTAAGCAATGCAGTGAAAACAGTGATTCTGTGTCCTGATAACATTTGCAGAGCTTACAGTACTTCAGTATTATGATAACATCTCTTACAGTGAGTACAGTTCTTACCTGATGATGATTACAGATACAGTATATATAGACTCTCATGCATGCAAAAGAAATCCATATTAATAGGCACTCTAACAATATACCATCAATACATCAATCACATATCAATCATGCATCAATGTAAGCATTCTACAGCCCGTGTATAAACTACAAGAGCATGTAAAATGTTTGATTCTCTAAATTATACACTGCTCCATGCAAAAAGGCTTTCACATGTTTCATTTGAAATGCAGGTGAAATACTTATGGAAAATCATTGCTTTTAATTATGGCGATAAAAGCTGTGAACTTGCTGTACTTAGCAATGCAAACATCAACAGAACATACTATGAGCAAACTCAATTGCTTCATCAGAGCTGATGCCTTAGTCTCTTACTCTCTATTCCATCAACAGATGTTTCAGAGTTATTGCACTTAGAATGAAAATGCAAATCCTTTCAAACGAGTCTTTGTTGCCTGGAATCATTCTGAATAGTTGGCACCTATCTTCCTGCAATGCAGCTCAGCACAACAGATGCTTATCTGGAGCTTGAAAAAGTCAAACCTTATATACAGTACACACACAAATATATAAATATATATATATATATATATATTTATTCCCAACATACAAAATTTAAAATTCTAGGCACACCAATTGTTCTTTCATTAGAGTCCTGCTTTTAAAACACAAGGGAATTAAAAATGTTCAGCTTTTAAGACCATTTTCCTGTTTAATAATTCTTCATAATCGCACTATACTGTACATTTTTTGATTGAATAATGACTATAAAAATCTTCTTTTAAATATATATTCAGTGTGCCTATAAAGAGTATGATTTTAATTCAGCTTCTTCCAGTCAATGTCCCAATAGGATCAATTGAGGCCTTGCAAAACGTGTACTGACACTAAAGAAATGAAGCAGGTTCATGATAAAATCCAAAATACTTGCATGAGCACTGTTTTCGTTTTAATGATTCTTTTTTCTTAAAGGAAAAAAAACTTATTGCAAAAATGTAATGTAATGAGTATTTATTTCTTGTTTTCAATATATTAGCAGTTTTTACACTGCTAATATAATGATTTTGAAACAATAGTGCCACACACTGTTCGTTTCAGCTGACTGGCCACAGGTGGTAGAAAATTTAATTAATGAGACCTGTGATGTTCCTCTGCTTAAAAATTATCAGAGAAATTGAATTCTTCTATGTTCACTAAATTCATTTAATGAACAAATCTCCTCTTCTCACTAACTTAATTGGCTGAAATGAACAGCAGGATGAACTCTTCTTAAATTCATTATATGAGCAATGTAAAAACAGAAAATATCTTGAAAAACTCAAAACAATAATTTAAATTGCAAAAGTGCTGAGCAATGCTTGATCATTTCTAGTTACCCTAAGCTTATCTTGTAAAACACTGCCAAGGGCACACTCAAAAGGTGGCCTAACAAGATCCAAATATAGCAAGTTCCGGTGGATAAATTTAAAGACACTATTCCAGAACCGCTAAACCTCTAAATTTGTACAGTATGAAAATGTAAAATAAACCATATTCATTTTAGGCTTTAATTCTTTAGTTTATGCATTTGTTCTTGGTTGAGGAATTTTTGTTTTGGTTTATGTGCTTTATCCACATTAGAAAGGAATTATGGTCAACATTAATGGTAACAATGAGATGCTGTAGGTACTGTATGTACAGCAGCAATGCTCAATTTGTGGTAGTCACTGTAATCATTTATCCTGCATGTGCCTGGCAAAGTGACCCACATTCATTTAAAAATAACTATAATATATTTCAGATATCTAAAATATATTTCAGAATATATATCATTATTATTCAAAATATTGTATTCTGATATGACATATGTTTAAAAACACATAATTTATTCTTAAAAACCATTGAACCATCTTGTGACACGCTGAACATTTGGCAAGCCAAGTCTGGAAGCAAACATACACAAACAAACAATTTCTCTTCTCCTCAGTTTAGTTAAAAACCTGTTGAAAAAACATTAGATAAATAACAGCATTATATAATTACCTGATGTATATAGTCAAATTGCCAAACTCAGGGATTATTAGTTTAGACAGCATTAAGTTACGCTGGCATGCAAGCAGGGTTCATTGGATGCAAGTTTTTCCAATGTTGACAACCATAGTGTCAGATTTCCATTACTGATAAAGAAAAGTATTCTAACCCCGTTACAGTTAGCAGAAAGTGAAAAGAAGTGCTGCACCGGCCATGAGGCAAGGTGAGAATCTTACCTCAGGCGGCACTCAGTGGCCAGTTACCAGGGGCAGCAAAAAGCCACCTCTGGTAACTTAAAGAACCAAATTTCTGTTTTTTAAAATCTAAATTCGGCTCTTCTAGTGCAGCGAGTGCAATAGCGCTCACTGCTCTAGTGATGTGGCCCCTCCTCGACCTGCTCCAATGCTAAAAGTTGGAAGCACGGAGCGGGGGCGGAAGCAGCCCCTGGAACGCCCCATGTATACAGTTCTTTAAACTAAGGGCAAGGGCACACTGGCAGATTCAGAGAGATTTAGCCGCCTGGTGACTAATCACCTCTTCTTCTGGATGACAATCTCCCCAAACTGCCTTTCTCTGCCTTGTGCAATTTTCTCCCATTTTCATGAGCTTGTTCAGCTTTTGATAGATGCATTTGGAACGGGGAAAAAAACTCACATAGGTGGTTTAAAGAAACTCGCTTAAAAGATATATGTGTATTTGTGTTTTTTCACATTCAACATGCATTCAAAAAACACTGTGTAAGAGCCTTTAATGGTGTGGAGTTGCTTTATCTCCAAAACCACAAGGAGGATACAGTGAAGAGAGAGAGAGAAGTATTGGCAGATTTATCAATGGTCGAATTTCGAATTTATGTGAATATATTTTACTCTAATATATTCTAATGTACTCACAACTCAAATGGGAGGTTATTTAAGAAAAAATGTCATTGTCTAATATTCGGTCAAAGTTCTGACCTGAAAATTCAAATTGAATTGGAATTGATTTTTCCCTCCAAAAACAACTCAAATGTCAGGAAGGCAATAAACCTATTCAAATGATTCAACAGACCTCTGCCAATGACTTGTAAATGAATTGGGCAGGTTTTAGGTGGCGAAAGTTCAAATTAGAACTGTTTCTATGGTCGAGGTGTGATAAAACTCACGTTCAATTTGGAGGATTAAAATTTGAATGCATGAATTTGGACACCAAAAAAAATGTTGAAAATTTGAAAATGAATTAACTATTTGACCCTTAATAAATCTGCCCCAAAAAGTTATGTTAAAATGTGATATATTAGATATTGATAATAAAGACTGTTTGTATCTGTCTTGGTGTTAAAGGGGTGGTTCACCTTCAAGTTAACTTTTAGTATATTTTAGAAGGGCCAATTCTAAGAAACTTTTCAATTGGTCTTCATTATTTATTTTTCATAGTTGTTTAATGATTTGCAATTTTCTTTGCAGCTTTCAAATGGGGGGTCACTGACACCATCTAAAAGCAAATGCTCTGTAAGGCTACAAATGTATTGTTATTGCCACTTTTTATTACTTATCATTCTATTCAGGCCTCTCCTATTCATATTCCAGTCTCTTATTCAGATCAATGCAGGGTTGCTAGGGTAATTTGTACCCTAGAAACCAAATTGCTGACATTGCAAATTAGAGAACTGATGAATACAAAGCTAAATAACTCAAAAACCACAAACAATAAAAAATGAAAACCAATTGCAAATTGTCTCAGAATATCGCTCTCTACATTATACTAAAAGTTAACTCAAAGGAGAACAACCCCTTTAATATCTGTTGTTTATATATGATTGAAATAAAATTATATAATGCTGAAAACATTCAGTTGAAAGGAACGATTCACCCTTGACCCTTAGGTCACCCATTTCATTTAGCATAATTTTTCAAAAACTGCACAGTATTCTATTTAATACGATTATTTAATGAATCGTTAATTAAGATAGAAATGATCTGCTAGATAAGCCTGTATTGAGAACATCATACACTAAAGCCCTATTTAAAACTGGGTACCTTTGCATTATTCCCTATATTTTTGGAAAATAGCTGCATGCACATTTACAAGATTAATAACGTTTACTTTTTTGAGTTGAAAAATAAGATCTTTTGTATGTTTACTTAGCTATAAAATAAGAAAACTATAAACTATGTGAAAATAATCATGCTGCTAGATTTATACAAAATTTTTTCCAGAGATAAACAATTTTAGGGATTATAAGGACCACTCACATTTTAAATAGGAGATGAATAAATAAGAGAACCAAATTTCCTATAAGAAAATCTGCTATTTTCGTGTATTATTTTTTTTCATCATCTATTAAGCCAGAAATTAGTCCTCAAAGGGCACAGCGTCATTAAAAGGCATTTGGCTGCTGCCTCTAAACCCATTTAGAAAATGTGTCACTCATATCTCTGCTGACATTTCCACTTGCTAAACACTGGAATTGCAGCACATTGCACAGAGGAAGGAACAAGCGCTTAAACTTGACAGTGTGTTATCATCATGAAATATTCTTAGCTTTATTCCAACAGGGCTTTTTCCCTTTGTCCTTTATGGAAGCACTTATAGAGGGGGAAATGGTTAAGAACACAATGAAAAATGAAATCAATATGGTCATATTTGCTCCCATCGGCGAGTCTGTCCTTCTAAATCAATGACAGCAGTGTCAGACTTTACCCAGAGGCAAGGTTAAAGATACCAAAGTCCACAGTATTAATCTCTGAGGAAAAATAAAAATATTCTAATTAAAGTGTGCTGGAGCTGGTAATGATATAGCTGAGGGCAATGCTTGTAATATAACTCCAACAGAGGAAATATCATTCAATGGGCACATCCTTTCTTGCCATCAGCTAACTTGTTAGGCCAAAAGATAAAAGAAAGAAAGGAACAATTTAATGAACACAGGGACAATTTCAGAGAAGAAAAGCTATAGTTTCATTAGAATCAATGACTAGCGGTGTGTAAAGTCTCATGCAGTGTACTTGTACAGTGCTATGAAGGGCAGTGCTCAATATTGTATTACAAATAATGAAACTATACCTCTTAAATCATTCTACTGTACCTGAGGAGTATATAGTACATGCCTGGGCATTCTGTTTATCATAGGCAAACACTATTGGTTTAAAATAAGTCTAACACAAACTGAAGATTTTCTTATACTTTTTCCTGCTTCCATCATATATTGCCATCAAGAAGCTTATTGTTACTTTGAATACTAACAGGTAAACTTGGTCTATCAGGAGACAGGCCTGGAGTTACAGAAAAGAATGCTGATTGCAGTTCAGAAGCTTGAGATTGGTATTTTGAATAAGCTAAGACACTCATTTCTATTAGTAAGAAGGAAAAGGTAACCAATGGATTTTGGCAGAGGCCAAACCAAAAATTTCTCTGAAATAATTCACAGTTTTCTAATACACATATAGTTGCATGCACTGTACAACAGACTGCTGATTTATGCACTAACTGACAATATTTTACATTATTCTGAACACAGCTTAATTTTTTTTTTCATTTTGGATATTAGTGGGTTATTTTAAAATCTGAATGCTAAAAACTCGAAAAGTTTGATCTGAGCTGGAATGAGCTCAAATAGCATCAGAATTTAATCCGTAGCTCTGTAGCATCAGCTTATAATCACCTATTATAGGCCAACATCATTTGCTGCTTGATAATTTGTGATGACCCCTAAGCTTAGCTTCCCAACAGCTGCTCAGAGCACACTGAGCATGTGAGTGTCACAGACACTTTCCAAGATGGTGATCACCTGTGACGATTTTGAAGTTCTGGATCATTGCTGCTATCGAGAAACTGAAATGTTATGCTGGTGCAATAAGTTCAGTATGTAAAATATGGCATGTTTAGCCATATTCATTTTTAGGGTTTAGTTCACCTTTAAAAAAAAGTTCTTAAACTTGTGTTTGATGCAAAAAAAATATGTGTTGTGTAAAATCAAATGTAATCCCCTTTAGAAATCTCAGAAAAAGGTAATATCTTACATACAGATACCTTAGACAGTACATGGCAAGGTATTGTGTAAGAATAACAGATATAAGATTTAAGATAAAGTTAAAATATCTAGTTAAGATCTAGTTATGATAATTAGTTAATATTTAATTAGTTAATATTTTACCCATTTATTTTGCTTCTACAACATATACGATCAAGCTGTACCAAAATGTCTTTATAAATGATAGTTCTAATCAGGGGTGACCTTAAAAATAACAGGTGTCTGTACGCATTATCTGTGTCCATGAATTGGATTATGTTCATTTTTAACTAATTAGAAAGCAAGCTACTGTAGAAATGTGGTATGTTTAGTCACAGGCTCCCGTGACACTTGCTCTTTTAATTAATATATTTTTAGAATGTAAAAGGAACAATTTTCATGCAACCCAAATACCAGTTGGCTCCATAATTATAAAACGGAGACATGACATGAATACAGTACAATGACAAATTATATCAAGAGTATATCAGCTATTGCAGCATACTTTTAAAAAGAGCTGAGTTTCAAGCATAAGTTATGCTAGTTTGTTTCAGTTGATTGGAAATGTACTGCTTTAGTATTAAAGCAGACCTATTTTGTTTTGGATAGTCCTCTCTCTTATCAGATGCAGTGCAGAACCTGGCACTGAAAAATGTAAGACTTCATGCAGGAGTACACATTTAAAAATGTGGAATCTTTTAGCCCACATCCATTTCTCTTATTTGTTACACCTAGACCTTGTCCCATCCATTGAAAAGCTATCACTAAAGGTAAAACCTACTCCTTTTGGTGGTCTATGAATTAGGACTGTTTGGGCAAAATCAGATCAGTTTATAGTTATGTGAAAAAGGTCTATTCATCTACAGGTATTTGACCACTACACAGAACATTTGTAATGGGTTGATACACGACAGAGAACCATCCGAAGACCAGGCATCACACAATTTGGGGCAGATTTATCAAATTCACATGAATGATTCGAAGTTCAATAGAATTTTCAAAAAGGTTCGAATTCTCGAATGTTTTTGAAGACCACTTCGACCAGTGAATTTTGAAAATTCAATCGAATCGAATGATTCAAATAAATTCGAATAAAATTTCATTTGAATATTCGACTATTCGACAGTCGAAGTACTTCCTGTTTAAATTTTTATTCGACTGCCTACATCACCAGGTCAAAGCTACCGAATTGGGTTTTGTATATATTCGATCGTCTGACCAATCGAATTGCGGGAAAATTCTTCGAATTCAATATTCGAATTCGAAGGATTTTACTTCCCTGCCTATTCCCATCTATTCCCCTGGTCGAATTCGAGGGTTTTTTAACTCTCTAATTCGACCCTTAGTAATATATATATGGTTTGTATAATGTAGTTATTTTTAGGGAAAACATGGAGTAAGGGAATTACTTGTTTGTGGCAAGATGCACTTACCAATTTCAACAGGGGGTCCAGGTGCTCAAGCCCCAGACCTTCAGCTTGGGGAGGCAATACAAGATTTTCGAATTCCAATGGTTAGCTGTCACAGAAACTGGACTTCGCTCCAAAAATGCAAATTATGTATGGGAACATAATCACGTGCCCAGCAGGCACAAAATGCGTAAGGCCACTTTTTGAGATGATTCTTTTTGCACAATAAAACTTTTCTTATTTGCATCCATTTTTGGAGTCCAGTTTCTGTGACAGCTAACCATTGGAATTTGAATGGTTTGTATAATGTAATATTTAATTACAGAGGGCTAGTATAACTGGGAGGCTTTATAGTATACAAATGCACTGACAAAAATAATTGAAAATAACATTGTTATCCACCTTAGTTTCTTTTGAAATTGCTAAAAGGACAAAGTAATACACCTTTATGGCATTTTGTATCAACAACATCTAAACCTAAATCTGATTAACATGTATTATTTTTAACTAGTCTGCAAAGAGTAATAAATACCAGGCTGCAGCAGATAGTGGAGGGTTAACAATATACACACACATGATGAGGGTAGGATGTGGGCCATTAATGCAAAATAAATCATGTGCCGTGAAGGTAGTCATTTAAGTGAACTTAGGAGGGTCAACAATAAATTCCATAATAATTATCAATCAGATGAATCAATTGAATGTACCCAATCAAGATATTGAGGAACAAGAGAATAAGAGAATCAAGGGGATTGAGGGATTTAGGAAAGCATAAGAACAGAGGAGGCCTTCCAAGGAATTTTAGGGATAGTAGTAGATGCATAAAGCTCTTCAGAAGCAAATGATCTAGACAGGTCATTAGCCTTTCAAGTCTTGGAGACAGCATTGAAAGAAATTACAAAGTTGATATATTCAACAGTCTTATGAACTGTTGGAATTGTGATTGGTTCAGCAGGGCCCTAAAAAGATGGCGTTGCCTTAAAGTTCAGTTTAATTGGCAGCAATCCTCTTAAAGTAGGCAAAAGGGGTGAATATATAAGCTTTTAACAATATCTCAACCCTTACCAGTTTTCAACAGGGGTCAGAGTTGTCAACCTTTGGTAGATAATTATCAGTAGAAATTTTTCAGTCTCTGTTTAATTAACAGGAAATTATACTTCTCCAACAACCACAGTAAGGTTCAATCACCATTTTACAAAGACAGATTTTTAATGGAAGTAATAGTCTCAGTTTATATGAACAAGCAAAATGATAATTACTATAGTAGACCTCAGCGCAGAAATATATGGAGACTTTTAGGCAATTTGCAACTTAATTTATTTTTTATTATTCTTTGTGGTTTTTTTTTATTACTTCATAATTATAAATTCCTTTACTTTATTCAGAGCTTCAAAATACAAAATCAACAGTCAACAATGGGGTTTTTCCACATTCAATATTAACAAACAAAA
This sequence comes from Xenopus borealis, assembly GCA_024363595.1. NCBI lineage: Eukaryota > Metazoa > Chordata > Amphibia > Anura > Pipidae > Xenopus > Xenopus borealis. The sequence continues at coordinate 148,508,249 of CM044432.1, read as the reverse complement.
TATTGACCTGTTAATTGTTTATTTTTTTTCGATTATTGGATGTTTCTCAGGGTAGACAAAATGTAAACTTGTTACTAGGTCCCACCCTATAAATGAAGTATTGCATTGACAGACTGAAAAATGAATTGGAGAGCAACTGAACAGAGAGGTCATAACACAATAACATTAATGATCATCTAGCCTAAGGATTAATCTGCTTTTTCATTACTGACAAGTGCAATTAGTTTTATATCTACAATGATGTTTGTTGTATATATTTCTGAATATATTACATTTCTAGATTTAATTTATGTGTTCATATTCCTAAATATATTCAATGTTATTTAGAAGTAGTTATTTATAATTACATTATTATTATTATATTATTTATAAGCCGTGTTTGTTATTTAGTCTAGATGCATAACCTTACAATAATATGCATGCAAATGAAGCTGCTGTTTCCTTTCGTTATCTAATATAAAAGATCTTGTTGCAGTGAGCAGAAATCTATAGCTGATTTTATGATCTTTAGCAATCGCATTGGAATAAGCATAAATGCTAACAAGAATAAAGTTCTATATTTCAAAACAGCATTAATAACGCCTTTAGGGGTTTCTTGAAACACAAGGTATTTGTATATGAATACATAAACCAATCAAAGGTCAGCAATGTTAATGTTAAACACATAAAACATTAATTTGTTTAATGGATTAAAAATGTCAGTGGCTTATACTGCTGTAAATAACCCTTGCTGGTTTATTAAAATTTTAATGTAAGCAGCCAAGCAAAAGAAAAATATGTATTTTTTCATTTACATAGGAGGCTGGATACATTTTAAACCGATGCATATTTATTAATTGCCTTATCTCCAATCTATTATTTCGGTTATTACTTAATGGGATATCATTTACATTTAGATGAATCGTTTACTGTCTTACTACCTAGTTAATTGGTATAAAAGGGTATTTAAGAGTTAAATGAAAAAATAAATTCATACCCATCAATCATATTATTTTTCCCCCCAAACATCAGACACTGGATCCTAATTAAGAAGTAAACAGAGTTAATCACAACAGGGAGTGTAATCACAAAATATACCTCAATTCTAAGAAAAAAAATGCCATGCAAACCATTATTAAATAAACCATGATTGGCTTTGCATTTTATATAACTTTATAATAGAGAGCTCTAGCTTTACGAGAACAATATTCCAACTTTATTAAATCATTTATTTGACTTTAAAGGTCTTGCAAGTGCTGCAGAGAGATAGATATAACAGTGAAATGAGTAATTGCAGCAATTTATATTAATAGGCCTAGGGAATGAAAATTTGAGGAGGTGACTGTAGAAGGCAAAGCAGATTGGGTTTAATTATCAAAGCATTGTGGTTTTAATTTGTGCAATGGATGTGGTATTAATTTATACATAAATAAGGGCAAACTTAAACATATAGAGATTGTATTACCATTCTATTGCTGTCACTCACAGTTGAATATTCTTTGAACTCTATTTATGAAAATCTATTAATTTATGTATTTGATTGTAATATGAAATAATATATAAAAATAATATATTCTATATATTATACATAAGAATATATGCATTCTTTATTACACTATAATAAGTGTAATAATAAGTGTAAAACCCCCATCATTGCTTCACTGACCATTACATTGGCCATATATGGAAGCTTATTGAAAAATTCATAAATTTGAAGTTTGATAGAGTTTTTTTGTCCACATTTGAATAAATTCTAAAACTTACCAATCTCGAATGTGTGCTTTATATAAAAACTTGAATATAAAAAAATCTTTGTTGACTGAAAACTGAAAAAAAATTGTAAATTCATATTCTACTTATCGGTTTCTATGTGTTTACCATCTTTCAAAAGAATTTGAAACATTCTAAAAACTTGAATTTTGCATTTTGTCTGGGGCAACTCCCATTAATTTCTACAGGAATTCGCCAGTTTTTAGATGTTGAATTTTTACTTCTGGGTTTTTACATTTTTTGAGTTTTGAAAGCTCTCAATGGAATCTGTGAATTTTAGAGCAAAATGATGTAAAAAGTCAATTTTAAACCTTGATTAATCAGCCCCTTGTATTTGCACTCAATGGCTGTCAGTGTTTCTTGAAGTACACACAGTCCCACTGCAAATGAGAGCCATTGCAACAGTGAACTGAAATCTAAGCAAACATATTTCCAATATTTGTACATCAAAACGCTCCAGACCTTGAGGGTCATAACATTACATACTAGACATGGTGAGGGAGTGCAACATGTGATTGTAACCTGTATTGCCATGGTTGCTGGCAGATAGAAAAGGCGGATTTCTATACTGTAGAGGAAGCAGATTTGCTTCCTCTATAGTTATGCCACTTATAAAAGGGAGCCCATTGCCAAGTCAATAAAATCACATTTCATGACTCAACACCAAATGGAAGGAAACCTTGATGTGTTGCTATAAAGGCTATACTATGAAAGCAGCAAGTAAGTTGCAGGTAAAATGTAGTCCCTGTGTAAAATGTATTATGAAGCAATATAATTCTTAATGAATCAGATCAAAGTTGAGTGTAAGACTGGCCATACCAGGGATGACTTTGATGTAGTTGGCCAGCTTAGATATATTGCAACATATGGACAAACAATCCCTATTTTGTATAAAGGGTAAGGTATCTTTTAGTAGCTTAAAGGAACAGTAACACCAAAAAATTTAAGTGTTTTAAATATCATCATATCATTTAGTGTTGCCCTGCGCTGTTAAACCTGATCTATTTGCTTCAGAAACACTACTATAGTTCATATAAACAAGCTGCTAAGTAGCAATGGTGGGAATTGAAAAACGGCTATATGGCACAGGATAAGTAATGGATAACAGATAACATTATGTTCTACAGAGCTTATCTGCTATCTGACTTGAGCCTTTTCTCATTTGACTAGTTGTCCCCATGGCTAGACAGCAGCTTATTGATATAAACAATATTAGTGCTTCTGAAGCAAACAATGCAGTTTTACCAGTGCAGGGCAACACTGCATTATATTTTTATTTACTTTACTTTAAAACAATTTCATTTTTTGATGTTACTGGTCCTTTAAGGCACAACATGCCTCAATGTCCTAAATATATTGATAATGGGTTGAATGCAGAGGATCTCTTGTATTTGTCTGTATGAA
>CM044432.1:148458489-148468965 GCA_024363595.1 Xenopus borealis | reverse complement strand
CTGTCTGCTAAACTTTTTTTTATCAACTTTTGCCATTTTTCCCAGCTAGACATAGACCATCTTCCCATAATATAGATCTCTTTTTTTCTGCATGAAACCATTGACTAAACTTAAATGGTTTAAATTTCTTTCAGTCTTCTGATCACTTTTTCTCTTTAGTCAAGAAGACAAAAACATTCCTACGATCCAGAAAGTGATTCAGAAGTTAAATGTGTAACACCCTTGGGGTGCCTATTTCCATAAATGTATGTAGTCAGCTGAAGAGTCTCTTAAATATGAATTAGCAGGTTGAATTTTTCCAGGGCGAGCAACTCTACAGTCTTGTCTTCATTGTGATATTGTTCTTTTTCTTCCTGTCTCATAGCTGAAGCTTTGTGCAAAGAGAAAAAACAAAAGAATCTGTGTTTATTATTCCCTATAAATGTTAATCATGGCTTGAGAAGACAGCTAGAACTTTCTGTTTTGCCATGAAGACTTGTCACATTAAAATGAAAACAGCACTGGCATATGAGCCCTTTTGAGAGTTTATTACTATTTTAGAAAAATTTTATGTCCTTAAGTAAGGACATGTGTGTGTTTCACTCTGGCATATCCAACAGAGCATTGCTGCAACTCTGTCTGTTGATGCCTTGCAAAATAGTGGAGGTAAATGGTCTTCAGGCTATTTTCAGGCTATAAATTTATAATATTTCAGAGTTTTTGAAGAAATAGTGGTTCTAGCCAAGAACATCAACTTTACTGACAGATCACAGGCTTTTTTACATCACTTCACAGCAGTTTAACTTCAGTTTTGTTGGTGTTCTTTCAAAGGGATTAAACACAACACTAGAGAATCCTGTTTGGAGCACAATTGTTCTTAAAAAATCATCCTGTTGGATTTTGTAATAAAAGGTGCAAGCTTTACTACAGGTCTAACTACCTATAGCAACCAACGGGTTGGTAGAAAGCAACATCTTATTGGTAGCTATGACTGACTGCACTTGGACAACGTTCTGCCTTTTATTACTTATGTTTTGTAATAGCAGTTCTCCTTCCACTTAATACAAACTGTGAAGAACTTGCCTATGGTCTAGTGGGGTTTCGAGTGCCTTTGCTGATTTTCAGCTATATTTGGTGCAGGTCGTGTCGGACGTCATTGCTCTGGCATGAAATTCAAATATTTAAGGGCACAGGTGCCCAATGTAAAGGTCTATTCTTCAGTTCCTGGGAGTTTCTTCTGATTGTTCCTGATTTGCTCCTCACCCTGTCTGTCCTTGAACTTGTCTTGTCAGCTGCCTGTACAGACCATTGCTCATTTTATGTGACCTTGCCTATTCTCTTGCCTAATGATTCTGTATTGCTTCTCAAGATGGGTTAGACCCAGCCTGTTCCCAACCATGCTTATTGTTCTCTGCTCCAGTACTACATGCAGTTCCCTTGCTTGTACAGAACTCTCTCTCTGGTTCTCTTGTATTAAAACCTGGTGGCATCTGAGTAGGGGAGGGCTCCTCTTGAAGCGAAAGGAGGATGTTATACTGTAGGTTGAAGTCCAAGCTGTGCCTAGGACCTTGGGGTTTGTGGGTTTGGGATTCCAATCGTAACACAAACCCTTGTTCACAAGGTTCTTCTCTACAACTGCCACTATGATTCAACTTTCCATAGTGTCATGGCTACTCCTCATAAAGACTTCCACATTAGACTCTCCATGTGGAGTCCAAAGACTGGTGCTTTTCAAATTTATACCAGCAATTACCTATAACATCCCCAAACCTACAGGAACAATTCCTTCCCAGAGAGTGTAGGTTACATTTTTCACCAATGGTAAACTCTATAAACCCAACTACTGTAGTACTTCTGGAGCCTTTTTGCCATCTTATTAATGATTGGGGATTTTCTTTTGGCTTTTGTGGGTCCAGACTTTTGAGTGGACCATGTCTGTAGCCAACAAATCAGTAGACAAAAAATCCCAACATATTTCAAAATGACAATTTCAAAGGGAAAAGTTACAGAGCTTCTTAGCCTCTTTGTCTATCTTGGGACATACTTACTATTGGCCCCTTATTTCAACTGTGTCCTCTATTGGTCCCTTATTTCAGCTGTGCTTTCTCAGGGGAACTGGAGCCTCTATCATAACTTTACCCAGGAATCAATTTATCTCAAAATATCATGTTAAAGTGGCTCCCTTTAGGTTCAGTGGTTAACCATTACCACCTATGGCATTATGCTAGTATAGTTACCATCGAGACACTGCATCATTACTACAGAAAAAAAGGAAATAAATAAAATGTAAGAATTATTAGCTTGAAAGGAAATGAACTTGGACGGAAATGGCCTTTCCCTTAATTTTCAGAATTCTGGATATCTGGTTTCTGTATAAGAGATCCCACATACGTACAAAGCAATCACATCCCTACTGTGAAAAATAGCAAAACTTGTGAGGGATTTTTTGGTCAATGTCAACTTCTCAGATATTTTAAATGTGGAACAGTCATCATTCGTGAATCTTCATGAGTTCTATATAATTTTATGAATGTGGTCATCACTGTGTTGTTGTTTGGGAGTCACTGTGATGTCTATACAGATCTATTAAACTCATGTTGCCAGAGACAGGCTAAGCAGTTTATATAAAGCCTCTATCATTAAGTTAATGATTCTCTGTAAATTATTCTGAACACAGCCCAGATAATCCAGTAAATGGAGCATTAATATTGATGGATCAATCAACTAGCATTCTGTTGTAACCAAAGATAACACTGATTTCAGGTGTTGATGCTCCCTAATATAAAATGTTTATTAGAATTCATTTCTTATTGGATAGCCAGCGAGGCAATACATGTGAGGTCCCAGTTCTGACCTGCGCCTGAAAACAACTGGATTCTATCAGCAGGAAGCAAAATAGAAAAAAATAGGCATTGGTTATTGATGAGACCTGTCGTGTTGTATTTCAGATTGTAACATGTCATTTAAAGTCAGTATCTGATTTATTTCTCGTTTTATGAAAGCTCACGGCTTAAGTGCATACTGTGTTAGCTGTTGATCAAATAAACCCACAAAATGCATTTGCTGTCATGCTGAATTTCAATCCTTTCATTACTTAACTACAAAAAAGTAGGTGGTTGTAAACAAAAGTGCCACATCACAAGCTTAGATAAATGCTTCTAGATCATTTATTTTTATATTGTCCAAACTGCTAAGTCATGAAGAAACACATCAACACCTTTCAAGTGCTTATTGTAATCTCTCTTGGGCGCTGATACGTAAGGGTGTCTCTGCTTCAATTCCCAAGCAAAAACAAAACAGCAAGATTTAAAGAAAAGTCTAGAAACCAATTCACTCATATTTGAAATAAGCTGCAGTGATTTATAAAAAAGATTTATATTTGATGGCTTTTATTGCTACTAAGGAGGTTAGAGATGAGCAAATCTGGTCCGTGTCACTTCATCCAAATATTTGCGAAACTCTGAATGTGAGAATACACAAGTGAAATCCCTTGCAATTATTTTTGAATATATTTATTTAAAGAGTGCCACTAGGAGAGACAGAGCTGTATAATGTTACCCAAATCACACTAATCATTCCTACACATGGCAGACTTTATTGGAGCCAGTAGACTCATAGGCCTTTTGCTTGGTCAATGTGACTTACTGAGGCTGGGCCAAGAAGATGTCTTGGTAATGTCCAAAGTGACACCCCATGAAGAACTCAAAGATGTATCTTTGCTTATAACTTTCATTCCATCTTTTGTACCACAGATAACAGATAACATCTTTACATACCATGCACTTTTCAAGCAATATATTGCCCATCCCCTGCACCTGCCTTCCAATTTGTTGCCACCTCTTCAGAATCTAAACAACAAAGGTTCTGTCCAGCGGCCATTGAGTCACTGTTACACAACAAATATCACAACTAATAACACCTTTAAATAAAATTCAATTACCCCCTTTACATGTGGGTATTTTATATCTCCCTGCTGAGGAACAGCCCACTGATCTGAAAATAGCAGGTCTTTTAAGAACATGGTAAGAGTTTAATTGTAGTCAGGGTCTAACTGGACATGATATTTGTGACCATTTTAGCCTCAAATCTCCCTTTTTGGAAATAATGGATAGATGCAGTTTTGCATAAGATTAAAGTGGTAGTCCATATAAAAAACTAAATAATGCAAAATAAAAAAAACTATTATTTTGAACTGTGACCATTTTGTTTAACTATGCAAACAAAACATGGAATCCTCAACTAATATACCAAAGTGCTTTGGCTCTTTACTGAGGCAGCACATTGGTCCTGAGCCTAATCTGTATGTAAATCAGAAGAATTATTCATAGTCTTTTGACTAGTCCAAACAACAGGCGTAAACTTGTTCTATTTTTCCACTTGTTCATTTGGCTTTTTTTTTACAGTTATAAATTTCCATGGCATAATATAGTATATTGTGCATCCTCCAAAACAGTTATGTTGGATTTCTATTCTACATGCTGAAATCGCTGTTCCTTGGTGATAAAAGTAGCAAGAAGCATTAATGGGACTGTAATTTATTCAGGGAACTGGGTGATAAAACTGGCAATGCACATGCAGGTCTGACTTTATTCCTGCATTTATAAGGTGAAACCCAATAACAATTACTGGAATATGTACCCTTGGGAAATTGTTTCTTTGGCTACTTTTTGGAATTAATGTGCAAGATTTATTTACCTTTCATAAGCCTCATACAGCAGTATGTGTACTTCATCTGAAAAAGGAGTAGGAGGTCACATTTGATGAGCCATCGGTTCAATCTATGTGAGTTACAATGTATATTATGCATAAGTAGGCAGCAGTATGGTATGGCTTATATTAAACTGTGCTTTTTCCTGTGCCCAAAGTGGTGTAGTGCATTACTAATAAATCAGTTATGGGGGTTAGTTATGTACATAATTTCAAGATTATGGCCAGAATGTATCTTTATATACTATATATTCATGTTTTCCATCTGAATAGTGCACAGCTATTGTAAGTATTTTCTGTAGTCAAATAGAAGTGATCTGTAAGTATTTTAAATCTCTAATAAATTATGGTAACAATGTAGTAATTTAAAGATAACAATATATGTATAATAATACATAGTGATGGGCGAATCTGACAAATCTGATCAAATTCTTGACCCACTCACAGAGAAAATATCTTTATACCCAGACACCTTGCATATGTATTTAGCAGACACATAGATTGCCCTCCTTAGCACAGTGGAGAAATGTGGGCAGTTCTCAGGCCTTAAAATAAACTAGGACAAATCCCTCCTATTTCCCATAGATCATGAGGTCCTCTCTGACCTCCCCTCAAATGCCCCCTTAAAGTGGGTTCAGGGATTTAAATACCTTGGGGTTCGCATACACTCTGACCCCTCACAATACATACAGAACAACCCCATAATCTCAAAACTTGACTCCAACCTTCAAATCTGGGCAAGCCTCCTCCTCACCCTTTACACCCTAAGACAGCCTTTCTAATGCTGCCCCCTCCCCCTTGGAATGTCAACTACTAAAGCTACCAGGAGGGGCTGTTTTGCCTCCCCTTGTAACTTGCAGGCTACTTGAGTAACTTGAGTTCTTCAACTCACCTCATGGCAGCACACCCCTGGGATGAATAAACCTTATCAAGATAGTATATCTCCCCAAATGCTCCAATCCAAATCCCCAAAGCTATGCAAGTCTCCCCTTTCTATGGAACCAGGAAGTTCCAAGAATTGCCTGGGAGAAGCTGGCGGCTGACAAAGAGGATGAAGGCCTAGCCTTACCCAACTTCCAGCTATGCTACCTGACATAAATATAGTACCTGCATTTGTGGTGCCACCCTGAACCATTCAACCCCAATATGGCACTGCAAGCCAACATAGTGGGATCACTAGAAGGATTAAAAAATCTACCCTACTGTACACTTTCTGATGTGGGTAACTCACCATCACCACACCCCATAAAACCTGGACCCAAACAAAAGACACCATCCATCTCAACTCCTACCTGCTGTTGTAGGACAACTCCCACCTCCTCCCATTTCCTCTACTGACCAAGACATAATTAACACCTGGGTAATCTCTTGCAGGATAACACTATTCAGGCTCTACCATAATCTGTTGAAAACTCACTTCACAAGCATGATAGCAAGCAAATATCCCTGGCCTAGGTTGACTGAAGCCCCAGAGACCATGTATACCAGCTTTATAGCTATGAGAGATAGATTAAGCCTTGTGGCTTCTTGAACTGAAGAAGCCACTCAGATGAATGGTGAAATGTTTTCAAGAAAAACTCTAAATATCCAGTTGCCTTTAACTTAATTTTACTAGATACTACATCTACATGTAGATACTAGATACCTCTTTTAAAAAAAAGTACTGTTTCTTCTTGGAATGGACCCCTATGATAGATAAAACAGAATTTTACCCCTGAGCCCTTACTAGAAAAAATGTCCCTTTTCTTAATTTCAGCTAGATTCATCAGGGGTAAACATAAATATCTTTATGTTAAACTAATTAACGTGTTTAAAATGGTGGCCCTCATTGAGTTCACTCGGAAAATTTCACCATTTGTCATGCTAGCCAACTTCTGAAGACTCATGCATATTGATTTCTTTTGTGTTCCTTTTACAACAGCTTTATAATGAAGTATTAGGAAGCTCTGTATGTGTGTGCTTCTTTTTAATGAGAATTTAATTTGGTGAAAGAAAAGAAACATATTCCTTTAAAAATTCATTTTGGATAATTTACTATTTGAAAGTGAGAATTTTTATGTTAGATACAGGGTTACCAAAAACACACAACATATTCAGCTTTTTGCAGTTGCTCAAACGAGAGCTAAAATAGCTGATTATAAATATCTATTGTGTGGAGTTTGATTGAACACTGACAGACACTGAAGTACACCCTTTAATGTATCTGTGAAGCCATAAAGGTTATTTATCTGAAAAGCTGAATATTAAACTGGCAACATTTGTGTTTAAAGTACTGCCTTTGCTCCTAGGCAACTTGCTTTATACTGTATGGTTTTCTTTTACTCTTTGTCCTCTATGTACTCTATTAAACTGGCATACTTTTATTTTATTTATTTATTTTAAACTGTATTTTATACATTTCTCTTAAAAAAAGGGGATACAGAAAAAAAACAAAGAATAAAAGGTAAAGGACAGGGAAATAACACACTTTGATATCCGGAGAAATATTACATTCCATACATAAATTCAAAATAAATACACTCTGGTTAGCATATCATGACCACAGCTTGACAATTCCTACTACAATACCTGCATGTTACCTACTTGCATTCTCTTCTCCTCATAGCCTTCTCTTCTACCCTAATCTTATACTGATGAGTCTGTAAATCTGTGCCAGGGAGACCAAATCTTCCAATATGCTTCACTATTGTTATTATATATATGGTAATTCCTCTATCTGTCTTACTTCCTCCACAGATCTCTTCCACTGATCAAGTGTTGGCGAATCCTTAGACTTCCAATTTCTCAGAATAAGGATTTTGGCCACTTGAATTAATTGAAAAGTAAGTGGGTCTTCCATCAGCTTATAGTTCTCTAAATTCAAGTTCAAAAGTAATACTGCATGTTCTTCCACCAGAATTTTAATATATGTTATATTATATATGCTTTCTAAAACTTCAGCCCAGTATTTTCAAAATTATCCATATATGAATATAGGACTCTACGCTCTCATTACATCTTCAACACATGTTGGATTTATGTGGGTACATCCTTTTAAGCTTTTCTGGTGTATAATACCATCTAGTAACCATCTTATATATTGCTTCTTTTACTCCCACAGCCTTTGTCATCTCTTTAGCGGTATTTAAATATCTTTATTCAAGTCTGTACAAAAGGGGAAAATCTGGAATTATTCTCTATTTAATAACAAGTTATACATTTTTGATAATGGTTTAGTGAATTCTTGTCCTTTCTCAAGTATTTGTTTCCACTGCATCAAGGGTCTATCCCACTTCCTGTCTCTATACATTTTTTATAAAGTAATGCAATTGATAATATCCCCACAGATCTCTGGGATGATTCCCCCATCTTCTTTGGGATCACCCTACCTCCTCTAACCATATCCTGAATTCTGGTTGGTCTGTCATCCCAGAATTCCCACCTAGCGAATGCCCCTCTTTCCAGACTTGGTGGAAAGTTAGGGTTCTGTCTTAATTGTTGTAACACATACGGGGCGCTAGTTAAATGCATAGCAATTTTATTCTTATGCCAAACTTTAAGAGTCGACCTGATTAATGGATATTGTAATAACTTTTATTTTATTTTTAATATTTAATATGTTGTGAAACATATACCTGCTGTCATTTTTAGTGAATTATTAGTGATGTACTGTATATGGGAAAAATTTAGATTATCTTTGCTACAGAATACAGAATCGATAAACTGAGAACAATTTCACCAATCTGCAATTGTCTAGAGGCAGAACATGGCTGGGATAATTTGGGTTTTATTCCTACAGTAATATTTCCAGCATTCCTTAGACCCAATGAGTGTTTGAGCTTCAGGTTATGGGATCACACTGAAAGCTGAAAGCTGTTGTAGCTTATTTTATTAACCTCAAAATTTTCTGGTCGAGTTCTTAAAGGGGAAACATACATTTTTTCAAGATTTATTATGCTCTAAAGCTGCTAAAAATCCAGCAATACTCCAGACTCCAAATCTGAAAATATTCCAGCTAGAACTGTCAAAATCATGTAGAAGTCAACTGCAGATGGTCTCTTTAATAATTGGAACATGTTTACCTTCAAGATTCTTTAACTAAATTAAAGTTTTTGGGGCAACAATTCAATAAAATAGTGTTTTCGGAGCGTTAATTTGAAAAGGTTGCATGCTGCAAATTAATGTTCAATTTTGTTAAACCAATTCTTTTGAAAAGTTTTATTGGTAAATTGAACGGATTCATGTTTGGTAATTTGGTTGAATTTTCTTTTAATAAAGTGAAAAAAAGTTGAGTTTTAGTAAATAACCCCCTTAATGTTTAGGGTCTTAGGGTTGCCATCTCTCTGGTTTTGACTACGGCCGCCCCGTTTTCAGAACCACCTGAACTGTCTTCCCACTTTTCCATATGAGGAAAACTGGTCAGGATTTTGGCATCACTGCTCAGCCCCTGACGTCAATACTCTACCCCAGCGAAGTCACAGACACACCACCCTGTGACGTCAGCTACCACCCCCCTTTCCGAACAGGGCACAGGAAAATGTAGCAACCCTTTTGTACATTGTTCATGTAACGTAATCCCCTGTGCCTTCCACAACAGTATAGACAGGGATGTTTCTGGGGTTCTCGTCTCCTAAGGCAGCCTTTCAGATGCCCCCCCTCACACCAAATTGCTAGTGCAGGGAGAGCAATTTGTTTGCGAATTCGTGAAACAGGAATTTTGATGCATTTACCACCCATCTATTGAATTGGTCATTTGGCAAGCAGTAAATTGAGGCTGCCGAATTTGAGAGGGAATTTTCGTGGCCGCTCAGCAAATTTCTTCGCCGGACGAGAAACGCAGAAATTTGCCCGCTAATTTGCGGCTGCAGAATAAATTCGGCCATCACTATTCATAATCTTACACAATCCCGTTTAGGCTGCTGTGCAGATTGAAATTTAATCAGTATAAAGGTACTTGACATACAAATATATAACAGCAGGCAATGACAAATAATTTTGATTAGTGAGTTGCAACTGCTCACAAGCAGAATCTAGTACTGTAGGTAGCTGGGCTGCTCATTTGATCAGTCCAGTGTCATAACAAGCTCTCACAAAAGACTATCAAGCTAATATTATATGTTTATGAAATCAAATATAAGCTGAAACAAAAAAGAAAAAATAAATACTGCAGAATAACAGCACAACATCACTGTTTGTTTGACGGGCTGATAGAAGATAGTTTAAATATAGCTTCCTGCTGCTCAGATGAGTTGGAGTTTTTTAACCGACAGACAGAGGAATTTCAATAAATCCCTTCCTTCCTGCAGGTTGAAGCAGTGAGTCATATGACAGAAATGACATCACTTAGAACAGATTCTAGCTGATGACATCACTAACAAGGATATAATACACAAAAACCATTAATAACCTGTAAATTATATCCTTAGTGATGTCAACAGTTGTAAAAAGAGCTTAGTGATGTCATTTTTGTCACATGACTCCCTAAAACGTGTGTATTAGGGAGATATATTTCAAAACGAAAAATGCTGGCAAGCACTCTAAGTTCCACTCGTAGGGTAAAACCATCAAAGTTTATTTCAGCAGATTAAAAGTGATAGGCACCATGATTACATATCTTTGATACGAAATGCATCAGGACTACAACGTTTCTTTTAATCTGCTGAAATAAACTTTGATGGCTTGCCAGCATTTTTTGTTTTGGAGCGCACATCACCCACAGCTACTGGTTCGGGGCAATGCACCCGGGCACTCTCTTTTCCTGGTGAGTGCGTATTTTCCCAAATCCTCTATTTCTCTATTATAGACTGTCAT
>CM044432.1:148423571-148447410 GCA_024363595.1 Xenopus borealis | reverse complement strand
TGTGCCATGTGTTATTCAGTATATTCTACCAAAAAAACCTGCTCCATATAGTGAATAAATGTTGTGGAAATTCTCAGCCCATTTTTGTCATTTTTGACATTATACTTATGTGAGAAACGCAGCAGATGGCATGACCACAATGGTCATATAAAGATGCCTCTTGGCCCACAGAACCATACTCGTGATACTAGAAAATGGTGGTTTAGGGCAATAGGCGAGTCCAAATCTAGACTGAATTTGAATAATAGACAGTGGTTAATAATGTAGCATTGAACTGAATCAAAGCTGATATCTAGTGTACAAATGGCATCTAGCCCTCATTCAGTTCTTATAAGTAGACAAACAATCTGCAAGAGAATTTGTCATAAGGGGTTATGGGTTAAAGGAATCTTTTAAAGATGTGATTAAAAAGAATTATAAAAAATAAAAAAAACAGAATAAATGACGATTTTCCTTAATGTTAGCATGGAGATTGCCCTGATTTAGCCCAGCAGAAAAAAAAACATTCCGAACAGGCAAGATCTCACATTGTGGGAAAGGTTAGTAGAATCTAATAACAATCCACCTTCACTATTTCTGCACTTCTTATAACTTTGGTCATTGAAGACTATTTCTTTTAAAATAAATGTCAGTTTCTGTTGCAGCACAATAAGAAGAAAGGAGAGCTGACCTTTAGTAAGCAAAATGGGTCTGTGAGCTTTCCGTGCTTTGTAGCTAAGAGGCTAGTTGTGATCTTATCTCATAAACCGGTGGGTTCTCTATCTGTAACTGAGTACAATACGGGAAATCATTTTGTTTCCTTTACCCATGAGATGAAGGTCTATTAAAAGTTCATATGCAAAACTAACAAAGCATGAGATCATTAGCAACTAGAAGAGAGAACTACATTTTGCATTCTTTCAACAAGTACAGTATATTTGTTTCCCATAAAGAAATCTGTAGTGAGAACCCAAACACAAAGGTCATGATAACAGAGCTAAGCCACATGTTTGCTGGTTTAGTAAACATAATTGTGCATGTTAAGTACAATAGCATTATATTTCATATTCAAAGTATGTAATACTCTAAAGGCTAAAGCCAAATTCCCCAGTCCAAAAAACTGCTAAAAGGCTTATAATATGGTCCAACTTTCAGAGGTTCTGGTTTTGGCCTGAAAGGATGTAAATACTCACCTTTTGAAAGGCAAGAGTGGCTGGTTTTAACCAGATGACATTGCAGGGCCTATGTCTGCATACATGTCAGTAGAGAGGTTTTCTGAGGATTTTTTAAAGTTTCAAGTCCAACATTTGAACAGAGCACCCCTCAGGTGCATTACAAGTGTGTATGGATTTGTTCTTTCTGCACTAAAAGAGCTGAATATAAAGTTAAAACATGGAAATGTGGGTCTTAACTCATGACAAAATGCCCCTGACCTCTCTTAGATCATAACAAGGTTACACATTTATAAAGATTTATTTACAGATTAATAGGAGGTTGCCCCAAGTCATACCCTAAATCACCTTCAGTTGAACCTCTAGGAGTTACATACATAGAAAAAAGAATTGCATTTAATGCTAAAGTAGTGTAGCCACCAAGCTTTGCACATCTCTTCAACCGGACACACTAATAAGGAGGAATACTGTAAACCATTGCATCTCCATTCAAGCCTTTAGTGCTGGCTTTAGGGTGTATCCCATTTAAAGGAATGCTATACTGCTATATACAACAGTTAAGTTAGATGGCCCCTTTTTTCAGTTTCTTTGCATTTTGACCCTAACTTGTACTACTGTCAGAAGGAGAAATTGTTACTCTGGAGACAAATCTCCTGTTTTAACTACAGTTAAGAGATGTATATTTCATGTGCAACTGTGTGATCAAAGTGCATCCAAGTGGAAATCTTACTTTGAGTGAAGTTGTTAAATGGTAAAGCATTGAGCAGGGAAAGTGTTAAGATAATAATGATAACCTCATAAAACTGCTTCTGAAAAGAGAAAAAATGGCTTTTCCACTACTGAGAGTGGGATATATCGCAGTAATAACACAACTACAACCAGGTTTCAAATCAATAAATTCAGTTTATGCTAGTGTGTACCTTCCAAATCCTTGTTATGATCCATCCATATATTTTTGTTTTATACCTTGCTTCTAGGAAATTCATTTTATCATATGCCTCAGATATGCAGTTAAACCAAGAATAAAGCAAGTGGGGGTGATTACAGCTGCTTTATAACAACTGTTATTAATTCCATTTTACAACACGGGTTCAAGTCAGTTTGGTGTAATGCCAGGAAAACTTTATTATTGATTGCAGGCATGGGATCTGGTATCCAGAAAGAGCTGCATTACAGAATGGCTGTCTCCTATAGACACCATTTTGTCAAAATAATCTGAAGATTATTTCATTTTCCTCTAATAAAACACTACCTTGTACTTGATCCAAAATAATATATAAAGAATCCTTATTGGAAGCAAAACCAACCATTGGATTTATTTACTGTTTACATGATTTTCTTGTAGAAGATCCAAATTAAGAAAAGGTTCATTATCTGGAAAATCCCACATCCTATGCATTCTGGATAACATGTCTCACACCTGTTTTATGTACTCACACTCTGGATAGCCTTACTAACAGAAGAGATACATTGCCCGAGTGAAATTACCCAAATCAGATTTCTGTTCAGTTTCTAACTTAACTACTAAGTATGCTTGTAGTATACTTCATCGATCTTATTAATAAAAGTAACCAATAGTAATGAGCAAAATTGCCTTTGTTTGCTTTGTGGAACTTTCACAAATTGATGCATAATGCTTTGAGGTAATGGGCATTTTTGTGCCAAATGCATTCGAGCCAATGGGTGTTTTTATTTCATGAAATTGTCATATTTCTTGTGTTTTTTTCCCTGCACCAAATATTTATTTTTCTGCCGATTTGCATTTTTGTTCTTCCCATGCCAAAAACTGCAATTTTTAGGCAAAAAAATCACTCTTCCTAAGTTACCTAATTTTCTATATTGTTTAATTACATTGCATCATAATTGGATTAAATTACATCATAAAATCTTCATAAATAGTTGTACTAAGACTCAACAGCACCCTATTTTTTGGACAATATGCACCATCACTGTACTGTATCTGATGGTTTGGAAGATAATGGTGAGAAGCAATCTCATTAATGATTGGAGAGATTATGGCAGCAGGTATAAGTCTTATATTTTTTGGAGCTATTAAATGTGTGTCTGAAAGACATGGTGCTTTTAAACACACATTCTTCATGCCCAGTTTACGTCCATTATTTCTTTTAGTTGAATATGTGAGTATGGATTGCATTGATGAGCTATACAGAAGAAATATTTCTAAGAACACCAGCATGAACTGCTTTTAAAATATTCCTCAAACCAGAAAAAATGAGGATGTGTAATAATACATACGAATAAATATTCAAATATTATTGTACATACAATGTAAAAGCTGTTACAAATTTGCATATTAAACACTTTTTAAATGACTCATTGCAAACCATTCTTCGTTTAAGTGGCAAATAACTATGGATGCACCAAATCCACTATTTTGAATTCGGCCAAACCCCTGAATCCGTTGTGAAAGATTTACCGAATACCGAATCGAAGCTGAACATTAATTTGCATATGCAAATTAGTGAGAGGAAGGGTAAAAAATGTTGTACTTCTTTGTTTTGTGACGAAAAGTCACATGATTTTAAGGATTCAGATTTGGTTTTGCCAGGCACAAGGATTCAGCCGATTCGGTGCTTCCCTACAAATAACTCCTGACATCCACCACAAACTGTTAGAATATTTTCAACTCTTCTTACATTAAACAAAGGCAGATCATACCTCCCTCGCCTTTTTAATAGATAGCTCGTAATTGACTTCCTCAAAAAGGTCTAAGATACATGAATTCTTAAACAATACCTCAGATGACTCTTTCCCACAGCAATCATAAATGTATAGATAGAATGATGTGCTGCAATAGACTGGACTGAGGCTGGACCCAAATCTAAAACTATACAAAAAATGTGATATTGGTTAAATACTCCTTACACACTGTTCCACTAAGTGCATGTTAGGTACTCTAGATTATATATTTTGGAATTGCTCTAGTCTTAGCACTTTCTGGATGCTATATTTACTTTACTAAATCTACTTACTTCTTTCCTTCTCCAAAAAGCATTCTTTACCTTACTCCTGGGACAACAATTTCCTAAACTCTCTAAACAATCTTAGGCCTCGGTCAATCTGATCCATATGGACATTCTTAGGCCTCTCTAATCCACTACCTTTATCCAATCTCTTTACTTACAACTTGAAAGAAGCCCTGGATTCAACTCATTTAAAACTCTTTAGCTCAGTGATCTATGTACTGTAATTCTTAAGCAACACCTGATTCTCAATTTACTTTCTTTCACCATTAGAACTTGACAACTACATTATTCCCTAACTCATTGTTTGGCGGGCAGTTGTGTGAATTATTATTGGTATTCTTACATTTAAAGGAAAACTATACCCCCCCCCCCCCCACAATGTAGGTCTGTAAAAAAGATATTGCATAAAACAACTCATATGTAAAGCCCTGCTTCATGTAAATAAACAATTTTCATAATATACTTTTTAGTAGCATGTGGCATTGGGTAATCATACAGTAAATAGAAAATTGCCATTTTTAAAAAATAAGGACAGCCTCCTGGGATCGTATGATTCAACAGTGCACAAAGTATTCAAAACAAACTATAAAGTTAGCCAATTAACAGACCAGGTTGGTAAGACTCTTTAATATGCCACTTAATTTGATATAAACTGTTGATCCAAACTGTTGTTGCTCAAATATTAATTTTCAGGGTATAGTTTTCCTTTAATATTCTTTGACACCAAAAATGTCAGTGTTTATTGCTGTATGCTTGTGTTTAAAAACTGAAATAAAATTTGTTACAAAAAAATATGAATAATAAATAATAGCAACATCTGTGGATTTATGTGACTATATCCAACAGCAGTGCTTCCTAAATTTTTACAGAATGTGGTATTCAAATGTCCAAATACATTAAATAGGAGTTATTTGATTTGCTGCAATGGTATTTTATTTAAAACATTTTTTCTCTGTATTTTTCTTTGTATAATTTACAATTTCCATTAAAAAAAATGGCACTGTCTGGCAGTTAGACTTTTATCTATCCTTTTTATTTGTAATTGGCACTAATACAAAGACATAGTAAATACTTTGTTCCTTGTTTCTGCTCAAATGATTGTTAAACAATAAACAAGCCAATGTGCTCGCTAATAATAACAAGACTTTGTGCTAGCTGCAAATATCAGATCAACGGGTGATGGATTTGGCAGCTCATTATTTTTTGCAGTTTTCTGATGTTTGTTCTATATGTTTTTTCCCTGTGTCTTCTAATTGTCTTCAATTAATACATTGTGCCCTTGTTTAATGTGCATGGACATTAATAGAGGAATGGGTATTGTGAAGAAATAGGTTTGACTTGTGCTTATTTTTCTATCTAAGGGCTAATTTTCCAGATGGAGAAACACTTGAATTCTTCTCCAAGCCCCACAACAATATAACAAGTCCAGCTGGTGCGATCTAACAAAAACATCAACTCAAAGCCCTGTTTGTTTTTTTACCACCCATAGTGGGGAAGACAACCGTGTACAATCATTACTATAAGGATTATTGCTGAGTGCCACTTGGCCTAAGGGATATTCATTATAAATTCTTCCTACATAACTCACAAGGGCATTTCATCCAATGTCATTTTGAAGAGAAATGTCCACTCTAAGGGCAGGATCATGTTTGTGATTTCAGCACAGCAGTTTTATCTCTCTGACAGTTGTATTAAATAATATTTGTGTTGTGGTGCAATTGTAATTTACACAGGTGCCTACTGCTATATCCGTCATCTTACATCAAGTTAGTTTGTAGGTAGAAAACACACATTCATGTAAGATGTGTCTGAATGTTGTGAATATAAATGTCTTGTAAAGTCTTTTTCAGATGATTGTCTAAGTGCTATTACTGGTCACTATTAAAACTTTTTCTTCACCCTATCTCTACCCTATTCTACCCATTTTGTCCAGTCTGGTCTCTTACTGTATTTGTAAAATATTTTTTATTGATTTCTGTTAGGATGGGGGTACAGAAAAGAAAAATGGGGGAGGGGAAAGAGAAACAGAAGCACATAACATATAATTCTGGTTTCATTTCTTTTGAGTTTACATAAATTTATAGCATTTCCATGAACGTATTAGAACAGAGGGCTCTTGAAAGTATGTTAGGTCTATATTCTTGTTATCAGAGTGAGAAGCATAGAACAAACAATGAGGGGGGCTTCCACACCCGATGGTGCTTATATTCAGTTGAATCCCTGAAAAGGAATTACCTTAGTCATTTATCTCTGAAATTAGAATGCTGTTTACCTGAAAAAGTGGATAGTTCCTAAAATTTAGCTATTTCATTGACCTTTCCTGTCCATTTCCTAGTGGTCGGGGAATAGGGGATTTACAAAGCCTTGGGATAAGTATCTTAGCTGTATTAAGTAGGTGTCTTTCCAAAGTGGTGTCAGGGAGCCCCTCTGTATTTTCTACATCTCAAAACACGGGCAGGGGAGTCAGATAACTTTCTGCCCAGTATCTGTGAATATTGCTGCAAAATTATTGGCCAGTAACCTGCCAGGCTGGGACACACCCAGAACATATGGAGAAAGGTGCTGACTCTGGCATTACACCTCCAACAGATATTGCTTGCAGCTGGATAGATTTGGTTCAATCTATGAGGTGTTCAATACCATCTGCTTAGAATTTTATCATTTAGTTTTTAGATCTTACAACATCTAGAGCTAAACATTGTTAGTTATCTCTCGTCAATGTATTTCCAACCCTAGGTCTCATTCCCAAGCCTTTATATAAGACTATTATTTCTTCTCACCTGTTGTGCCTAGCAAATCATAAATAAGAGAGATCATATGTTTTGGAGGGGTAGTGCTGTTGCATAGACTTTCAAATGGTTTAAGGTGTCATCCCAACTTGCCTTTGCCCCCTAGGTACTTGTAGAAATGTTTGAGCTGATAGTAATGCAGATCTTGAAGAACCTTATTGGGCCTGGCCTGCCTGATTAAGTCTAAGTCAGCAAGCTGTCCTTTCTCAATTACATGCGTGAATTGTAACTGACCTTTAGCCACTCTTTAAAAGCTTTGGGTCAGAGAGCAGAGGGAAATGATGGGTTGTTTTTGATAGGTAAGAGTGGAGATTGAAAAGTCCTTACTTTGGGGCATCCTTTCACCAGATCCCAAGTTGCCATTGTACATTTCAGTAATGAATGTGAGTTACAGTATGTAATATCCTCTTGTGGATCCTGTCTATCCATGGCAAGTGAATTAGACGTGTGGCTGTAGATTGTTGCTCAATTTCCACCCAACCTTTGTTATCTAGATGGTGGGACCAGTCAATTATCCTGGTAAGTAATACTGCCTTTAGGTATAGGGCACAGTCTGGGAGGGCTAAACTGCCTTCAACCTTCCTCTAGAAAAGTGGTCCCTTACTGTAAAATAAAAGATTTGCCTTCCAGCTCCAGTGGCAACACATCTGCCAGGAATTCATCTGAACCGCCTTTTTGGTCTTTTTCTTCTTTAAAGGAAAGACCAAAGCTAAAATACAAATAAAGCTCTATGTATTGCCTCTTCCACTAAAGTTTTATAATAGAAAAATATCATTTTGAAAGAATAACCAAAATGCATTCTCAGTCCTAAGACTCAAGGAAAATAATGGGACAAAAAAGCCTTCTAAATCTTTCCATGGAAGTAATCAAGTTCTTTCCTAGCCCAGAGGCTAAATGTTGAATAAGCAGCAGAAATTCTGATGTTGTATGGGTGCTGCTTAGCGATACGGTTTAAACATTATTTAATTTTTTAAACAATTACTACAATTGTTACTGAAGTATAGCAGCAAAACAATATGTTGGTGTAAAATGTATTTCTCCTGCTGAAATGTGAATGCTATTTTTTATGTATCAGACAAAGGATTTTATGAAGGCAACAACTAATTTGCCTCAGCATGATGCATGCCCTGTACTGCTGATTGCAAAAGAAAGTGTACTTGATAGTGTGCATTTCAATTCTCCAGGATATAAATGTATTCCTTATCTCTAACCATATAGTAATACCACACATTTTGTTATATCTATATTTTTCAGAACAGTTCTGACGTGAGATATCAGGCTGGGGAGTGCTGTGAAAGATTTATTTTGTTTGAACCGAGAGAGTGATATAAAGCAGAAAGACAAACGCAGCAATACTAAGCCTCTGAAGGGCCACCCGATAGGAGAACACGAAAACACTGTAGGCTGGTTTCCATACCTTACAGACCCTTAAAAAAGAGAGCTTGGATATACATTAGAAAGATGTTTTTATATGCGAGTTAAAAATTTACATCTGTGAGTACCCACCTAGAAATCCAATAGAGGAAAACTATACCCCCCTGACAATGTGGTATGTGCCATTGGGTCATCCTAAATAGAAAATATCCATTTTAAAAAATAAGGACAGCCTCCTGGGATCGTATGATTCAACGGTGCACACAAACATACCAAACAAACTATAAAGTTAGGTCACATGAACCAATTAACAGACAGAGTTGTGTCTTTTGCTTGAACACTTCTTCCTGTTACAGTTAGAGTTGAAATATTTCTGGTCAGGTGATCTCTGAGGCAGCACACAGACCATCACCAAATGGTGGTTCAAGGCAAGAAATGTAAAAGGGCAATATTTACTTAAATATATATTCCAGCTTGGTAAGATTATTTAATATGCCACTTAATATGATGTAAACTACCTGTTTCTCAGGTATTCATTTGGGGGGGGGGTATAGTTATCCTTTAAGGAAAATTTAAAAATCTTTCTATATACTACATAAGGTGGTGGCAAGAACTACAAGGGTTTACACATAGTGGTGGAGCAATTTAACCTTAACTTTGAGCACAAAAGTGGTGCTGTCTGAAGCAATATTACCCTATATTTCTGTTTGTTGGTCATGTGCCTATGGAGCGGCTCTGTCAACAGGGAGCCAGCTTTTCCTTTTATGTCAGTGCATCTTAATTAATCTCCCAGTCTCCCCAACATCTACTTTTTAGATCAGTGCTGTCCAACTTCTGTGTTACTGAGGGCCTACATAATGGAGGTCCAGTAATGGAAGGTGGTCTTGACCCACACCCTGTTTTTAAACCACACCTACTTTAAACTACACCCATGTCACCACAAGACCATGTCCAAATTAATTGTTTGTGGTAGCCCACCAAAAAAACCAAATGGTTGGTGCTCACTGCAGGGATATACCTTATCACTATGTGAAAAAGGTTGTCATATTAAGACATACCCTTAGGTGTGAACAATACAGGGGATTAGTCTGAATTTGAGTCGTAAACAATGCAGTGGCCAGTTAATCTCTTTAGTGACACCATTTAAAGCTTACACCTGGTAAGCAAGCACAGCAGGTAGGGGCCACAGAAGGGGGGGGGTTCCCGCAGGCCACAAAAATGGTGTGGTTTAGTTTTGAATAGAAATTCAAGTGATTGCTAGTTTGGTAGCCATGGGGATTTGATAAATATTTTTCTTGTTGGTGTGGAATTGATTTGAATGGCTGGGCTAATAGAAAAGTGATTATATTTTAGGATTTTTTTGCATGTTTTTAAGGAGAGCATGTATTTTACCCCTCATGTAACAGCAAACAGTAAATAATAAATATGTGTTATTTTCCCAAGAAATATATACTTTGTGTACTTCTACATATTAAGATTTATGAACTTCTGTTTTGGTCTGCTTATTATTCCATAACTGCATCCTGCACTGAATTTCATTTACCATTTCAAACACATGTAACCAAATTCAGATAACATAATTTTAGAACAAAATTATATTACATTTACGAATTACAGAAGAAATGAGACTGGTCTGAATATTGCTGCTTGAACTGTAGAACATATAAATCTGAGGACTATGTCTATAATACAATAATTGGCTACATTTCCATTTGAACTTTATTTCATTAATAGAAAAAAACAAATGATAGAAGCTATATTTTAGTCAGTTAATCAGGATTCCAATTTATAATGCTGATAAGGGTATATTTAGCTTGGATCTACTAGTTTCCATATAAAAAGTATTCTAACAAAAGCAAACGTGTTCTGTCTAGTTTCCATTGTCCTGTTTGCTCATACATTATTCATCCCCAAGGACAGTAGCTGCTAATTGAATTCCTGATTTTTTACAAACGTCTTGCGTCAACTCCAGATTTTTTAATCTCCTGTTTTGCTCTCTCATATTCTCTTTTAATAGGCAATAACATTAAACTTTTTCTATTTACCTTTAGCTCAATACTGAGTCCCTGGAAAACAAAGACAGAAATACAGAAGAACATTTAGCATGGGGAAGCATTTTGAGGACAAACTGTACTAAGTATGATGGGTTCCAAATTCATTTCCAAATCAGCAAAAATATTTTGCACAACAGTTTGACCTATTCAGAGCAATACAACTCTATAGTTTGGCAATTCAATTGAACACAGAATGCCTTTACAATTTCGTGAAGAAAATGGAAAGCTTATGATAGAGGACTATTAGTTTAGATTTTTAGCAGACATAAGGTATGGAGTTTCAAATTACAGAAAGATCCTTTATTGGGAATACCCCAAGTCCCAAGCATTTTGGATAATAGATCCTATATATATATATATAAGAGAGAGAGAGAGAATGTATCTTCTGTTGTGAAATATAAGGATATTATAAGCCACCAAGGCATACAATCTATGTCTATATAAGTAGTGATCCTCAATTTGTATCTTGTGAGCAACATGTTTCTCACCAACCCTTTGAATGTTGCTTCCAGTGGCCCTAAAGCAGGTTCTTATTTTGAATTCCAGACTTGGAGGCAAGTTTTGGTTGCATTTAAAACAGGTGTTCTGCCAAACAAAGCCTCCTATAAGCTGCCAATTCATATAGAGGCTCCCTAGTTGACGACCACAGCCCTTATTTGGCAACCTTGAAACGACAGTATTTTCATGCTTGTGTTTCTCCCTGACTCTTTTTATACAGTATTTGAATGTGGATTGTGGGTAAAAAAAGTTGGTACATTATTTACTAGGGATATATGCAAATTAGGATTTGGATTCGGTTCAGCCGGGAAGAAGAATTCGGCCGAATCCGAATCCTGCTGAAAAAAGACAAATCCTGTCCGACACCCGAAGCGAATCCTGGATTCGGCTCATCCCTATTATTTACTATACTTTATGCACAAGTTTCCACAGAAATAACAGCCCAATTATAACATCAATGGGCTGAGGACATAATTGGACTGAGGTATCTGGGGTCCCCTGGGGCTGTTTTAGCAGCTATTTGCCGGAGAAAGGGGCATATCTTGACAATACTGAGGAGGAAAAAATAGCAGGTTTTGACAGTGGCATTAATATATTTACGAAGGAGAAGGACTGGTCACAGATAAAAGCTAGGCAGTGTGTCACACTACTAGGGCTCACAATTGGATCAGCCCAATATTGCCCACCTCAAGGTGGGTATATGGGGAGAGATCCACTCATTTGGTGACCTTGGCAAACAAGCCAATCTCTGTATGTAAAGTCAGATTTAGAGCAGCCTTTCAACAGATGCTTCAATGTGAAACAGACAGCTGCAATTTTTAATCCTTTTAGGTAGACCTGTCATTAGTTAGAATGGCTTTTGGAGAAGCAAGACGCTTCTCGGGGGTTGATGGGTAAGAGACAATCAGGACTGGAAGGCAGGTGAGTGGTAAAAGGAGGGGATCAGTATGTGGGTGAAGCTGGATAGGCATCACTAGCATTGTCCCTTCCCCTCAGCCCAAGTCCTACTGTATGTAACTGAATCTGCTCTTACTAATGAATCTGAAAGTGCCGGTGGCTCCTTAGAAAGCTGTGAGAATTGTTGGACCGAAACGCCAGAAAAGGGGTGGATCTGAGCAGTTTTTGGCCTTTTGTATGTAAATTTAACCCTAAAGGTGCTAAACTAAACCTAGTTTTATTTTACATTAAGGGCTATCTATTAATGAACTGTGAAACATTATGGTATATGTCCCCTTAAAAGCTAAAGGTTAAAGGTAATTCTGTTTGCTATGGTCTGTAAATGTTTCTAGTACAAGGCCAAGAAATAGTGTAAGAAACACCAGCTGCACAAATACCATTTTAGCAGAATATGGGGGTTATATAATAAAATATACAAAGTTTGCCCAAGAGCAGTAACCCATAGCAACCACTCAGCAAGTAGCATTTACTGGTCACCTGCTTAAAAGCAGACACCTTATTAGTTGCTACTGGTTACTGCTCCTTAGCAAACTTAGTGCCTTTTATTACAAATGGAGATACTTTTTGGGCTGTTGTTCAGAAACAGTTCGGCTCATTTATCAACACTGGTCAAATTTGCCCATGGGCAGTTACCTATAGCAACCAATCAGCTTTTTAAATTCAGCTTCAAGTAGAACAATGAATGCAGAAATTTGATTGGTTGCCATGAGTTACTGCCCATGGGCAAATTTGCCCCGTGTTGATAAATGACCCCACTGTATCAGTCTTTTCCTTAAAATAGGGAGGTGTAGTTACACTACCATGGGATCCATCCCATGGAGTAAGACGTTGTTATTGTATTGTAAGATGTCCTCCTTGTCCTCACAAGCTTTCAGGAAGTATGAGCTATTATTTAGTACTATTTAGTATTAATGTATACCTAATAAAATTCAGAATAATATCCTCAATTGTTGGCAAGCTTAAAAAAAGGTAGACAAGGTTAGGGCCTTACGAGTTTCAAGCACTTCTGCCCTTAATTAATTATAGAAAGTCTGAGGAACATGCAACCATATGACAATAAGACTGTGCGGTGAGTGGGGAGTTAATAAAGTGCCAATATGTTTCTATTTTCTGATGCAGCTCTATCCTAGTCAGTATTCAGCTTCAATAAACATTGACTAGAAGTGAGGAGCATATGCAAAATATTCAATCAATGAAGGCATACATGTGTATGCATAGAAGTAGTAGATCTGCAAATATGCTCTACTATGTACTAGGTAGTGCAGCACAATTTTACACTTTCAGGGCTGTTCCAGGGATAGAAAACTCTCATCTATTCCCCAGCCAGCTGCTGCAAACCAGATGAATATGATGGCAGCTGTACTTTAACAGCAGCTGCACAGCAGCAGGATTCTTATCCTTCTTCTTCAGTAAAAATGACATATTTAATCTTACTATACTGCTATACACCTGCTGAAAAATCCCACTCGTCCCTGATATTTACAAATTATATTTAGTAGCTAGCTTTCAAATTGTATGCAAGCTTTCCTGACAATTCCTACAGATTAAGTAATGATGCTGATATAGTGTTGTGATTAAGTAAAATGAATTTGAATTATTATATTAGGATAACTATATGGGCCAATAGAGGAGAATGTCTTGAACCTAGAGGGACCACAATGATGCTGCAGGCCCCCCTCTTCTAGTTTGGCATAAATGACCTCCTCCATGCCTCTTATATATAAAGTATATACCATGTTATAATTCCTTATAGTCCCTTCCTTGTGTATCTTGTGTCCGTAAGTTACCCTCCCATTTAGACTGTAAGCCCCAAGGGGTAGGGTCCTCCATCATCTTGTCTCCTCAACACTGTGTAATTATATTTTATATTTATGCAAACTGTATTTATAATAATGCACTTACTGTTACTTATTAATGCAGTGATCCATTGTTTGTTACTAATTTATTGTTGCTGTACAGTGCTTTGCCCTCAAGGAGCGCTATACAAATAAAAATATACATACATACATCTTAGCAAGTCCATTATCCTTCTCAAGCTGTTGCAAGCAGTCTCATTATCACTAGTGCTAATTTACTGTCATAGCTTTAAAAGTACAGAAGACTCCCAACCCCATAAAATCCAAATTGAATATACATAGCAGAGAAATAGTGTGATAAAACCAGAATATGGAAAATTAACTTATTGCTGTTCTGCACTAATTGCTTGAAGACAGCCCTGACTGTGAGCGATTGGCCGCAGGTCACATACATTTTTTCTGTCTGTCTGTGTTTAATTTTGAGGAAAACTGTGTTTAATAAAGGACAGTGCAGATAAGATCCACTCCACCACCAACACCAGCACCACCATATCATATAAACCCTCACTTAAAAGACTAGACACTGGCTTAGGGTTGAATTTAATGTTTTTTTTTAAAGGCAAGACATTCTTTCTTCTCATGTACACAACAGATGACTTGCTGTACTTAACTGGTCAAGCAAATTATCTCAAGCATATTGGTTTAATATTTAATAAGGCTCAGCTGCTAAGACACAGTTTCTTTGACTTGGGAATTCAACAAACCACAGCTGGTAGGATCTTCTCTTGATCACATATTAAACTTGCTTTGTTGTTTATTTTATGAAGAGCTGTAATGCCATCCCAAACGAAAAGCAGAATGTTCACATTTAAAAACACATAATAAATTTAATAAAAAAATACAATTACAGACTATAAACATGCAGGTACTTTTTCATGAATCCTTTTTGTGTAACTAAAATTTTTTAGGATGACATGGAAGAGAATGATATTATCTTGAATTTTTTGTCAATACTTTGCCATTAGCAACCAAAAAAAATGATCTTATAATGCTGTTGAGCAGAAAAGAGAAGTACTGAGCAAAACTGCTTTGTTTCAGCAAAAACTAAATGAAACAAAATAAATGATGCACTTTACCAAATACATTGGAGTTAATTGGAAGGTAAGTTACATTGCAGTTAAGACACTTTTAGCTCTGCCATAGCATTTATTTTGCCCTACCTTGTTAATGAAGCTCCTTTCCACTATACAACAATTGTTATTCATAGGTAGTGATGGGCAAAGCTGTGGCAAAAAATTCACAAAACACATTGAAGTGTGAAAATTATTTTGATGTGTGTCAATTTTGACACAAGCGACAATTTTTATACATGCAACTATTTTGTCCAAATGCATTAAAGTGAACATACATCCAAATTATTTTGACACACGCAAATTTTATGGGCGCTACTATTCTGATGAGCGATAATTTTTATTGTACAGGAGGATTTTCACTGCAGTTTCTCAAATTTATAAGCTTCGACAAAACGCGGAAATTCACTGTGAATTCATGCCTTCAACGTCTCAAACTTACCCAAAAGACCCATATAAGATATAGGAGGTCCCCCCATAGGCTAAAACAGGTTTAAGTTGATGAATTGTCAAAGTTGACATTTTTAAAGAGACAGTACTTCGATATTCTTCAACTAGTCAATTTTTTTCAATTCAAATCCAATTCTGACCTATTCCAGTCCAAGTACCCAAAAATTACTTCACAATTCAAAGTTTTTTTATTCAAATTCTCACTTTGACCCTTGATAAATTACTAAAAAAATACTTTTATATTATCAGCTGAAAATAATAAATGAATCTACTGGGGCATTTTGTAAAGCAGCACAGATCATCATTGATAATGGCCTGTGGTTGCCTTAAGGTATTAAAGAATTCCAAACATAATGTATAGTATTTCTAACCTACTTCTTTGTGAAGAATGAGTTCTTTAAAGCTGTCACTGAGGAAGCTGATTGATCAGTGAAATGCATCAGGCAGAGGGGACAGTGCTGTGAGCTGCAGGGGAAAGCCTTGAGGGAGAAGGAGATGGCTTCTGCTATCGAGGATCCAACTGGGCAGCCTTCCAAAAAGATTACTTAGTGTAGGGTGTATACAGTATAATGGAAACAAAATGTGAGTGAAACCATTTTATTTTTGAAAAATCTTTTAAATAAAAAAATAAAATAATATTACGTTATTGAAGCTTTGTTTTCTATATTGAAGCATAAGGAGTGACGGAGGAAGAGGGGAACTTAAAGATTATTCCATGCACTTATAAAACTACTATCTTGTAAGTAGGCATTTCAGCTGAATCTGGTGGAAGTTTCTGGAGCCAGCACACCTGCATGCCTGTAAGAT
This sequence comes from Xenopus borealis, assembly GCA_024363595.1. Classification (NCBI taxonomy): domain Eukaryota; kingdom Metazoa; phylum Chordata; class Amphibia; order Anura; family Pipidae; genus Xenopus; species Xenopus borealis. The sequence continues at coordinate 148,431,417 of CM044432.1, read as the reverse complement.
CTAATGGTCCTTTAAAGGGGAAATCACATGGGATACTATTTTACAATCTGAAAGAGTGAACTAATATGTAATATATGTAATATAATACATCACCATTTCCCCATTTCAACACTTGGGGTCAGATTTACTAAGGGTTGAAGGGAAGATTCAAATTAAAAAATTAATTGAGTTAAGTAATTTTTGAGTAATTTGAATAGGCCAAAATTTTTAAATTTGACCATTCAAAAATTGAAGTACTGTCTCTTTAAAAAATTTCAACCTAATTGCTATTTTAACCTATGGGGGAACCTTTAAGGACTGTTTCTGAAATTTTTTGAAAATCAAATTTTTCGGGGGGAAATCATTCCGATGGTTGAATTTTTTTTTTTCACTTTGAAATTCAACAAATGTGCCTCTTGGTGTCCAATTTGGAATATTTGAAACTATTACACTATATTTTGGTCTTGTTGTTTGTTTTCTCCATTGCCATAGGCGTGATCCATTTTTTATTTGTAGAGCTTGTGGAATGTCTGTCACAAATAGTGAAGCACAAAATCCAGCATACAGTTCAGATTCGGCTGGGATTTGCCATTTTTTTTAAACAGGTTTGGGCAAAATCCATGTGCCTGGCAGAACTGAATTTTAATCCTTAAAGGAGAAGGAAACCCTAAAAATGAATAGGACTAAAAATGGCACCAGCCTAAAGTTGCAGCTTGTCAACAGCAGCAATGATCCAGGGCTTCAAACTTGTCACAGGGGGTCACCATCTTGAAAAGTGTCTGTGACACTCACATGCTCAGTGGGCTCTGAGCAGCTGTTGAGAAGCTAAGCTTAGGGGTCGTCATAAATTATAAAAGCAGAAAATTAGGTTGACCTGTAATATACTGTAAGCTGATGCTACAGGGCTGATTATTAAATTCTGATGCTAGTTGCACTGGGTTCTGAGCTGCCATCTAGTAATTATCTGTATTAACTACTAATCAGCCTTATATTGTGATATTTCTATTCTATGTGTACTGTATATTGTGAGTGGATCCCTAAGCTCAGTAAGTGACAGCAGCACAAAGCATTTGAATCAGTAGAAAAGAAGATGGGGAGCTACTGGGACAACTTTGGAGACCTTTACTGCTAAAGGACTGTGATTGACTGGGGTTATTACAGAAGCATAAAACATAATGTACAAAATTTCTAGCTACTTTTTTAGTTTAACTTTCCTTGTCCTTTAAAATCATGTGACTTTTCCTCACACAAACAAGGAAGTAAAAAAAATGTAACTTTTTTTTAGGGGCAGATTAAACCTACCGAATTGCTGTATAACTAGCTGTAGCTATATAAGCTCCCAGAGGGTTATTTCAGCATTTTTAGATCGAATAAAAAAAATTCAATCAAACAATTTTTTTTTTTATAATCGATCGAATTTTGCTAAAACCCTTCAAATTCGATATTCGACTTTGAGAATTTGACTAAAATTCGATTGGTAGAATTTGAGGGTTGATTAACCCTTGAATTCGACCAATAGTAAATCTGCCCCTTATACAAGACCTGATTTGCATATACAAATTATGGTTCGGATTCAGTTCAGTATTTGGCCAAATCTTTCACAAAGGATTTGGGTTTCAGCCAAATGCCAAAACAGTGCATTCGGTGCATCCTGGGTACCTAATAATACTCTCCCATTAATGTAAATAATGTATAAGCTTTACATCCTTTTCACATTACAGAACACCTCCAGCTTATGGGGAATTCAGTTTACTGTTATCAAGTATCATCATCATTGTATTACTCCATCTACAATTTATGAATCCCATTCCCAATCATCTGTGTCTGAAACAAAAAAATGCATTACTTTCTTACAGCTGTTTTACAGCACACACAAAATCTCATTTATACAGAATATTTAAATTAGCCTCACTGTGTGTATATGTTATTACATCTCATCGATCATCATGGCATTTGATAGATATCACAAAAGTACAATTATGTTTATTACATCAACAAAGCAATTTAATATCCTCCGAATATTCTGTGCAGGTGCTAGCACGCATTCTAATTTAAAATTTATTGCTACATTTTACCATAACATCTAATCTCAGAAATCTGCAGGATTTGTTTTAGTTAGAACTTTCTTGCGCGTAAGCTTATTTTCCTTGGTAGATTGCATTTTAATTGCATTTTATTACAAGTAATATCCTATGAAAAGAAGTCAATGGTACATTAAAGGGGGTTTTAACCTTCTGCTCTTCAGCAGAGATTCTATGTCGCAGATGTTTTATACAATGTCCTGCAGAATGTGGATGATATTGCTTTATTATTTGCTGCATTCTGCATTTAGTCCTAAAGTGGTTTCTACTTTTACTGGGCTTAGCAGGAAGCAAATGTACTTTTTTATCTCCTAACGCAAGGCCTTGCCATGTTCAGTTAATATTTCTATACAAGAAACTTAGAGTTGCCAGACTTATTTCCTCTAGATTACTTGTGTTGTCAACAGTTTGCAGCTATGCTCAGTTATCTGATTCAAATTCAAGATGAGGGATTTTGCTTGTTAATGAAGAGGATTATGCTATTAACATTTAAAGGGGTGGTTCGCCTTTATGTTAAGGCTATAATTAAGTAAGCTTTATCAGAAAGGTCTATATAAATACACCAGTAAACCATAAAAGTAATGCATAAAAGCAATGAGTCCTCTGTCAAAAAAATTGCATTTATTTTCTTCTATTGTGTAGACATGGGCTTCTGTATCAGGCTTCTTGTTTCCAGCTTAAACCTCCAGGGCTATGGCTTGAGCATGCTCAGTTTGCAGTGCCTCTCCCTTTTCCCTACACCCCTCCCTTCTGTAATCTGTGCATAGAGCTATGAACAAGCAGGGAGAGACTCAGGCAGGAGGTGATGTCACACCAAGCTAATATGGCAGCTGCTATCCAAAACAAACAGAGCTTCTAGAGCTGTTAACTCAGATATAATGATGGTCGAATTTATTCGCCTGGGTCGAATTTGTTGTGAATTCCCGTGATTCACTGCAGGCGAATAAATTCACGAAATGCCAGCGCAAAATTTACCTGACGCTGGTGTCCTTTTAACAATGCCCTATTTTTTTTGGACGCCAGCGCACTGTGCAAATGTCCAAAACGAGACGCATGTGTCCAAACTGTGGTGCCCGCAGCGTTTTGAGAATTTCTCTCCGTTTATCGAAGTTCTCCTGAAATTCACGAAAAGTTCAGCGAAGTGAAATGCCACAGATTAGCCCATCACTACTCAGATATAGTAAAGCATTTTGCAGAATAACCATAAGTATTCACCAGGAAAACTCCCGGTGGGCCAAGGTGTCAGTGGGCCCTCATGCTGCTAAACTTTTGGCCTATTTCATGGCTATTCCCTATTTCTATGAGAACAAAGAGGCTAAATAGATGGAATAATTGATTATAGAATGTAAAGAAAACAAACTAGGAGACTAGAGGTTGATTGAGGAGATGAATAATATTAGTACTTAGAGTGGCCCCTGGTCTAAGGTTTTATGGTGGGCCCCTGGTCTAAGATTTTTGGGTGGGCTCCTGGTGTCCCAGTACGACACTGAGAATAACTATAGTGTTATAGCTTGCACTATTGAAGCTAATCTATTTGCAATAAACTCCCTCTTTAGCTTTCCTTCTCCTTTCATTTGTTTCTTTTTTTATAGTTTTTTAATTATTTGCCATCTCACTCTTTACAGCTTTCAAATGTATCGTTATTGCTACTTTTTAATTACTCATCATTCTATTCAGGCCCTCTCCTACTTATAATTCAGTTCTTTATTCAAATTAATGCATGGTTGCTAGTGTTATTTGGACCCTGGCGAACAGATTGTTGAAATTTCAAACTAGAGAGCTGTTAAATAAAAATTGAAATAACTCAAAAATCACAAATAATAACAAAACATTAAAACCAACTGCAACTTTTATCAAAATATCACTTTCTACATCATACTAAAAATGTATTTAAATTTGAACAATCAGTTTAATGCTGGCCGAAAGAGAAAAGTGGCCGCACCAAATCCTGGTAACATCGGAAGCGCACATATTGCATCTGCTAGTAGCCGATTAGGGACTTTTATATGAAGGTTGCTTGTAAGAGCCATATGTGCTCTCTGCATGAGTATTAAGGTGAACTTTCTTGCATATTTTAATGCTTTTGCACTTCTGTCTGTGGTCACAGTAAATAACTCCCAATATCTAGTAATGATATGTTTAAAGCAACTGGACTTGCTTCCAATGAAGCAATAGACTGTTTAGAGCCACACACACACACACAGAGAAATATAATTCTTCTGTTATTTCTGTTATGCTTTCCCTTGTTTTTTCACCCTTTTAGACAGGAAGGACTGAACTTTCATTGGATACCAACAAAATAATTCTTCACAGTGTGGACAGTGAGGTTCTGGAATTCCCTGTGGGGTGATGTTGTGATGGCTGATTCTATTAATGCCTTTAAGAGTGGCTTGGAGGACTTCTTGGGCAAACATAATATCCAAGGCTACTGTGAGTGCACATTTCCAATTATAACAAATCCCTGCTGTCTGTCACTATCTCTTCTACCCAAGAACAAATCCTTTTCTTTAGCCCAAGTGTCCTAATTGTATGCACCTGTGATGTGAAACAGTAATAAACGTGTTTGCAAAATCCAAATTTATCACATCCACAGCCATATAACACATATGTTTTCATGCATCCATTTTGAAATATACTGTTTTATTTATTGTACAGTTGTATTTGATTTTTTTAATACTTTTTTAATATCCGCTTGTTATATTGATTATTTTCTTCCCTCCATACTAAATTACCAACATACACAGAAATAAAGTTTATTCAGGATTAGAGTGAGGGCAAAGATAAAACCCAAGCTGGTTGCATTGTTTTCTCAAGCCATGCTCAAACATCCTACTGCAGAAGGCATGGGAGTAGAGGTGAATGTCACAGGCAAGAAACAGGTTGGCTAAGGGGAGAGAAAGAGTTTATTTTGTCACATTAGATAGTAGACACTTTTTAAAATGGGTTACCCAATGTAAGGTACACTCCAGTTATTATAGTGACTTACCTGATACCCCGAGTCTCTGATCCTGGGCACCAGCCCATGGTACTTCACCATAAAGTGACCTTCTTCTTCTACTTTCTTCTGTTTTGCCCCAGGTCAGTGCATGCACATGTAGAGTGAAAAAGTCAGCTTTTCGCTTAAAGTTCAGCCTTTCACTCTACTCGAATGAGCACCCACCAAGAAGAAGGAAGAAGCAGAGAGAATGGCTCTGTGTTGCTCATCTAGAAGTACCCAGGTTGGTGCAGTATTTTGCTAACAAGAGTAGCACAGGGTATCCACTAAGTGATTATAATCACGGGGGGGGGGAGTTGCCTAACATTAATAGATCATACAAGGTAACTCAATATTTGTAGACACTCCATTTTCTGTTGTTTTTGTTTCTCTTTGTATAATTTTTCATTGATGCTTGAACTTTTGAGGTCGAGGGCTTTCAAATAAGCCCAGATGAAAAAGTTGATAAAAATATACATTCCTGGCTTTTTAAAGGAGTTGTTCCCCTTTAAATTAACTTTGTAGTATGATGTAGAAAGCAATATTCTGAGCCAATTTGCAATTGGTATTTCTTTGTTATTATTTGTGGTTTATACATTATTTAGCTGTTTATTCAGCAGATCTCCAGTTTGCAATTTCATCTGGTTGCAAGAGTCTATATTACCCTGGCAACCATCCATTGGTTTGAATAAAAAACTGAAATTATTCGATAGTCAAAGTAGCCCAAAATTACTTCAAAATTCAAATTTTAAAAATACGAATTCGAAACTATTCAAATTTTCACTTCAATCTTTAGTAAATGTGCCTCTATATAGCGCCAATAGGTTGGTTTTGCTTCCAGCAAGGGTTATTATAGCCTAATTTGGATAAAAAAACAAATTCAGAAAAAAAGGAAATCATTTTTAAAAGTTTAGATTATTTGGATAAAATGGAGTCTATGGGAGGCAGCCTTTCTGTAATTTGGAGCATTCTGAATAACGGGTTTGCAGATAACTGATCCCATACCTGTACAGCAATTTTAGTGTATGTACTCAGAAGCAGGCACTTGCTGTGCAGTGCAGTGGTTTCATGTTCCACTACATAACAACACTTGTATAATAAATTAATCTCATTCTGCTCTGTGGGTCTGTACCCATGGAAGTGCCCGAGGCAGAAACAAATCATCTTCTAAAGCAACGGTGTCCAAATAGCTAAAACAGAATGGTTCTGTTCTCAAAGCCCAATATGCAATCATTCTGAACCATAGATGTGATAAACACAATTTAAGATTTTAATTGCTCTAACCACTGTGCATCAGGTGAAGTAGTGTTTATAGTATTAGCCAAATCAATTGCTAATTAATGCTTTCTGTATCTCCAGGGCATTAATCAAAATTCAGATCTTAATATGAGACAAATGTTTATTTTGATCTGAGCAGGGAATTCTTCCTCCAGCGAGAGAGAAAATGAGGAGACAGGGGAGCAAGGAGAGTTTTTATAAACCAAAATCCCTTTTGTAGATTTTTAGAGAATAGCAAAAAAAATTAAAGTCTGAATGTAATAGCATCACTGAGTAATGGAAACGCTGCCATAGCAGCAACATCGATCCCCCCCCCCACCAACCTTTTTCAGAACAACAAGGAAAATGAAGCTAGTGTTTGTGCAGTGTTCACTTTTAACATATTAGAACAATACTTTAAATGTTTCGGTTGCTTATTATTAGCCTTAGGTTTTTCTTGTAGCCTCAGGTTCTAACATAAAGAATCAGAGGATGCAGCAAGCATAACCACGGGCAGCTATAGTTGCTGTGATGAAGAAATAAAGACTCAACTACCATAAATGATCAGGAAAAATGGTGAAGTTGTTGCTTTGTAGTATTAAGCAGCAACTATGAACTAATTATCTGTAGTATTATTAATTAAAAATCAATTCAAAAATATTCTCTAATTCATAATTGTCGTTTTTACCTGAGAGACATCATTCATGCAGCCCTACATCTCTCAAATCCAAAATACTACTCTATAGAATGACTTCCTTACTGCTTAAAATATATGCTTAGGGCAATCAAGCTCATAGAGCTGAGGGAGAATGGTAAATTGCAGTAGTCATTGTTGGATGAGCAGAGTATAATAGGGATTTATTAGCAGGTTCATGCAGTCATTACACAACAGAAACATAAACTCTTTAACAGTATAGACATTCATGTGTATGCATGATATAACTCATGTACACAGTGACCGCTGCAGTCTGTATAAACACCACATGTTCTCCCTATAGTAGGAAAGCATTTGGCAAATGTAATAAACAACAACAATGAAACAGTACGCATCTAAATGCAATAATATATATTCTTCACATCACATAGTCCTTGGTCCATGCCGGTAGTTTTCTGATTCTTTCAGTTAGGTTTCTCACGCCTATTGCTGTTGGCATCAGGAGTAGGAAAATGTCCTTCAGCTAATTTGAGCCTCTCCAAAGTCACATCCAGTAGGAGCAAGATGACTTGCATTCCATATGTGTCCATCAGACATTTCATATTTGTATGGTCCTTGCTAGTGTCTCACTTCAAGTGGTGTAGTAAACTTAGATTGTTCTTGTTTCAGTAGTCCTGGTTTCTTAATTCTGACTAAAGATCCAGGCTGAAAGTGTACTTCTTTTGCACCCTGTTTTCTGTCAGTAAAAGCCTTGCATTTGGCTTATTCACGTTTGACAATGTCAGCAGTAGATGATTTTGTGGGAACAATATATCTGTCTGCCATGTAATAATTCTGGAGATGCATGGGTTGTTGCATGGCACTTTGCTCTATAGTTATGTAGTTCCTGTGAGACAGCCT
>CM044432.1:148376247-148393443 GCA_024363595.1 Xenopus borealis | reverse complement strand
AGACTGCATGTAAAGTTCCTGATATGTGAACCCCACTTCTATAGAGGAGAAGCACTGAGGAGCATGAGTACTATGCGCTGACCAGATGGTGTCAGTGACCCCCATTTGAAAGCGGCAAAGAAACAGAAGAAAATAGCAAATCATTAAAAAACTATGAAAAATGGATAATGAGGACCAATTGAAAAGTTTCTTAGAATTGGCCCTTCTACAGTGTATTGAAAGTCAGCTTGAAGGTGAACCACCCCTTTAACTGTCCGGCACTGCCTTTTGAAAGCAAACAGGGCTCGTAAGGAATACGCTGAGCCCTGGACAACTTAACAACTGTTGGCAGTATATGGGCGCACTGATGGGACCACACACTGGAGGCAAGATACCGGTTGCACAAGCTTTTATCTTGCAGGTTACACTTCAGAGACTTGCGTTCGATAAGTGATTAATTACTTTTGGACAGTTTTGTTTTTCCACTAATTAAGGGGTTAATAATGAATTAATGCATGTATGGTGAAGTTCTCTATGGTGGTTTTTATTTTTTGGTATAGATTTCTTATATTTTTTATTGTTTATCCTTGCAAAAAAATGTTTTTCCCTTTTTTTCCTTTTTTATTTTAGGTAATCTTCCTTGCCTCACAGATTCACTCCCATACACTGATAGTGGTGAAGGGGGAGGGGATTAGACACACTTAATTTTAGCATTTGGAGATACACATACAATTACTCATTGATTGGGTTAACTCATTTGAACATATTTTCTGTAGGTATCGGTACACTTAATTTTCAAGAAATTTTTGTAGCAAGATGAGTGGGTTCAAAAGGTTTCACTTGCCTTATTTGAATTTAGTATAAACACACTTTGGCACTATTTTTGTATAGTTTTAGATCCTCGCATCAATAAGGGGGGTATCAATACACTAAGACCAACAGTATACTAGTGGGGTGAGCAGAGATATTTGCAAGTTGAGAAGTAGATATGTTAGTGATCCTATATCTGTATAAATTTTATTATGGGCAATATTGGTTTAATTATACAAGTAAATGTATGGCAGAATTTGTGACGACTAAGGGTGAAAGTATAGGAGGATATAGAGTGAGGGGCTAGTCTTTTCATCTTTCTCAGTTATACATATGTGATTTGAGCAATTGCAGCAGTTATCTTTTGCAAATATGCTGCAAAGTTGCCATAAGTATTTATTGTTACATATCGTGTTGTTTTTAACTGTTTTTAACCTGTTTTACTGTGATATATACTGGGGATGTACCTTGTAAAATAAGTATGGCTAAAGCTTAAATTCATTTTATGAATATAATAAAATATTTCATTTTTTGAAATATAGATCAAAGTGGGATCAGCTGCTACTCATTTAGTGATGCAGTAGAGCTGTAATGTTTGCTGTTTTTCCCCGCCAGCTTTTGTATTTAAGCGACCTCTTACAAGTAATAGGGTACTCTGAGAAAGTCCCCGGAGGGGCCGAAACGTCAGTCCCCAGTTCCTAAATAAATATAACTTTAATTATTTTAAGACCTGAGAGTGCTGACCTTCTTTTTGGTGCGTATGATTTAATTACTGGCCATGCACCCAGGCAACTTATTTTACTTTTACGAGAGTGCTGGCACCATTTGGATTGTTATATAAAATATATTAGTCATGAATCTTCATCCCAAGCCTATTGGTAAATATTGGCTAGAATGGTCCATCATTAAAAGCAGAATAAATAATAAATACAGATGGTGTGTCTGGGTTAGAAAGAATAAAGAGCTCTCTGCAACTTTTATCGGTTTGTTTCAGGGCTGGGACCATTTAGAAGAGGGAAAGAAGAAATAAACTGCATCTCACAAGGAGCATGTCTGATTAAAGGGGACCCATCACCCAAAAGAAATATTCAAATTCCTGTTTTATCACATTAGTCATGAGCTTTATTTACACTATATAAATGATTTGAATCTTGTTTGCTTCAGTCTGGGAATTGAAAATTATAGCAAGCAGGCAGGAGCCTTTTGTAGACACTGTTAAAGCAATATCATCTTAGAATCTTGTTTGTGCACCAGAATGGGGGACCCGATGTCTATCCCCATGCCCTGATTACACAATTAAACAGTGAAGAGAATGGGGGAATGTGTTGAGAGCAGTGACATCTAGGAAGTACTGAATGGAAAGTGAAAGTAATTGTCTGCCCCGCCTCTATGCCATTGGCATAGAGGAGGGGCAGACAATATTTGATTGACAGCTGATATTTTTAAATGAGCTTACAACAGCTATGAATGCTTTAATAAAAAATAGAAATTGGATTTCATGTTTAATTTGAAAAGGACTTTTATTATACAGATTTTTGTGTCTGGGTGACGGGTCCACTTTAATCCAGTTGAATCCATCTATGCTGCTCATATATTTTATAATGCATGGTAATTCTGAACTCAAAAAAATACTACAGAGTTAGCAAATCAATACGATGAATTGGATCCTTTATGGGTACTGTGGAATCATAGGCTAAGCCGTTTCCCTGGCTTGTGTTTACTGAGCTGCAGAAGGCCTTTTCCATCCGCTTGCTGACTTTTCCACAGTTTTCGTCTTACCTCACTGGCTCTGATAAAAGACCATCAGGGGTTCTCCTTCCATGTCAGCTCCTTCGTGGGCCTGCTGTCAGTCTTGTTTTACAGCTCTCCTAGTGAAGCACAAATCTGTATTGATTTCAGAGGAACCAGAGCTGTAAATTACTAGTCATGACTGGCTTTGTTGAACACAGATGAAAATCTATTGATTTGTCTAATGGTTTAAATCTAATTAGCACAAAGGGTAAACTATAACAGCTCAAACAGAAAGAGAGTAATTAGAAGAGAAATATTCCTCTTAAAAGTGGTATAGAGTGTTCAGAGATAAAACGGGAAAGGGTGAAGAATCTATTATTCTACATGAAGGGCACTCTTCATCTAGCTGTGTGTATATTGTGTTTACAATATGTCAACACTAAAATGTAATTAACAGAAATAGCAATTTGGACACATACCCTAATACACTTTTCCTTGTATTTGATTGGGATCATTGGGATCACCAAATGTGGCAAATGCCAAATGTGCCAACATTTTTTTATAGCAGGTAGGGATGCACTGAATCCACTATTTTGGATTCGGCCGAACCCCGAATGCGTTGCAATATATTCGGCCGAATACTTAACCGAATCCTAATTTGCATATGCAAATTAGACATGGGAAGGGGAAAACATTTTTCACTTCCTTGTTTTGTAACAAAAAGTCATGTGATTTCCCTCCCAGCCCCTAATTTGGCCTTTGAAAAAGGCCGAATCCTGGCCAAATCCCGAACCGAATCCTTTATTCGGTGCATCCCTAATAGCAGGGCACCTAGTAAGATCACAGTCACAGACAGAAGCCAGAGAGTAATGATTCTCTGGATCTGTCTGTTTAACTAGGGATGCACTGAATACCCAATTTGGAAAATAATTTTTTGCAGGATTTGGATTTCGGCAAAACCAATTCATAACAAGTTTTTAATATCACAATAGCCTTGGATGTTATGCTTGTCCAAGAAATCATCCAAACTCTTAAAGGAATTAATAGAATGGGACATCACAACATCATCCGGCAGTGCATTCCACAACCTCACTGTCCTCGCTGAAGAACCACCAACGCTGCTTCAAATGAAAGTTTTTCATCTAGTCTGAAGGGGCGGCCTCTGGTGTGAGTAAAAAGGTCCCCTGCTATTTGTCCAATGTCCTCTGGTGTAATTATTTCCCCACACAAGCGTCTTTTTTCCAGAGAAAACAGCCCTAACCTTGACAGTTTCCCTCATAATTTGTCCTTCAACAAACTGCAATTTAGCATATAACTTGCATTTATATTATGTTTGCCAAAGTTCATAAACTTGCATTTATAAACATTGAATGTCATTTTTCAGTTTACTGCCCAGTTTCCAATTTAGTAAAATGACTCTGCAACGTGGCAACATCCTGCATAGAACCTATAGTTCTGGACAATTTTGTATCATCAGCAAAAATAGAAATAGTAGTTTCAATGCCCACCTCTCATTAATAAACTGGCTCGGCTGGAAATGGGGAAAAAACCCAGTGGACCCTGACCCTTAATGGGCCTCCGCCAAGCCAGACCTGTCTCCTTACCAAAGTGTAAAAAAAAAGTGCAGGCTCAGAGGGGACGACTTCCCCCTCACTCTGCACAGAGGGGTCGGAGGGGTGGCAGGGGGGGTCGGAGGGGTCCCTGGGCAGTAGTCCCAGTAGGCCCCAGGCCCCCCAGTCCGACCCTGTGTACTCCACCCAATAAGAAATGTTCCATTTACCACCACGCTTCGTAATCTATATTTTAGCCAGTTCTCTATCCAGGTACAAATACTATGTTTCAGGCCAACATTCCTTAATTTAACCAGTAACCTTCTGTGAGGCACTGTATCAAATGCTTTAGCGAAGTCTAAATAGATAACATCCACTGCCTTCCCAGAATTGAGTTCTCTGCCCACTTTTTCATAAAAGGAAATTAAAATAGTTTGGCAAGGCATATCTTTTGTGTGTGATTTATTGGCCTCCTTGTACCTGATAAACATTTTGGCTGTCCCAGCTAACATGAAAGCCTTAAAAGCATGTATTTTCTTACCTTCCTCAACATCAACACTTCTATTAAACCACAAAGGTTTTGTTTTACAACATTCCTTTCTTACAAGGGGAAAATACTGATATTTATTTATTAAGCAGCACTGTAAGAACATCCAATTTTTGTTCTTTGTTTAACCCTGCGAAAAGCATTTCCCACTTAATATGTTGCAGAGATGAAAAAGTAGTGTTTTAGTTGCTCCCTTACAGAATTGCCTCAAAGGAGACCATGATTCCTATTCCCTAAATGTTCACCCACACAATTGGTAGCGATAAATTCAGTATTAATAGTTATTACAAGATCCAAAAGAGACTGATTACTAGTAGGATTTGAACAAGCTGAAATAAAAAGTTGTCATTCAACATATTTACAAACCTGCTAGCTTTTTTTTTTGACTTGAAGTTTCCCATAACAAAAATTTGACCTAGTTCTGAAGCCACTTCTTTTTGAAAAAGTAGTTGTACTTCATTCTCGTCACTTACTGTATATGAGGTGGTTTATAGCACACACCAATGATCATTTTCTTGTAAACCTTTTGCCCATTTGAGTTTCTACCCATAGGGATTCCATCCCCTCCCAGGGCCATCAATGGATATTTCTTTAGAGCTTGGCTTTAATTCAGGCTTTACATACAAACACACTCATCCAACATTTTTAATCCCTCTCTCCTTCCTAAAAACGGTATAACCATTTCAACCCACCAAGTCTCAGTTATATTAATTATACCATAATTTTTAGTGCATGCAATTAACTCTAGCTCTCCCATTTTACCTGACAAACACTGTGCATTTACCAGCATAAAGTGAAGGTCAGAAAATAAATAGTAGTGTAAATGCAGATCCCAGGGTTCCCCTTTTGTTCCGTATTTCCCGTTTCTACTCTGGTAGCAAATCACAATATCACAGTCTGTACCAGTCAGCACTAAACAAGCTGGGAGAAATGAGAATGAAGTGTTAAAGGAATCTAAGTGGCAGATTTATCAATGGTTGAAGTGAAAATTCAAATAAAAAAAATTTGAATTTCAAAGTAATTTTTGGGTACTTCGACCATCGACTGGGGCAAAATTTGATTCAAATTTGTCTAACCGATCAACCACATGCCAAACCCTGGCACCAGGAAGACAGCAACTATTTGAGTGTAGCGATCCAGACAACAAGATTAGCCTATCCACTTTACTAATAATGAAATCCCCTACAACCACAATCTGTTTAGATCTGGCCCTTCTCTCCTCCCCACCACTACTACAGAAACTGGTCTCCCAGCTAGTTATGGGCAAATTTGACCCATTTTGCTTCGCTAAAAATTTGCAAAATGGGGAATGTTCGCAGAAATGCAATGACGTTTCTGGGCGATAAAATTTGTTTTAACGTGACAATTTTTTTTCCACACATTATAGTCTATGGGCGTCCTTTTCGCTGTAAACCTTCATTGCTTCCAGATCAGCTGCAGATCATCTTAATCTAGAACTGCCAATCCTGAGTTCACAATCCCATCTTCTTCACACAATCTGGTGAATCTGGATGAATATATAAACCCCAAAGACCCCAAACACACCAGCAAATGAGTAATTCCTTGGTTCCAGACCAACAAGATTGATAATTTGGAGTGGTCATCCTAATCCCCCAAACTTAATCCAATAGAAAACTTGTAGGGTGACATCAGAAATGCTGTTTCTGAGGCAAGAAATGCAAAACAATTATGGAATAGAACAGGTGCCAGAAGTTGGTGCAACATAGAGATGAGACAGTTCTCAGTGATTATACAATAAAATACTGTATTTGTTCAGTCATTCAAAGGAAAGCAACACCTTGAAGAATGTTTCAGTTTATACAGTGAATGTTTGAGTTTGTAAAGAAGAATGCAGATACTACTATTTTTGGAACCATCTAATATTCTCTTTTTTTAACACAAATTTTGGTAATTTTTTCTTCATTTGGACTAGAATGTGCAGTGTTCTCAATGTGTTTGCATGTAAGGAAATTGTCACGGTCGGCACCCAATACCAGAACAAGTGCCAAGCACCCTGATCTCGGCTCGTGCTTCACCAGTAGTGTGGCCGCCTTTGGCTTCGGGAGGAGCCCTCAGCTACTCAGATGCCACCTGGACTTATACGAGAGGTGCAGAGCAGGAGTTCTGGCTGGCAGTGGGGCACGACTGTAAATAGAGTCTATAAGGCCAATGGTCACGGTACAGACAGGAGTTGGCAGATTCGTAGTCAGACAGGCCGGGTCGAGGCAGGTAGATAGCTAGGGTAGTCAGGCAGGCAAGGGTCAAACCGGGTAATCAATCAGAGGGGTGAGACGGAATCGGAGTCGAAGTACAGGCAGGGGTCAGAATACGGATTTCAGAATAGTCAGGAACAAGCCGGGTCAAACACAGGAGATAATACAAACAGGATACAATTCAGACGCACAAGGCTCAGAAGCACCAGGAAACAAATCCTATCACGGGCAGTTTGCTACTGAAGGAGCTGGCCTTTTAAACCCTAATTTTCCCGCCAAAGGAGCGTCAATTACGTGCTTGCGTCAACTTCGACGCGCGTTAATAAATGGCGACGAGTCGCGAGCGTGCGCCCCTAAGATGGCGGAGAAAAACCACGAGGCGGGCATCCCCGCCGATGGCGGCGCAACAGGCGTCCCTGTTGCCCGCCAGGTAAGTTGTCTTTTCTTACAGAAATGAAAGTTATTATAAGGATTTCAAGCTTTATTCACTTTATTTAAACACACTGCTATCATTCTGAACACAGCTGAATATGCCAGGGAAAGGGTCTCTCCCTTATATTAAACCTTTGCTGTCTTTAAATATTCTCTGCTTTCCCAGAATTGTTTCTAACACTTTGTGCAATAACACGTAATGCAACTGAAATGTCTGCAATACAGATTTATCAAATTTTGAGCTTACAACCCAACTATCTAGGAAGTTTTTTAGCTTGGGAGTCAGCTGTTAGGAGGTCAATTGCACATCGGTTGATGAGGAAGTAAAAAGAAGCTGGAGCTCCTTCTATACTCTTCTTATTCTTCCTTGTGTGCTTGTTGCCCTCAACAAACAGGACAAAACAATGTGAACAATGTACTGGAAGTTGTACCAGATCTGGCTGTAATTTTCTCCACAAATGGATAAAACCTGAAACTCTAATTTGGCAGAAAATAACATGTCACTGTTAAAGCCTGTGCTGAAAAAAATGTAAAGATAATAAAAATTGAGCAATTATGTGGTGACATTATACCTTTAATATCACCGCAGGCAGCAAAAACTGAACTAATTCAAAGACAATACTTAGGGGCAGATTTACTAAATTCACATGAAGGATTCGAAGTTCGATTGAATTTTCAAAAAGATTAGAATTTGAATTTTCGATTGTTTTTGAAGACCACTTTGACCAGTGAATTTTGTAAATTCGATCAAATCGAATGATTTGAATGATTCTAATAAAATTTAATTCGCATATTGGACTATTCGACTGTCGAAGTACTTCCCCTTTAAATTTTAATTTGACCACCTAGTTCGCCAGATCAAAATTACCGAAAAAATATTTGATCGATCGAAAATCGATTGAATTTCGGTAAAATCCTTCAAATTTGATTGTCAAATTCAAAGGATTTTACTTCCCTACCTATTCACATGGTCGAATTTCGAATTTTTTTCAATTCGAAAGTCGACCAATAGTAAATCTGCAACTCATCACAGCAAGTTTTTGTATTAAGGCAACAATCAACATATTCATGAAGAAAGATATAACTCTCCTAGCCAATTATTTGAAGAAGTAATTGCAAAATATAGTTTACTCATCTCAGTAACAAATGTATTTGTTGGCCTAATTTAATGACAGAAAATATCATTCAACTTAATTAACATAACCCATAAAAACAGCACCATCTGATTTACATAGAACATCATGTTTTACAAATGGCAGGAAAAGCAATACCATAATTTGTTAACCTTGAAACATAGAATTATTTAACATTGGGAGAGTTAAACTTCATGTTAATATGGAAGCTTTTTCTTGTCATTAATATGTTCTTTGGCTTCTGTAAAGGTTATTCTAACAGAAAGTAAGAGGGTATAGCACACTTTTGGCTCCTTGTCTCCAGGCTTCACCTATCTCATTAATCTGGCACTCCTCACTGTGCCCCTTTACTATCCAGGCTTTCTACTGGTAGACCTTCTTTGGCTCAAAGTATATTGTACACTACGCTGGCCTAAACCCTTCTTCTTGGGTCCCTACCTGTGGAATAACCACTGGGGCACAATCCTGACTAGCCTCCTCATTGGGGCATTAGGCGGCCCTTGCTTGCTAATCTGTCTCAGACACCTAGTGCCCTTAATTACTCTCAACCTACTTCTACTTCCTTCTGTCAGGTCTCCTTCCGTACCGGTTCCTCCCATCAAGACCAACAAAACCAGGGTGTGGCCCCCTATTTATACCCGTAAACTCACTCCCTCTGGTGGTGGGGGAGTAAATGTCATCCTTTCTCCTATTATCCTCTTTTACCATCTAGTGGCTGTTTTAGCACATTACCCCATAAGATTTTCCACAAACATATTCAACATTAATTAACCCACTTTCATATCACACAATTAAAGTCATTAGAACATTAATTTTCATACAATCACACAGATAATCGGTTCACCTCCTTACATACATTACAATACTTAACTGTCCAAGAGGGGCTACCAAGATGGTGGTGGTGGCAAATTCTGTGTTAATAATGGTCTGTGAATTACATTGTTCTAGTCACATTACATCTAATTTTGCCAAAATGTCACTAGCACCAGTCCCTCAAACTTGAGTCACTATAGGGGCAAACACAAAGAAAGGTTGGGTTGCCATCTAATTTATTTACATTTACACTAACACTTTGTAAGATATATAATAATTTCCCAGTGCAGTAATACTCATAGATTGACAGTGCAGTTATCCTCTAAAATTGTCTTATTTTGTAAAGATTCATCTCATTATTTAGACAGCATTAAGAATATACTGCCTGCAAAATATACACTCAGGACTTCTGGCAAAATACCATCCATCAAAACTGGAAGGCATGCTGCTGTTAAGTAATCATAATCTCAACTGAATTGTCATAACGGTGATTAGTGTGTTGTTAAAAACATGTACTTCATACATTCCTAAATATATATTCACTGATATCCCACATTGCAGTGAGAGTGAAGCTAGCTCTAGTGGCAATTTTATTTATCTGAAGATAGAATTAGTAAGCAAAATAATGGCTTGCTGGGAACAAAGATACACAGCTACAGATGCACAGACCACATAGGCACAGGATAGAAAATATCAACAAGATTTTCTGGTCATAATCCAATCCTCAATTTTTTTCAGTCAGTGCCATCTGTCAGTTCTGTCTAAATCCCTATCAGTCTCACCTAATAAAGATTTGGAAAATGTTCCTTTGTTCAATTTAATTTCTCATTTCTAAACTTGCATATAGAAAGATAAAGGTAATAATGGTAAGGAAGAATGGAGGAATCGATACACCCTCCATCTAACCTTAGAAATTGTATCTTTTTTCCCCAAGCTGCCTCTAGTTTCATCCTTGCCACAATGTTCCACAAATAATGTGAGTCCCTCCAAAAATAATAATGTACCCATAAAGTTTAGGAAGAAGGAAGAAGACGTTGCTGTAGAAGATGGCGCCAGGGAAACTGGCTGGAGGGGACCTGCACGGAGGGGTAAGTAGTGACTTAGGCAGGGGGGCTTACGGGGGTGGGGGGGTTAGCACGGGATGGGTTAAATTCTCCTTTAAAGGCAAGTGTAAGAGCCATCTGGCAGTGATTATAACTACTCTCCTGATTCTCCAAACTGGTGCTCCTCTTCGCTACAAATTGCACCAACCCGGGTGTTTTTATAGAAGCTCACAGTGGCCATCTTATTCAGCTTCTTCTTTCTTCTCTTTATTCTGGCTCAGGGTGAAGCACCTGTAGTAATATGGAGAGCCGAACTTAGACTCAGTCTCTCTCTATTCCACATAACCCTGTGGAAGGAAAGAAAATATATTGGTGTATGAGCTCCCCAGATGTCCCATACTCCATACTTACCCCTCGCTGCAGAATCTTCCAGCATAGTTGCATGCAGCCATCTTCCGCGATCTCTGTAAGCGGTCTGGAGATCGGCATACGCAGTTGGAGCAGCTTGCCGGTTTGCGCAACTGCGCATGCACGAAATTACACAGGAATTGACGATCTCCAAGTCAGCTCCTAAATTATAGATTGTGATAAGAAAAATTATCTCTTGGCTGCATTACACTATTCAGTAGTAAATTATAAAGCCAAATATCTTGTGGAACCAATCTTTACAGCAGGGCATTCCAGACCTCCATAGAAGACTGCCACATCCAGGAGTCAGGTTAAAAAGTTATATATTTTATTTCTAAATCTGACATACAAACAAGCATTGTGTCTACTCACTTCCTCAGAGACCTCCACCCGGGTCAGAGCACCGATCTGGTAAGCGATGAAAATCATTTAATGTCCATTATTTAAGGCTTTCACTTGAGAGGAAACTGCTCCAGATACTAAACGAAGGGTTCGGGGCAATGTGCACCCAAACCAACAGGCATAACCAGTGAGCAGTTAAAGGGATATTTTGAACCTGGCCTCCTGGTGCCAGTAATTATTGGGTTATTTAAACACAACCCCTTTAGGACGATAGAAATACTGTTGGGTGTGATTCATAAATATCTTGTGGAAGACAAACTAGCTTTAAAAGCTTGGAGCACTGTGCCTAAATTTATTCAATCTACATAAAATCCACATTAAATTTTAATGAAAAAGGAACACTTCTTGGGACATTTAATGCAGAATCCCTCTACAACTTTTAGCATACAAACAAGCAAACATTTGACATATCTGTACGGACATCAGCATAGACACTGGGACCTTCCCCGTTGACTTATACAGGACATTGAGAGCTTTTAAATGCCAGGGTTTTGGATTCAGGGATTTTAGATCATCAGACTTTAATAAATCTCAAATAATTTGTAGTTTTTTTTTTTGCTCTGAAAACAACTAATTATTTGAGGTTTGGATATTTGGAGCTTGATAAATAACCCCCTGAATGTTGTCCAGTCTTTCCTAAATGAAGATCTTTCCTATTCGCTCTACTACTTGTCCTGACTACTGGTACCATTGACACAATATATCTACTTGTATCATTGAAACAATACTGTATATCTACTTGTACCACTGAAACAATAGATCAGTAATCAGCTTGCGTTCCAGTCAATTCCTATAATTTCTTCTTGGTTCTGTGACTTAACAGGCCTCAGATGAAGAATAGTGGAATGGGAAATCAAAGTGGTAAGCAGAGTCTTGGCTGGAGGAGAGCTGATTCTCTGCACTGTTTTTTATGTTTATGAAAAGACTGGAAAGGACAAATAGATATTGCTTTCCATAGAAAATTTACCAGTATGATTAACATCATGTTTATTAGAAAGTTGTTTGAAATTAATTATATTTCGTTATGCAAAACAACTATATATATTTTAGGTATTTGGGTGGCCACACACTTTAGTCGTTCAACCAATAGGACATGTATGATAAATGTATTAATGGCACTTAGAGGTCAGGATAAAGTTTTAAAGTAATTTTATTCAGAGATCAGCCCAAGAAGGCATAAGTTCATAATAGTCAGGCCCCCAACTGGCAGGATTTACCTGAGTTTTGAGTGTAGCAGAAATAGCCAATATCTGTGGCCAAGTCCCACATATGCTACAAGCCTTGATTTTATAGTTTCCCCAATTTACACAAATCAAGTGGGGCTGATGAATACAAAGCCCTCCTTTAAACAATGAAGATGGTTCCTTTTCCTTCATGAGGTTTGGAAATTCCATTATTTTCCAGGCCCATTGTCCCAGAAGCTTCTAAAGCCAATGTCTGTCCTTACTCAATCCTTAATCTTAAGACATACTTCCATCCCTACCCATTGTCCTTTAACATCTCTCCCACAGGAATAGAATGCTATTTCACATTAACCTGGGCTAAAGGATGGGAAGCCACAGACAAGGTATGGGCAGGAAATAGCAAGATTACTAGCCATATTATAGACTAATTTGACTGTTGTACCTGGTTGCCTGCTTCTCAACTACTATTTTGGATTCTGATTTGGTACGTAGCTGCTTTCACGGTATGGACCTTGGCTTCATCCTCGACTGCTAGTTCTGCTTGATCCTCGTTCATCTGTTTTACAACCTTGTTCCCTTGCCTGCTCAGAACCTGTGCCCTGGTTTTCTCACTTGAAGATCTGGTGATGTTTGCGGAGGGTTCATCCCAAAGAGAAAGCTGGCAGTTATATATAGATACATATTTAAATTGGGTTGAAAAAAGACAAGGCCCATCAAGATCAGCCCCTCCAAATGAAACCCAACATCCATATACACACCTCTGCATACCCTCACATAAATTAAACAAACCCATATCTATACTATACTGCTTGATCCTCATTCATCTGTTTTACAACCTTGTTCCCTTGCCTGCTCAGAACCTGTGCCCTGGTTCTCTCACTTGAAGATCTGGTGATGTTTGCTGAGGGTTCATCCCAAAGAGAAAGCTGGCAGTTATATATAGATAAATATTTAAATTGGGTTGAAAAAAGACAAGGCTAGTGATGGGCGAATTTATTCGCCAGGGGCGAATTCGCGGCGAATTCCCGCGATTCGCCGCTGGCGAATAAATTCGCGAAACTGGCAAAAAAATTCGCCCAAAAAAAACGACGCGACGTGCGTCAAAAATGACGCGCGACTCGTTTCGCAAATCGGCGAAAAATTCGCGAATTTCTCGGCGAAGCGAAACGCGGCCGTTTCGCCCATCACTAGACAAGGCCCATCAAGATCAACCCCTCGAAATGAAACCCAACATCCATATACACACCTCTGCGTACCCTCACATAAATTAAACATACCCATATCTATACTATCTATAGAATTTAGAATCACAATAGCCTTGGATATTATGCCTGTCCAATAAATAACCCATGCCACTCTTAAAAGTAGTATCAGCCATCACAACATCACCCAGCAGGGCATTCCACAGAAGTGTGAGCCACAACTGGAACCTTGGCTTGTTTTCTGCTTTTTGGGAGACTGTATGTGAAATTAACCCTTTATATTGTGTAAAGAAAGACGCTGAATCACTAAAAATACAAAATAACAGGAAGCGATACCATACAAAGCCATGATACTTGCTGACTTGTGTTGGGTCTGAAACATTTTTCAAACAAAATATGATTAGTGATGAAAAGATTATGCCAAAAATTTTGGAGCAATGTTTAATTATGGTAAAATCAAAATATTCTTTGTTAGCAAATTTCTGGGCACAAGAAGATTAAAAACCAGATTATGAAGTAAGGAACAGATGCTGGTCATAACAACTGTTAGGAGGATAGACCTTTATCTATAATGCCCCAAATATAATATTGTATTTAAGCCTCTTAACCCCAGTTTGCCAAAAGTAACTAAGAAGAATCAATAAATTAGATTATCTGAATTATCGAAGTATACCTTTATATTGGTACTGGCTTCGTATAAACCTCAATAGACAAGACACTCCATGTATTGTAATCATAATGTGAAACTGTATAACTCAGCTCTTGAGAGATACTACAGTCCTCTGATTTACATAATTCTTCTGAAGTTCTATTAGCAGCTCTGTCTGATGTAGATATACAGTACTGTATTCCCCAAAAATGGTTCACTAGCACCAATATTATGGTATTTGCACACTGCACTCCCGGATTTTTACTCACTTCACTGCTTTAGTGGTGCTGGTAGTCCGTTGACCCGACACGGTCCCTTAGCAACAGCAATTCCCAATAATGGATCCGCACACACTTATTTCTGGAGTTGGTGGTTGAATAAAAAGAAAAGGGGAATCCCCCCACTGCAGAAATAAGTGTGTGCGGATCCATTATTGGGAATTGCTGTCACTAGCACCAATAGCATATTGTAGATAGATGTGAAACATGACTCGGTTTCCTCCACTGCTATTACTGGGTACGAGGTTCTGGTTCTTTGGATATAGATAATCATAACAGCATTGATCATCTGTCATTTTATTATTCCTTAATTTCTTTCTTAAAACTTTTTTTTTCTTTCGGAAGCTTTAGGTGCTCCTTTAGTGGATACTTCAAGTCATGTTCAGAGACTCCCAGGTCTAACTGTCAGTAGGGCTGACTGTATTTCATGATTAAAGATATATATATCTTGTTCCACAGTTATTGTTCCACTGGGCATATGCCTAGGTCATTTTCATAAAATAATGTATTACCTGTAGTTGAACAAACCTATTACACATTCTCTTTGGTCCCTTTATAAATATCATATGTGTACATTTCAGCTTAATTGAAAAATTCTTAGACTGTGTCCTTATTATTTTGTCTTCTCTTGAATCACATGAAGTATTTCACATTTCAAATCACTGTGCATGCTCATATTTTTATCCTTTTCAATTAATAATTGTGTCCTTATGTTTATCTTTATTTTGTTTAGTCTGTAGTTCTTTTTCATACATAGTGGAGTCATTTCTTTTTCTGGTGTTGTTCTGTTAATATGTGCCCACGTTTATTCAGGAACTGCCCTTTCCACTACACTCTTTTTCCATTGTATGGATAGCACAGAAATAACAGAAATCACTTGGGCTAAACAATTCTAATGTATCTATGGCAATCAATAAAGTTGCTGCTTTCATTATTCCTGCAGCTGGAGGAAACAATGCTGACTGAGCAATCTTATAACCAATAAAGGGGTGGGATCAGTAAATTGTATAAAAACTGCAATAGCAGTTAGCCTCTCTAACCAGTTTATGCTGCATTATTAAAGCATATGTAAGCTTCCTCTGTACCATCCACATTGATTGACATGGTGCCAGATATTGGCCTAATTAAAAGTTGTATTAATAACAAAAATATGTATTAATAATAAAATATACTTTATCATTGTAGCGCTATAATAAAGGCCTACTTTTTAAATATATTTGTGCTGCTGATGAGACCTTTTCTCTCAGGTGTAAGCCCTCACAACTGTGTGGAGGCAGGGTGTATTGCAAATGTAACACTTTTGCTATGCACAAGAAATGGGCGCCAGTGGTTCTTTTAGGCTTAACCAGTAACTGAGTTTATTTACAGAATAATCCACATTGGAGTATATAGCATTTGATAGAACATAAACCACCAAAAGGATAACGTATACTCACAATACTAGAAACAACTTCTACCTGAAGGCAAAGGGGACACACAGTGAAACAACAATGGTAAGATACACCCAACTTTCTGCCTTTCCCTAAGTGGAACCCAAGGGAATATCTACTCCCTGAGTCTATGAACTTAGTCCCTACTTCTGGGTCTTTATCTCTCCTTACTATTAAACAGGGAAGGGATCAAACCGAAATGGACCCTGAGCAAATTGTCAAAAAACCTTTTTATACTATCACACAGTGCGATCTACTGGTCACAGTAGGATAAACAGGGCTTAGCTTAAGGCAAAACATGGACACAAGCCCCCTTTAGGACCGATTTAGGCATCTACGTAGGACCTTAAGCATGTGCCTGCCAATATTAATTAGGGGTGGCTGTCTTACACATCCCCACATTATTATATTAATTACAATTAATTTATAATATTTAATATTAAAGTATAGTCCCCTTCAGTACTGTTTATAAATTAATATAAATCCCATATATCTATATAAGTAGACTGTCTGACGTCCTCAATTGATGTGACTAATTTTCTGTAAATCACTTACCTTTATTCTGCTTTAAGTGGTGCTCTACACCAGGGACAATGGTCCACATATGGTGATGCTGCCCTCAAGCATCCAGATACTGAATATGTGTGTATAGTAGTGATGGGTGAATTTATTCGCCAGGGCCGAATTCGCGGCGAATTCCCGCGATTCGCCGCTGGCGAATAAATTCGCGAATCACCAGCGAAATATCGCCTAGCGCCGCGTCGAAAACGACGTGACGCGCACCGAAAACGACGCGACGCGCCGAAAATGACGCAACACATCATAAACGACGCGCGTCAAAAGCGTCCCGCGACTCGTTTTGCGAATTTTTCGCCGATTCGCGAATTTCTCTAGAAATTCGCGAATCTTTCGGCGAAGCGAATCGCGGGAGATTCGCCCATCACTAGTGTATAGCTTGGTATTTGCAGTACTGAATGTAAAATTACAAACAGCTACTGATGGGGGAAAATCTGCGAAAAGCACAAAAAGGCTAATTAACCATATATTTTATCTGCTAGACAAGTTTTAGTGACATCTTTAAAATTCCCATCTATACATTATAACTTACTTGACTTGATATTTGTAAATGAGAAACTGCATTGCCTTAGACAAATACCCCTTATTTCTTAAAATATGGAAACCCTGGATACTGGTTAATTCTCCAGTAGAGCTGGATCTCTGCAGTGTGCTGTTCCATAATATGACTTGCCGTATTCAGAATGTGACTTAATGCACTATTCTCTTCTTTTACCTTGTTTTGTATGTTCTCATGTTAAATGCTGTATCGTTGGAACTGGAATTTTTTTATATTGTTATTGGAGTGAAACTTACCTAGCACACACACACACACAC